>RDPX01000140.1:1510391-1554983 GCA_003991215.1 Morbakka virulenta | reverse complement strand
CTTCCCGAAACAACTCCAGCCCTGTATACACTCACGTCCGCACTACCAAAGTATAAAATAGCCGTATCTAATCATTTCAGTAGCCTGACGATGGGAGAAGTATCTCTCGAAACGTAGCTCAGAAAAAGCTTACGACTCATGACATAATAAAGCTCTTACATCTATAACTTTTCAGTGTATTCTTGAGCGAGCGAAGACTTCTTGTTAACTTTTTTATAGGAGAGAGAAGGAATAATTGTTACTAGGGCACATTATCCGGGGGCGATTATATGGGGGGTAATAGTCCGATGGGCGAATGTCTGGGGGCGATTTTCCGTGGGCTTTTATCCGGGGGGCGATTTTCCAGGGGGCAATTGTCCTAAAACCGAATGGAATTGCCCACGGTATGTTAAAATAAACATGAAATTTTTGAAAAAGTGTTTGCTGGATATATTAAACTGTAGTTCTTCTGGCACAGTTAAGTTTATTAAAAGAAACAGGACATACCTCTCAGGGAAAAAAAAATGCAAATTATCTATCTCTCCAAACATGCTGCCAGCTGAGGCCAAATGATGTGAAACTTGTTTGCAGTAAAAAGGTCGAAAGTCAAAAGTCTATACTTTTGACTTTGACTTGATTTTTTTGACTTAACTTGGCTTAACTATGACTTGGCACATCAATCAATACATCAACATATACATTTTTACATTTATGCAATTTTGTATCTATATTTGTATTGTGGTAAGCTAATCAATTTGTGGGAAATATTATATGTTACTCTGTTGAATGCTTAGGTTTGAGACCAAATGAAAAAGAATGATTAGTTTATAGAATGTTAAATGTGGTTAAGAAATTTAGTATTAGCATTACCCTTTTTTACTTTTCTTCGTAGCTTAAAGAAAGTTTTTATGATGACTGCTTGGTAGTATCAGGTTGAAGAAAATTTAAAATCGATGTAGGAGCACAACATGAAGATAAAGATATTTTCAAGAGCGGTTTCCTTATATTTTTTTGTTAGAATTTTCCTATCCCATGTACAAGGTAATATAATTTTTCATAAAAGATTATTAAACACACAGTAAGACAAATTTATGTTACTACAGCGTATTTTACCATGCTTTACTATATTTGGATAAAAAAATTCTTTCAATAAACGCATTATTTGGTGAAGTATACTCTCCCTTGCCTAAAATATTAGAGGGAGGATGTTGTCAGCTTACAAGTTACTGAATTTGTAATAATGCTACCCACAATTTAAGACCCTAAATTTATGCATTTTGCAAACCGAGATCACCACACTATCACAATGTATCAACTAACTTAATAAACCTATATTGAAAAACTTAGGGTTATTTGGAAACAAAGTATGGGAGTAGAACTGTTTTCTTGGTGCAACAAACAATCAACTATGCTTTGCAATACTTACTTTATAATATGCTTTTAAGACCAAGCTCTTTTTNAAAAAATTCTTTCAATAAACGCATTATTTGGTGAAGTATACTCTCCCTTGCCTAAAATATTAGAGGGAGGATGTTGTCAGCTTACAAGTTACTGAATTTGTAATAATGCTACCCACAATTTAAGACCCTAAATTTATGCATTTTGCAAACCGAGATCACCACACTATCACAATGTATCAACTAACTTAATAAACCTATATTGAAAAACTTAGGGTTATTTGGAAACAAAGTATGGGAGTAGAACTGTTTTCTTGGTGCAACAAACAATCAACTATGCTTTGCAATACTTACTTTATAATATGCTTTTAAGACCAAGCTCTTTTTCCTGGCTAAAGGCTAAACTTTAAAACTTAAACGTAAGACAATTAGAAAACACTACGTTCTATTATCACTGCTATAATGATAATAATTATAATTATTGCTATTATGTCTTTTATGCACTGGATTGATTATGTAAATTGACCAGTGGATCCATATTTATGTAGGAGGATTGTTGTGGAGTAGCAACACAGCTTTTTACAATTGTTCTCTCTTGATAGCTATCTCAATCTCCTTCAGTCATTTTGGGAATGGTTTTGATATTGTTCCTAGCGCCTCAACTATTACTGGAATTGCTTTCATTTTTTGTTTCATAGCTTTTTTCAGAGTATAGAGGGCTCTGGGTATAGGTAGTACCTTTCGGTGTTTGACTTGCTGCACTCCTTGAGTGGACAGGCATCACTGGTCCTAATCCATCTTCTAAATCTCTCACGTGGTGGCTTCAAGTGCCACACCTCGGTAAACTGCTTCCGCTGGCGGGCTAGACCAGGTGGGGGTGGGGTGAACACTACACCACTGGGCGAATGACCTACTCGGTTCAGGTCACCGGGCAGGGCGAAAGAGTTCCAAGATGAACTTCAACGGCCATGTGTTCGTAACCAAGGCGAGCTACCGAATGGAGGATATCGGCTGTGGTCAGGCATAGACAGGGTTGGGCTCCGCCATGTGACACTTGCCCTAGACACACCACATGACTATGTCAACCACAACTCAACCCATACCGGATCGGCCGTCGTCCGGGTCACCAAAGGCCACGCCTTCTGCTGCACACCAGGGAAGAGGTAGAAAGTATGCAACTGGTGCACCACGTGACAAGATTAATGCCAGGAACAACATCACTTTTGTCACCTGGAGCGTGAAATAATTGAGAGCAGCAGGAAAAATGGAAGAACTTACTCATGAAATGTCAAGATACAACTGGAACATCCTGGGACTCTGTGAAGTACGGTGGACAAAATTTGGTAAAGCATCTACCCATGAAGGCAATAACTTTTAATTCAGTGGAAGAGAGGACAAGAATGAGCATGGTTTTGGTATCCTTGTGCACAAGGACAACGACCCTACGTTTAAGGGCTACACCATTCAACATCACCATCATAGAGGCGTATGCCCCAACACCAGAACATGATGAAGACGAGGTAGAAGACTCCTATGACCAACTGCAAGAAGCCATGGACCAGTCATCAAAGAAATCTTTGTTGTACAAAGCGACTCGAATGCCAAGGTTGGAGAAGACGCCTGTGAGAACTTGACAGGCACATATGGACGATACTGCCACACCAAGACAAACGAAAGAGGCTTGAGACTCTTGAAATTCGCTAGTTACAAAGAACTAAAACTGGTAAACACCTTTGGCCATCACAAAGCATCCAGAAGATAGACGTGGTACAACCAAGGTTGAATATACCACAACCAGATTGATTACATCATCGTAAAGTGGCGCTTGTAGTACAGTGTGAACCTCGCCAGAACCAGGAGCTTTCCAGGAGTGACATTGGAAATGACCACGAGTTAATGGTGATGGCTTTTAGACTTCACCTGAAGAAGATCAGGAAACGAGGCAGCATAAGGTTCAAGTTTAAACTCAACAAGCTGAAAGGTCCAGAGGTAGCAATAGTCTTCCAAGCAATGATAGGAGGAAAATCCGTTCTACTTCTCATCCTCAACTCAGATGACACAGATTTAGACTCATTGACTGACACCTTTAACGAATCTGCCAGTGAAATCCTTGGCATACATCGTCCAATCAAAAAGCCCTGAGTCACAGCAGTCACAGCTAATATTCTTGATCTGTGTGACAAATGGAGAGAACTGAAGAACAAAATGAATAATATTAAGAAGGAAACCGAGGGGGCAAAAAAGTACAAGGAAGTCAAATAAAAAATATAAAAGAGAATAAAAAAGGCAAAGGAAAACTGGACAGAGGAGCAGTACCAAGACATTGAAGAGAGCTTGAAAAATAACAACAGCAGAAAGGTATATCAACTTGTGAAAGACTTGACCAGCAGAAAGCAAGGAAGATTCACTACCCTCCATGACAAAACAGGGGAATGCTTAACATAGGAATAAGACATCTTAAGGAGATGGACAGAGTACTGATCGGAGCTGTACAACCACAGAGCCACAGGAGATCTAGAGGTACTGAATGCCCTCCCCCAGTGACTATTACGTACAACCATCCCATACTGCGTGAAGAAGTTGAAAAGGCAGTGAAAGACCCGAAAAAGGAGAAATCTGCTGGAGTGNACTGACATCTTTAACTCAGCATTGATCCGGTCTGCCTGTAAAATCCTTGGCAAACATCGTCTAATCTAAAAGCCCTGGGGCACAGCTGATATTCTCAATCTGTGTGACAAGCGGAGGGAACTGAAGAAAAAGAAGAAGAATGAAACCGAGGGGACAACCATCCCATACTGCGTGAAGAAGTTGAAAAGGCAGTGAAAGACCCGAAAAAGGAGAAATCTGCTGGAGTGGACAATATACCAGCAGAACTGGTTCAAACAGGAGGAGAAGACATGAAAAACGTCCTACTGACTGTTTGCAAGAAGATCTACCAAACAAGACGTAGCCCACGCCATGGACCCAGTCACTGATCATTATCCCCCCCCCAAAAAAGGGAACTTATAGCAGTGCCAGAACTACCGCACGGTCAGCCTGAACAGCCATTTCACCAAAGTCATGTTGAAAATCTTACTAAACAGACTGAAACCAGAAGCAGAAAAGATTTTCGCAGAGGAATAGGCGGGTTTTAGACCGGGACGCAGCACAACTGAAGAGATATTCAACCTTAGAATTTTGTGTGAAAGGTACCTCCAACACCAACCAGATCTCTACAATGTCTTTGTGGATTTTAGGAAAGCGTTCGATAGAGTTTGGCACGCAGCCTTATGGGCCACAATGAGACTGTACAACAAGAATGCCAATCTGGTCAGAGTAATAAAACAACGATACAGCAAGACCACTAGTGCGTCTGTTGCAACAGTAGCATAGGAGACTGGTTCAGAACAACAGTTGGGATGAGACAAGGTTGTTTACTCTCACCCACTCTCTTTAACACTTTTTTGGAGAGTTTCATGACTGACACACTTGAAGACCATGAGAAAAAGGTCAGCATAGGAGGCAGGACAGTAACAAACTTGCGTTTTGCCGATGACATCGATGGCTTGGCAGGCAAAGAAGAGGAGCTTGTGAGACTAGTGAAGAGACATGATAAGACCTCTAAGGCCTATGACATCTAGATTAGTGCAGAAAAGACAAAACGGATGACCAACGACACCAATGGCATCAGCAATGGTATCAGGATCGACGGGAAAAGATGGAAACGATCCGCAGCTTCAAGTACCTTGGCATAATAATCTCAGATAAGGGATCCAAGTCTGAAATACTCTCCAGGATCCCACAGACCACAGCAGCACTCACAAAACTCAAGGTTATTTGGAATGAAAAGAACATCAAACTGGCATCCAAGATCAGACTAATGCGCTAATTGGTCATTTCGATCATTTTATATGCCTGTGAATCATGGACCTTGACAGGATACATTGAGAAAAAAATTCAAGCAGCAAAGATGAGATGCTTCCGTAAGCTCCTCAGCTCTCTTACAAATACCATGTCACCAACAAGGAAGTGAAAAGGAGGATAAGACGTGCCATCGGACCTTACGAAGAACTCCTGACTCCAATAAGGAAAGGGAAACTCAAGTGGTTTGGCCATATAACAAGATCACATGGACTTAAAAAGACATTCCTGCGAGGCACGGTTCAAGGAGGCAGAAAGAGAGGACGATAGAAGAAGAGACGTGAAAACAACATCCGAGAGTAAACACACTGCAGGATTATCGTTGGTGCTCTCACGGTCAACAAGACTAAGGGATAGGTGAAGGTGAAGTTGAAGCTTTTTCTGTTCCCTTTCTACGTTTTAGTAATTCAATATGTTTGTTCTTTTTACATCAACCTTATCGTATTAGACAACGCAGTTTTAAACCTTGCATTTGTTATTCTTGTCCACTTATATCATATCCAGCCTTTTCTATCCGATAACACGGTCTATACGTGTTAAAAAAATCCTTAAGGTCTTTACCGCTTGGTTATTGCATAGAGTTTGTTGCTCATGTCCATACCATTTTTCTTTGGTTTGAAGACAACATTTCCTGTATACCTACCAATGTACCTTTCTCTGTTTAATCATGTCAGCGTTTAGACTCCTTTTGTATCATTTGGCTACATTCAAATGATTGTTTTTTCTAATCTGTTATACCAGATCTTCTTCCTACATAATCTGTCTTGTTGAATCTTATCAATTTTGTTTATATATCACTTTCTCTTTTCAGATGATTTTCAATTTCTTGTCTGTTCCTCCTCCAACTTATTCTTTCTGTTAGTGTCCTTATTCCCAGTAACTTATTGTTATTATTGTTATTATTATTATTATTATTATTACTGAGAAGTGGAGCAATACGAGCCCACGGGAAACTCAGGGGTTGAAACCCAAGCAAACCCATCCGACTCCCAACCCGATTTTGCTTAAGCTCTTCAGATTTTTGCTTTTTAATTCTTTGTGGTAATCATGTCTTCAGTAACAATCGTTCTGGACTCACTAACATCTTTCATGAGATTTTCTGAGTTCAAAACGTAATAACCCAAACTATTTTCTTCCTCTCTGACTAAAAGCTCCAACTTACTCAGATCTCTTCCACCTTCTTTCCTCTTCATTCCCAACCTGTCAATATCTTTTCAGGGTGTCACATTCCTTAGGTTGTCATCGTTTTCCTAGTCCTTGTGTCTATCCTTTTGAATTCAATTAGTTTCCAATCTATTATACGAGGACCATATCTAAAAATTTTGTTTCGACCATTAAATTTTGATTTCAAAATCAATCTAAGACCTCTTTTATACTCCTTTATTGTTTGATCTTTCTTTTTTTTTCTTTGATTTTATCAGGTTGTACTACTTCGAGTTAGGTATATCCGTTCTGTTCAATAACCTTCACAATTTCACCATTTGTGAGTTCTCTACCATTACATTTATCCATTTCCTTCCTATTCAATTCTAGCACACCACACTTTCAAATTCCAAATTCCATCCCAATATCTGTGCTGAATGCATGAATAGTCTGCACAAGTGAATCAATCTGTTCTTCACTTTTACCTTAAAATTTAAGGTCGTCTATGAAGAGCAGGTGATTGACTCTAAGTTCTTTCTCCAGCCACGACCTGCCTTCACTTTCCTTAAAGTCCACGACATTGGGATCATACTTAACACAAAGAGTAATAGCGTTAAGCTAACCCACTGAAAGATTCATATTATTATACATTATTGTTATTATCATTATTATTATGATTACTTTGATTAATATTGTTATCAGCAGTAATAAAAGTAGTAGTATTTGAAAGTTTTTTAGACGTGTAGGTGGAAACGCGTAAAAAATAAATAACATTTGTATAATATCTGTTCTTTAGTTTTTTTATTTCAAAATTTCTATTATTGATATTTTTCTTACTGTCGTTACTAATAAATTGACAAGCAGATTTCCTTATCGTCATTAATCAGTTAAATATTCATATTTATTTCTTCGTTTTCTTTGGTATGTGAAAAGTATGCTTGTGTGCATCGTCACAATCATCCTCTTCATCAAGTATTTGCTTGTCTTCACTGAAGAGAAATTTATTTCGCGCAGTCGAATTTTAATTTGACACTTTCCTTTTCTTGCTAACCTACCTCTCTCCGGATTTTTTCTGTATTTTGACTGTAAAAGTTCTCCTCTAATATTTAAGGAAATTCTGAAACATTTCCTTTTTTACAGTCGCACTACACTTAAAAATTAGGAGTCGATTTTTTCCAGGATAATTTGTTGTGGAATACTATTCCAGGTTGTATGTTATCTGTGCAGGTAGTCAGTAATGAATAGATTTTCTGAGGATTTCTTGTTGCTTGATCTATGAGTACCTTTAAACCATAAAATCCAATTCGATTCTTTGTTGTTGTCTCAGTTTGCATTAGAGTTTTCAATACAACCATCCCCCCCCCCCGATTTTATTAGTTACTTCAAGAAGAACAGTAAAAAGAGACGAATATAAACGGTTTTAACTTTCTAATACAATATTCAATTCATACAGCTTATAGCTTAGTCTTCTAAATCATGATTTTGCTTAAAAATGAAATTATTTTTGTGTCAACCTCCAGCTATTTTTTTTACCAGTTTTCCTTTCTCATCCTGCAAATAAATGTCCTTGGAAGGTACTATAATAGTTAAGATAAAGTTAATAGCAATTTTTGAGTTATCACTGTCTACTGAAGCTTTCAATTTCTTAAAATTATTAAATAAGCCTTGAATATTCAGATAAAAATACTACAATCTTGTTGTTTACATAATTTGACCTCCAATACATTTTGAGGTTTTACTCCCATGTTGCTCCCATGTTCCTACTGAGTTAAAATTATAAAACAAAAATGTGATTTTTTCTATTGACCTATACAAGTGTACATTTACTCGTTTGTCTATACAAATTGAACGAAAAATTTTCTGTTTTCTTCTAAGAAAACACATTAAAATTTAATACTAAGTGGTTTTAGCACACCAAAGCAATATAAAAACAAAGAGAACCAGCTAAGTACATAGTATGTCTGCTCTCTTAACCATCATTATCAATTCCTTTCTGTTAGTATATACTAGCATGTATTAGATCATTGTCAAACATAGGTAACGGTCAGCACCACTCCTTGCTTCACACAGTCCTCCTAGACACCTGAACCAATCTTGATGGAACTTTGCACAGATACTCACCACATGCCAAGGATGTTGCCAAGAAAAAACATTTCGAAAAAAAATTCTTTTTCGACTTTTTCATAGAAATTTTAAAATTTTCAAAAAATTCCAAAAAATTCTTGAAACTGAACCAGCCAAAAAATGTTAATTTTGAGACCCTCTAAAAGTTGGACATTCCGATGAGATTTTGTTGAAAAAAATTTTCATATCTCCTAGTGTTGCTGAAAAAAGGTGGATTTGGTGGTGTAGCTTTTTCCAATCTTTGTACAAAATCAACGAGTAGGACAAATCTTGATCGTGATCAAAAGGAATCTTGGTGATTATTTTACAGAATGCTTTGGTTTTGGAATTAAGGATCTTTATGTTCTCCGGATAAAAATCCAACTCCAGTATTATGGAAATTTAACAAAGAATAACTATAAAATTCTAAGTACTTATCTTATTCTTTCTGTTTATTAGGATATGCAGTTGAACGCTCGGTACTTAAAGTCAATGATATCCGCTCGTCACACCCTTTTGAAATCAGACCATCAAACAAAAGGGAGCTTCGTAAGTCTCAATTTTTTCTTGTTTCTTCTGCTAATTTTCAATCAATTGAATATTAATTCATGATATTACAATTGGTAATTATGGTATCTCATATTTTGGAAATTCGTGTTGAAGTGCAAGGTTATTAAATGTTTACATTCAAATTTTCTGAAATTTGAATAGGCCCTTTATTTATATATTGTACAGTTTTACACCTTTTTTATGTATCATACTAGAAATTTAAATGTCTGGTTAGGCTTCTACATAAACTTAAACAAAGTACTTTCAAAAGATTTTATAACTCACTTTTTCCCTCTTAATGTCAGGAAAACCCTTTTAAAGAAATTGTCACATTGAGATTTATATGATTTAAAACATAAATAGAAGCTATTAAGTTAAGTTCAATAACACCAAAATGTTTTTCAGAACAGCTTGAAGATGTTTATGAAGTCCAAAATTTGTCATATCAGCCTAAACAACCATAGGAGTGAAACCAAACACAATCTTTCTTGGAACAATTATGCCTACTGGTTATGCAGTATTGAGTTAATCATCACCTGCGCAGTAATGCCTCTTGGAAGTATGCGCCTATGGGGCCCATGACGCAATCTCTAAATTCTGGAAGCTAAATGATGTCATGGTTTCAAAATGTAACCTTTTTCATCTTTAAGTGTTTGTTTGATTTTGAAGAAAAGCGATCTCGAAATGACAAAAAATCCCCTAGAGTATCCCACTTTAACAATGAACTTGTTAAAAGAATAGAACAAGCTCTCAAATGTATAATTCCTATTCGTTGTTGCTACACTGGGCCGATCACTTATTCCTAACAGAAAAAAGAACACTGGTTGATTTTTTTTGTCAATATATTCATAAGCACATGTCCAAGAAAATACATCTGGTTTCCAAATGCTAAAGTACTTTTTTCTTGATATGTAATAGTTTAGTTATCATCTTGAACAAAATTTATCAAAGTATAAAATTTCTCGATTAGTTGCAGCTCGATTAGTTGTAGCTTTTAGAAATTCAGTCAACATACTTGGGACTCTGAGGTAATGGTCTAAAATTATTACGCCCATCATCAAAGTCATAGAGCTCCTCCCCACCCGTGCCAGCAACAAGTACTCTCCACGTGAATTTTTATTTGTAACTACATAGTCTTAATTTACGCTCTAAGATAGAAATTGTTCAAACCTATGGCGTATGTATCCGACACATGTTAAATCTTCTAGTAGATGACGTCTGCGATGAAAAGCCTGATGTTTAGGGAGCAAGCTGTCTTTCAGCATCTCCTCTCCGGTCAATTTTGATCAACCCAACTTATTCTCTCTTTATTTTGTCAGGCATGATGTTCTATAGTAATGAGGACAAGCCTCGTTGCTTGATCTGCTAGTTCAGCGCAGTAATTTTGGGGAAAGTGGACTCTAAATTAATCCCAGCTATTCTTAACGTTCCTTCTTTTCTAAACTTGCAGAAACAAACCAATTTTACTGTTGTCTGCACCAAACAAGGTGATGTTTTTTTCAGATCTGATTCTAGTGGTCGGAAACTTCATTTCAAATCTATTAAGACTCGTTTTTCTGTCGTTTAAAGGAAAGCTTGACTGGACGTGATCAACTGGAATTATTATTTGCTAATACAAACTTGGGAAAAAACTTCAACCAGGATATTATATCTTTGTATTTGTTATAACACCTTACTTCAGCTTGACTAAAAATAAACTTTTCAATTGCTTATTTTGAATTTTTAGTGATGCAATGCGTTAGGTCTCAATAAAGACCAGCTATTACATAATGTAATCAGGTGCATTCTGGTTTTGTAACATTTCATATGTAAACCTAAAGGAAAAGGTCCAAAGGAAATTGAAATCTCTCGAAGGGAAATGAATGTAAATCAAAAGTATTGAATGAGAAATTAGACAAAGCTCTTAAAACAAAAAAGGAATACGAGTCACGTATACAATAGGCAAAAATCGTCTAAATTACAAAAAAGTGAAAAAGTGAACTAGACATTTTATGCCACAATTATCGAACTGGAGGTCGTCTGTTCCTCTAAGTCAGAGCTTTTCGAGTCCTTCATTAACATCGGAATTCCTTCATCAGTTGCAAGTTGCATAATTATTGAGCTTATTGAGTTTAAGGTTTAATCGGGATCGTAAAATAAAATGTATTTGATAACCAATCCTGCTTTCATAACCGAGTTATGGGTCCCTTCTGATTTGTTAGAAAAGGAATCTAAATCATAGGAATTATTCTGGGGGAAATTTGTCTGTTTGTCCGAATCGGTGAGCTACGCGGGTTCATTCCACTGTCACTCCCTAAATGGCTTGGGCCTCCGCCGATATTTAAAGATAATCTGCCAAGAGGAAAAATGCAGTGGCATTGGGCAGACTTCAATAGCAGGGAACCATTACCCAGCTCAATTTTGCTTTAATAACTGTGCCCAGCATACCTTACGTGGCTTTCTATTAGTTCTAGTGCTATTAGGGATTTCTTTGTGCTGTGGTTCTTTTAAGCTTTGTTTAACACAGTCCTAAGGATGCTTGTGTAAGTCCTGTTAAGTTTTTTTTTAAGTTTTTTTTTCCTGTTGAGAAAATTAAGTCCAACTTAATTTTCTTATAATTGTTCCCCCTGTCAAGTCACAGAGTAGAGCATATTTCAGTGCGGCTCTGAAGAAATTTCTTTTTAAGCTATCTGGGAGGAATTATTTCCAAATTGTCTTTACGCCAATCAGTGCACTCCAAGCTTTGGCTATACAAATGTTTATGTTTCCTATGTATATATTGAAATATAATACTTTATTTTCTACTAGGTGAATTATCAATGCTGCTGGGTACCCCAATTGGAGATGGTAAGTTGGAGAAATTTAAACACATGTATTCTTGAAAGTCAATATTATAGAATGGGAACAAAGGACATACACTATATAAAGGCTACAATTGTCTCTAGCTAATTAAATAAATGCATAATTAAACACTGAACGTCACCTCTTTCATATTTACAATATACACAGTCTAAATTCAACAAATAAATTCTACTTTAAAACTTATTCGACTAAAGATACAGAACATATTCGATGTTCTGTATCCTTTGTTTTTAAAATAATTTTTTTAAAATTTAAAATTCTACTTTAAAACTTATCCGACTAAGGATACAGAACATATTCGATGTTCTGTATCCTTAGTCGAATAAGGGTGTCAGTAAAAAGCCTGCTTCTGGATCTGACCTCAATATGTCAAGCTTCAAGAATAGGGTGTCCACGATGATTCGTTAAGAATAACTAAATTAGTAATAATAAATAATGACAATGTTTACAGAGGATAACCTCTTCAACACATGAAGTGCTGTTATCAACGAGGACCCTGTCAAAGTGAAAAAAAAATTGGCCAGTTAAAAACAAAGAGAATTGGCCTCATTTAAGACATGGCAAAAATAGAAATGAGAAAGTCTTAAATACTTTTAAGATAATGCTTAACAATCGGAGGCTTTGGTATGTAATAACTATGAAAGCGTAAGATACCTACCTTCCTTGTGCACTCTGTCGAGCGAATATAGAATGAATGTGAAAAGGATGTATTAAAGATAACCCATTTTGCTAAAATGTTAACGTGTTTATTATTTTTTCTTATCACAGTTGTCGTCATTAAGATAAATGTAATGCAAAGATAAGCTTTTCTGTGTGCAAGGTGCAACTAAGCATAACGATGGTATTTGTAAAGTGAAAAAAGGAAAGGGCAACGGGTACAAAGCAATTATGGGCTGAAGGTACGAGGCCAAGAAATTATAAGGAAGTTCAGAAATAATGGAGGTACATTTAATAGATAGGTGGAAGTATATTGAGAAAAAGCATTCTACTTGGCAGTGGACCAGGGCAGGATTGCTATGCATATCATCTCATATTGTTTGCAAGTTAGCATCTGTGATTGTGCGTAACATATGCCATCTGACTTAATTTCTTTACATATCTTCTCTTTGATAATGCTGGTCATAATATTTGAGTTGATGATATCTAGAACAAATTTATGTACCAAAAAAACCTTCTTTGTATTCTTCATATAGTGCTTTATTACTCGATTATCAATATTGAAAATTGAGAGTGTACGTTAATATTTTTCTAATGCAACTTTTTTTATATAGGTTTTTTCACTTCTACTGTACATTTATGTGATTATATTTTTTTATTTCAGTGTATTAATCGAACTTATTTTTGCTTTCCTTTACAAGTTTAAACGAGTAATGTTATTCAAAGACTTTTTTACTCTTCCAGCTCATACAGCAAAGGCAGTAGTTGGCGTTCCAAACAAGACGACATATCTGCCGCGATGCCCACCTTCTCTTGCCAACGTTGCAAAAGATCAGCGAGAGAATTTCATTAAATTATGCCCAAATCTTCGCAATGAAGAATATAACAAACATGCCAACAGAGTTGCTTCAATAGTGCAAGGTTACAAAGAAAATCACCAGGCAAAGTATGAAGAGCAGAAACGTGCATTAATTGCTGCAGTAAATGACATGGCAAAGATGGCAGGACAGGTTCCATCACTAACGAAATAAAAATAACAAAATTTAAGAGAAGCAAAATTGAAAGAATCATAACGATGAATTTTGACAAAGTACTAAATTCTAGAATGCTGATAACAGTAGTCTTGACAATTTATCTACTGAACTACATCTGCAAAATGACTTCCAGTGCATCAAACAGGCACATTTCTTCAACTGATATATGAATTACACATTTTAATCAATTGAGAGAAAAAACAGACTGGCGTATGGTGTTGAAATTGTTCATTGAACTGAAACATGTAGATATTTCTCAAATACTATTTTAGTAAGTCCCAGAATAAAGTCCAAAGGTTAATCGTACTACAGAATAAAAGCAAAATAACACGAGTGGCAAAGTCGGAGAACATTCATGGAAGTTGGAATTTTATTAGAAGAAAAGCACTAGGACAGAAATTAAGACATAAAATGTAGATTTTAGTAAGCAGGGCTGTCTTTTATATACTCCATATATTCTGTAAAGTTACCACACATTCTCACTTTTCTATTTATCGTGACAGTTTGTCCAGAAGAATATATCTACCCAACATATATGATTCAAGTTTTAAAGACAAGTGTACATTATCTATACAGAAATAACAATCTTATAAATAGGGCATTTCACAACAGAACCAAATACAGATTCCTTTCGGTATTGTTCAACTCTAGATCAAATTGATAGAAGGTAAAAAAAGTATTACTATAGATTTAAACTATAGATTTAACAAATTTATGAAAAACAACTTTGGCAAGTGTATACTAAATGAAAAGGGCCTTTTACATTTTTCCTATGAAAAAATTTATTTAAATTACAAGATTTGCTCTTGTAGATTTATTTCTTTTATGTGCTTTTTATTTTTAATATAAATTTTCTTTATGTATCTACTGACAGATATACATCTCATTAAAACAAAACATATTTTATGCTATTTGAAAAAAACTGGCCAACCATATTTTTTTAAAATTAAAAATTAAGGGTATTATTGTCAAACAGAGACAATTTTATCAATTTTTCTACACTTGAATAATCTTATGTTTTGGTTGAGAATCTAAGAGAGTTTGTGTTTAAAATCGAACTACATCTCCATGTCATAAAAAAGTGTAAGATATCAAAATTGTGTATCAACTATTAAGGATAACTATCCTGTTGTCATTTACAATTTACGCTTTACTTAAAGTTTTAATTAAATATACTGCTTGAAGTAAGACAATGTAAAATTCTGATTAGATGTTTAAGGTATTACATACAGGCTAGTCAGAAAAATTTAATAGAAAACTCATACGGACAGTGAATGTCACACATAGTACATAGGACAAATAGTACAGAAGGCGCCATTAAATAACACCACCTCCCATTCAAAGGATCTCTCCAGATAAATCGGGTCTACAGATGAACCGAAGGTCGCAACTTTTTTCAGCATAGTTTTGTTAAATTCGTAATGTTTATGCCCTCATATGGTAAAGAAATAAAAAGATTAAAGACATAGCTGTCTTAGAAGTTAAAATTATCGGAATTTGTTTTAAAACATATAGAAAAGCAGTGCCGGTATTAAAACGAAAGGTAATGCTGCCTGAACGTGAAATGTGAACATCTTGTCTGTTGTCACAAGTGTCGAACTGAGTCATGAATAGGTAATCAACAACAAAAGACGGTGATTAATAACCGAAAACAAAGAGCCAACATAGCATTCAAATAATTCAACTAAGATGCCCGACAGGTTTGCTTAATGGCTCACACCAACAATAGCCTATCCAGTGGCAGAATTGCATGACGAGTTACAAACGAAGCTGACGATTGTTAGCGAGTTGATTGAAGGGTCAAAGCTCTCGGTCAGCTTTAAGGGAACTAGGGAGGTAGGATTTATCATTAAGTGGTGCCAACTGAGATTTGTATTACACCTTTACTAAAGTACTAGGTGGGATCAACGGACCAGGTGACTGTCTATTGATTACAGTTGAATAACCGCTCTCTAACAGCCTCAAGGTGAAAAAAGCAATAAGACAGATGATCCTTGCTTTTCTTCTCTATTAAGTGTCTGATTTGATAGAGAAAATGTCTCAAAACGGCCCGATAAAGCGGCGCTGTCAAGTTTTCAGTGTCCCGACAAATCCACGGTAAAATAGAAAGAAATAAGGGAAATTGTTTCCGTTCCCGTTATTTAGTCCAATTTAAGTGACATTCCCGATAAAGGGTCTACCGATTAAAAGGCGCCGACTGTATAAACAGACAATAAACACGTTTATATTTATATATCGATTACAAAGCTTAAATTGTTGACATGCAGTATTTTTGCTGATTAGCTTGAAAAGTAGTTGTTTGAGGAAAAAATTATTTATATTTCAGGCTTTCACATAACAAAAATGACAATTGGTAATGTAGAGTTTTCAAGAACTAGTTTCATTTACGTTTTTATTAAGATAACCTGGAGATAGTGACTTGTATTATTTTAAACTGTACATCACATGTGTAATACAAAATGGAAATATGGGGATCAGTGCTGCTGTACTTTCACTTCAGCTTGACGAGGGTTGATCTCTTTTTTTCATTACAATTTCCAGTGGCTGCAAACTTCTTTGCAGTACCATCAAAATGTTTTATTGAAGCAATAATAGTTGCTAGTTGAATCTTTATGTGAAAGAAACTATAGGACAGGTTCCCAGTTCGATCATTGTCATGACAATGGCAGTACTGCGACCAATTTGTCTCTCCCTTTAAGTGGCAAACTATTGGGTTTCTACACATTCTCAGAGACAAGAGCTGGGTGAAGAATAAAAACCAGCAAATGGAAATAGTTAGAAAGTATGAAAAACATTCATAATCGTATATAACCTTTTGCAACCGTATGCCTTCTCGTTATACTAAACGTGAATTTCGCCAAAGAAATCAATTCTCCATTTTCTGACAAAAAAGACAAGTAAGATTTTGTTTCTCAACTACTCTTATCGTATTTCATAAGCATTTAATTTTACATAAATTTTTGTTTCATATATTTTTTAATAAAAACTGTTTTTAATAGTTCAATATGTTTTTACTAACAAAATTTGTGTTAAATGTAATATATAGCTCACGAAAATGTATATCTTGATGGTTAAAATGCAACAATGAAGCATAGTAGCATAGAAGCATAGAAAAAAACGTGTTTTTCTTTAACCTGTTTTCTCCTTGGGCTTGTGAGAGGCTAACATTTAACATGGATGATCTTTCCAAAGTCACTTGTATGTATACTTCGGTGCTTTTAGCATAAGGAGCCATGTATGGCAACAGATTAATTTCTAGTTTAATTTTTTTGAGATTAAAAATTAAATGAGCTTAATTAGGCATCTATCTGTAAGGCACAAAATACCGCAATGCCACAAGAATCAAAACCTCCATCCCACAAATACGCAAGAAGATTGCAGGATTTTGCAGGTAGGAAGAAATAATTTTCTTAAAAATTTCAACACATTTTACGTCCAATCAAACAAGTAAAATATCAAAACTGTAGTTCACTCGAAAGGTTTAGAATAATTTACTACTTTTCTTAGAAAATTTGTAGACCTATTTTCGGTACAAAAACTGCAAAAATATTGACTTGCAAAATAAAAATGTGGGTAAGTTAAAGTCATTGAGGATATAAAGGAATTGTATTTAAATGTTTTTAAATGGTAAATAGTAGTATTAACAATGGCGTTCAGTATGACAGTCACTTTTGACGTCATTGACCTCATGACTGCACTCCTACAAATACCTAGTTCCATTTCTTCTTCTTCTTAAAAATTATATATATGTAATATACTCAATCTACAGACAGTACTGTTTCACCCTTTGTGGGCTCATCAGTGCAGCACAGAGCTTCTGAGACATAACTCTCTGGCCATGTTGCCGGAGCAAACACAGCTAAAGAGTTATTGTGGGATCCTGTCAGAGTGCTCAAACCACGCATGCACAGTGAGCATCACATTACGCTAACAACAGGTTCCCAAATCTCAGAAAGAGTGCTCAACCAAACTTTCGTAAGGGAGCGTAATATGTAATATATATAAGTAATATATATGTATATATGTAAATATATATGTAATATATATAATATACATATACGTATATATGTAATATATGTATAATATATGATATGCATATAATATAGAAAATTTATAAAGAGAAGTCATGAGCATAGATTTGTAGGAAAATGAAGCAAGACGACCAGTTATCATGATTCAAACTTTCCTCCTTTTAACAAGGCCTATTTATACATTTCCAAAAAGATTAACGAGATTTACAAGATTTGCATACAAATACACTTAATTTGTTCCAATGTCTGCAATAGTCACATTGGAAGTCGCTACGAGCTAGTCACTCATCTGGATTCGACACGTTATTCTGTGCCTAAAATGTCTTTGATGTGTCTCCCCGCCCCTAAACTCGGCAATTAATAAACAGGCAATCATACGTCGCAGCAACACACTGTAAAAATAGAACTAGATGGTAGATTACATGCAGAGATATTTTGCTGTTCAAGCCTACACCGTAATTTTTGTTTTTCGTAAGGGCAAGTATTTGTAGGGTGTAACCTCCGTAGCAATCCTTACTAAATGCTTCCTTTTCTAACGCTGTCTTCAAAATGCCAAAACTTTCAAAATGTACTTCAAATTTTGTTTTTAAATAACTTTTAATTGCTACTGAAAAAAGAGGGTGAGAAAACTTTTTTTAAAGAGTATGGATTTTTATAGGTTTCCTTAATTAGAATATGAGATCAGTATGTTTAAAACGACAACACAGCATAATTTAGTCATTCGTTTTATCTCCCAACCTTCCAAAACTCCCAAAACGACTACACTCTGAGCTAAAAAGTCAAGGCAGTATCTATAGTACAGGGTTAAACATAGCCATTTTTTTTCAAAAATTAACCAATTAGTAGTTAACAATAGGGTTGATAAAAAGGTACCAGTAATTACCGAGGCAAACAAACCCTCATAAATACTTGGGTTTCAAACAGCTAATGATATTAGACATACCTCTCCTAATGTTAGGAGCTGAATTTCAACTCCATGTATTTTTTGATAGTTCTTGAAAAAACAAATTTGTTGGGATGTTAAATACACCAAAGTAACCTCACAATATAAAAACCTGGTATAATTAACAATATATTACAATGTCATGTATTTCGTTTAACAACATTACATTTTAGGTAACAAGTTAATTCACTCATATAAAAAAATCATAATATTTTATCCTGAGTGGGATTGATTTTCTTGAATTTCCGAATAACACTAAAATGATCTGCAAGTGAAGGATTTCTGTTTTCAAAATGTAGCCTTTCTTTAATATCGCACCCTAAGTCTTGAAGTCGTTTAACAAAAATTTCTTCTTCTTTCCTCTTCCATGGGCAGTCATTATTACGAACCTGGTAGGGTGTCACATGCACCCTAACTTTTTCAATGTTTTGTGCCAACGCAAAGAGCGACTCTTCGTCTGTGATCCAAGTATTGTACATGCCATTATGACCTCCATCAAGCCAGTACATTTTATCAATTCTGCTTATAAATTCTCGTAGCTCGTCATCATGAGTGAGTGCAACAGCAGGTAACTCATTAACTATCTGATTTAGAACAACACACCCTTTACTAAAACCAATTAAAGTTATTGGAAATTCTTCTGTTACGTCATCGTCTTTGTCTACGATACCAAGCACTGCAAGCAAACAAATTGAGAAAATAGGGATTAAAATGTGTGCATTGTAAAACAATGTAACACTTGTTTAACTTTTTTTGTTTCTTAACTAAATCAGCACTTCTGTCTGGCTTGTGAAGGATGTGTGGACGGAAGGGTGAATGTAAGCTATGTTACAGATGAGTGTCCAAAGTAAGCATATACGCAGTACTGGTCTGGACATGATGAAGTGGCGAAAATTGTCCATGGGTAAATGTGCTAAATGTAACAAGGTAAATAAAACAACTAAATGGAGAATGGAAATGAACCAAAAGCATGGGGGAAATGCCTTGGTCGCGATTTTACGGGGCGTATCAATCCAATGTGACCAACACCACTACCACCTCCACCACTACTACTAGTAGGAGTACATATACAATAGCAACAACTAATTTTACTACTACTACTACTATTTCGACAACTGCCAATATCATCATTATTATTATTATTATTATTATTATTATTATTATTATTTAGTGGTGGAGCAATTTGAACTCAGGGGTACAAACCCCAGCAAACCAATCCGCTTACCAGCCCGATAAGGGCAAGCTGGGTGCATTATTATTATTATTACTATTATTTTTTATTGTTATTATTACTAGTATTACTATTATTATAAGTAGTAGTATGACTACTTTTACATACGACAAAATGATAATTAATGCCATTGAAAATTTCCAATAACCATGTATTCATATGTGGATTGCTAAGGAGGTGACAGGTTATAAAATCTGGATTTGCACATTAGATGTGTCGCCTTTAAAGAAAACAACAAAAACTATGGGAATGAAGACCATACCTTCCCTAAGTGCTGACTTCAGAAGCTCTCGAAGGTGTTTCAAAGCAACTTGTTCACTGTTTCTATGGTCAGGGATACCATGATGGTCTGTCTCAACAAAGTTGGCGTAACAGGCGTATGTATCCATATGTAAAATTGAGGGCTTTACCACCCAGACAAAGCTCTTGTTAAACTGTTTATTCAAAAGTTCTGCAGTTGACTCCAAGTCCCATTCAATCCAAGCCTTGTTTTCTTTATGATTTGCCATTGCTTCCACGTAATTCTATCAAATAGGAGCGCAAAAGGGAGCAAAAAAAGAGACATTATTAAATCATTTAGCTGGAAAGCCAAAATGCTAATTAGCTTTATTAGAAGTGAAACCATTTTGCAGATACTTTTGTATTAATACGTAGTTAATGCCATTTAGGAGTCCTTCTTCGTCAGGAAACAATTGTTGTTTCTTTTCGAAATAATGACAAATATCTGATCAATAACCGTATACGATTTTCAACAAGTTTGAAAATTTATGATTAAAAAATAACAGGAAACGTTAGTAAAACTTTAACAAACAGGAACATTCCCAAAAGACACTTTTGCCCCAACGCATGTTCCGCTCTTTTACACTCCATTAATTTGAAGATTATTCCTATAAACAGAAGCAGGGGTAAGCACATGTTTATTCTCTACTGATAATTAAACGCCAAATGTGGTTGTTTCTCTAATATTAGGAGAAACCCAAAACCTTGAGAATTTCTATTAAAGATACGTGAGTTTATATTCTATTTATTTTGACTGAAGCTTCTGTCAGTTAAGCCATTTGTTTTATAACAAATTTTATGAATGATATAAAATAGAAAACGGTCATGACTGCCAAGACCAGCGGTTGCATGTTTTACCTGGTACAGCAACAAAAAAAGGCGACGAGATGATGGGCAGATTATTTGCAGTATTTTTATCGATGGCCTAGATTTTTGATGCTTGTTGTGACATTTGGGTCCAATCACGCTGTGGCACCTTACAGTGTCACTGTCATTCGGATATAATATCCTTTCCAGGTATGACCATTGTTTAACTTCATGCTTTTCAATGTCCTTGTATCATAGAACCTTACCACTATATACTTGCTAAGAATATTTAATCTTTTACTTTACATATCTGATTTGTGGTCTAAATCATCCAAATAAAAAAGTACTTTTAGGCTTTTGTACTTTTATGGTCTTGTCAAGGTTAGCGCGAGGGATATGGAAAGGGGTATGGGAGAGGGAGAGGGAGAGGAGAAAGGGGAAAAGGGGAAAGGGATAAGGAGAAACAGGAAAGGGGAAAGAGATAAGGAGAAAAGGGAAAGGGGTAAGAGGAAAGGGGTAAGGGTAAAGGGCTGTACTAATAGTAGCAGCAGCAGTAATAGTAGAAGTAGTAGTAAAGTAGTAGTAGTAGTAGTAGTAGTAGTAGTAGTAGAAGTAGTAGTAGTAGTAGAAGTAGTAGTAGGAGTAGTAGTAGTAGTAGTAGTAGTAGTAGTAGTAGTAGACGACGAAGAAGTAGTAGTAGTAGTAGAAGAAGAAGAAGAAGGAGTAGTAGTAGCAGTAGTAGTAGGAGTAGAAGTAGTAGTAGTAGTAGTAGTAGTAGTAGTGTAGTAGTAGTAGTAGTAGTAGTAGTCATCATAGTAGTTGTAGTATTAGTNAGAATATTGCAATATTTGGAATGCCTCAGTATTTGAGGAAATATTTGTTTGAAAAACACCCAGATCTACAATTTGCTGGTAAGTTAAAATTTCTGTTAGTTTCTTTATAGGACAGGGAGAAGCTGACGTTTTCGGCCATTTCATGGCTGTCTCTACTACCCGAATGTGTGCCTCGATATCCGAAAAAGTAATAGTAGTAGTAGTAGTAGTAGTAGTAGTAGTAGTAGTAGTAGTAGTAGTAGTAGAAGAAGAAGAAGAAGAAGTAGTAGTAGTAGTAGTAGTAGTAGTAGTAGTAGTAGTAGTAGTAGTAGTAGTAGTAGTAGTAGTAGTAGTAGTAGTAGTAGTAGTAGTAGTAGTAGTATTAGTAGTAGTAATTGCAGAAGTAGCAGTAGGAGTTTTTGTGGGATTAGTACTAGGAACTCTCTAGTCTGATAGAACGTTTTTTCATTGCAGGAAATATGTTTAATGCTAAAGTAAAATTTGGGTCTATGTAGCGTCAACATTAACAACAAAAACAATAAAAATGACCATCGTCAATTTGAACTAAGATGATAATGTCTTTTACAAGCTTACCTTAGTTAACCAATATCGGGGCTGGTAATATGAATCTACTATTATTAGTGTTCTGTTACTTTGTTAAATCTGGCTAGGATAAGGCAAGGGGAACGCCTGTAGTGGGTTTAGAGTACAGTGTACCCAAATTATTAATTTATTAAATGCTACGTAATATTAAATGCTTGGTTAAATTCAGACATTTTTTGTAGCTATATTATAGCTATCATTATCTTAGTTCGCGCTCTTACACTGTTTTCATGACATCCATTAGCAATAGCAGTATTATACAGGAATCTTATTCCTTTATATGCGATCAACATTCCTAAAGAGAATGTGCGACCAGATCTAGTCTTTCAAGATATATTATCATACGCCATTTTTCTAGATAAACATTAGTAAAACTTGAACAAACAGCTTTTGAGATATATTACCCATAAACACTATAGTGTGGGAGTGGCCTACATTTCTGCAATAAGTGATGAAGCTCAATACGGTTTAACAGTAACAAATAGATAAACTAGTGTTATTCGTTTAATTTTACTTAAAAACAATGCGGATTTCAAAACGTTTTTATATCAGGGATAGAATCCCTCGTGGGTCATTTTACTACAATAGATGTCACCTTTTTGATTTCTGTCCATAGATAGTACTGCAGGGGCTACATTTCACAGATGTACTCCGTTTTGGTATATATGGCTTTAAATATTGCTCACAATAAGCCGGTACTTTACACATTGAAGGTTGAACACCAGATGAGATAATTCTCATCTTGCATTTTTACTGCTAATTTTTCTCATATTGCATTTTTTATCGTGAATTGTTCTCGTCTTGCATTTCATCGCGAATTTTTCTCATCTTGCATTTTTTTACCGCGAATTGTTCTCATCCTGCATTTTTTAGCGAATATTGTTTTTTACTGGAATGTATACAAAATGAAAACTAGCTGGGTTGCGAAGACAAAATCCCTTAGTCATAGTATAGAGGATTATATTCTCAGCCAAAGTTAAATAAAGCATCAAATATACATAATGGCCAACTAAAAAGCTTGAAAATACAGCTGTTAATCCAGATGGTGTCCAATGATATCTATTTACCACATTTATCAGTGTTAACCAGAGAAACACGACCGTCGGTCTATTTGCAAGTATGCTACAATGATTGAACATATTCATTAACAATATATACTGAATAAACATCGACGACTCTTTCCAAAAACTGTATGATACCTGAGGAAGACAAGTTTCGAAGACTTAAACTCAGATATTATGTCATTTATCGTAGAATAATTATTCATATTCCTAATACCAAATACATAAAAACGATGCGTTCATTCGTGATAACTATCTGAAAGGATGACGGAAAAAAACTAATGAAAACAAGTACCACAGCTTGCTATGTAGCAAATCAGTTGTGGTCTTCGAAGAGCCAGAATATAACCCTTCTAGATGCCTTTTCTGTTCGAAACATTCGAAAGTCTCTTTACTTTGGATATGAACAACTCCGTTTCTTTCACCGATTAATTCATTTACAATTCCAAAATTCTGACATTCTCTGCCTCAGTCCTCACCTTTGACAGGCAATCTGTATATCTAATTGTACATATATTTCAATACATCGATTTCAAATGGCATCTTTGGGCTACATGTACAAGGATTATTCCGGGCAGTCCTTCATTGTTTGTGGTTCAGGAGTTTGCGTTCCCCACGTCTGTAGGTCCGAGTACTTTCAAAAAACATGATAGTAACAGCTGTTCTGTTACTATCTTGAATACTACTAATGAAGCGCCACAGAAACTAAAATACGCGTTTTAGCTGGTTTCAGGGAGCAAGTAGTGCCTAAAATTGTGATTCTCGGAAATTTGGTGATACCATTAAATACAAAAAAATACCCGATCCTCACCCTTTACTTACGAAACTTTAAATTGTATCCTCAGAAGCAAACGCAGCTCTATTTTCGACTTTGATAACTCTTCACTTCACTTTGTTAAGCATTTTTTCGGTCCCGCTTCAATGTGCAGGCATAACATACGAAAGCTAAATTTTGGTTTCTAGGGACGGTTTTCGCGGCTTAAAACATTTGAAACTGACACCGAAAGGAAAAAACTGTGGTTATTAGAAACAGTCTTTTTGAGTTATGAAAGAACTCCCATTAATGACAGTACCACACAATCTTTGATTTTTTATTCTAATCAACATCTCTAAGGAGACAAAGGTTTAGCTGACATAAAAATCTTTAAGTGCCCTTTATATCTTTGGATTCCTAGCAGCTCCCTTTGACGCTCTGCAAAACGTTAATAGATTACAACATAAGAATATGTTATGCAATCAAACAAACCTGTACATCTCCAGGAAAAAACAGGACATGGCTTTGAGCATCATTTCCAGAAAAAATTACATCATTTCTGCGTCCATCAAATCCAGCAAGTCCCTTCAGGCGGATAGCTGCCATATTTATCTGATAAAAATAAGAAAGCTTGTTTTACCGTTACTGCGTAATGTCTGCGTATCACGAAGCTAGTTGCTTATTGGCACTAGATTACAACTATGAGACAAAATACAAATATGACTTGACCTTTTCTTCTCTCCTGTAAAAGGACAAAAGCACAATTGTTTCTAAATTTCTTTATAAAAATTGTCGTCAGAGGACCATTGTGAATAGAAAGATCAGTCTGTATAGTGGTTACAAATAATAGTCTTTTGGAAGTGTTAATGTGATATTAAATTATCTCCAAAAAGGAATGTCAGAAGTAAAGTGCTACTGTTCAGTCGAAAAAGATAATTGCATGGTTGATAGCAAGTTTCTTTGAGTAGGTTCAAAGGCCTAATGATCATTTATGTTTAGTGCTTACCTAAAGAAAAAAAGTCGAAATCGCTTGTCCCAAAATAAAGGCTTACGGATCAAAGCGTGCAGATTTTGTAATTGTTACCCTGTTAAACATGCTACGATGGTACACTTTGTGTGTTGGAAGTTCAGCTCTGGTACAACCAGTTAAACTTACTGCAAGTGACTAGCATTCACAGGCCTACATTGGAAGTACCCTCTTACGACTTTGATATCAAATAAAACATATCACTGCGTTAAATCAAATAGAGTTTTCTTTCTTTATTGAACTTAACAAATCTTCGACAATTATTACAACCTCTTTGCATTAAAAAAAAAGGCCAAATAAAATAAGGAATGAAGAGCTATATGAAAGATCGAAAGCAAAGAAATGGAGCGAAAATATAAGAGAAAGAAGTCTCAGATGGCTAGGACACATGTTACGCCTGCCAGAAAAAACCCCGGCAAAACAGGCCCTTGCGGAGGCTCTGAAAACTACAAAGAAGCTAAGAGACAGACCGGAAACCACCTGGATCTCAATGGCAAACGCACAATTAGCAGAGAAAGGCCTGCCAAAAATTGGCGATACAAAACTAGAACAACAAGCCAGTGACAGGATAAGATGGAGGGAGATAACGAAAAACTGATCTTACAAAGTCTTAAATATTGGATTTTAGCGCAATGTCGACAAACGACGGAAGGCGTATTTGATGATGATGATTTGCTTTTAAACTTTTCTTGCATGTATGTGCCATTAACACTATTAAAAGTGGTACCTTTATACGTAAAATTACCTGTTTTAAGTCTCAACAATCAAATTAACCGTTAACCAAGCAATGATTTGGTTTATTCCTGAAAAAAATTAGTTAACGTAAGGATTGTCATCTGTAAATTAGTTACGGGTATACACGAGACCAGGTAGGGCCTACAAAACCTCCTGTCTATGACCTAAGAAGATAAGGTACAAGATGATTCAATCTCTAAATTTTCATTATCATTGACAACCATTCCTCATCTCTTCTTTTAGAAATATTAGTTAAGAGGCTTACTGCTACTGTATTGGAAGGCAGATCTGTGATTTCTAACAATTATATTTTTAAAGGCGATCTTAAAATCTAGAACGTTCGCTCCTAACCTTTTTCACTTTAAATGCCCCTAAACGTGGTAATCCACACCCAGTGCCCCCCAAACACCCACAAATATACCAAGACAGTTCTTAACGACTACTGAGGTTTTATTGGTATTTTTAAGGGTGAATTTGGGGAAATCGGTTCACTAAACGTATGTTGCCTCAATACGCACCTTGTGGTTGGTGTGCTGGAGAGAATTACTTTTTGGCGTTGGATGTTTGATTGTAAGCTTGTCAGCGTTTGTCTGAAATCATGTGGATCCGTAATGCTGAGGATGCATTTCTTGCAGAAAATTTCTGATAGGACATTAAACGCATATTAAACAAAACAAGACGTTGAAAAGAACAACAAAAATACTCCGCAATGCCACTCCAAAGTCATATGAACTGCCTTCCTGACTTGTGTAAAGCCTTGGCTAAAAATAGTGCTACAAGTGAGACCTACAATCCCCCAAAACGTAGTCTAGGTCCTCTAGCTGAAAAGCGTATGTCTGTGTAACTAGGTGGGAAAATCCATGAGCCAGAGGTCTTCGAATCTGTTTTCGAGCTCTTGTAGGTAGGGTATATTACAAAATACTTCAGCATCGACCTCATAATACAGCAAAGTGAAGAGCAAAAAAATCTTGAAGACAGCAAAACACAAAATGTTAGTTTTGGCATTCAGCGGAGTCCTGTCATACTTCTTGAAAATCTCACTGCAAAAGGATTATCATCAGTAATAAATACCGTCAGATCAGCTGTTACCAAAGCTGTTAACAGTATAAAAGCCAATGCAACGGCAGAATGTATTTGAAAGTTGTTCTGGAGGGCAGCTGACGAAAAGGACCAAAGGTTATTGGTTCACTCTTGGTTTTGGTCATCGTCCGAAGTTATCTATCTTGAGCTTTTCATGGCACTTAAAGATACTGCAAGTCTTTCTGAAAGATGCAAGTGATGTACAGATTATGTTAACTGAACAATTAACGAGCAGTGACTATCTCATCGATATTTTCAGAAAGTTGATTGCTTTGAAGCGTGACCTTTCTTGTGCAAATACACTTGCCAATGGGTATTTCTCCGCAATGGCACTTGAAAGTCACATGAATTGCCTCACTGACTTGTGTAAAGCCTTAAAAAAGAAAGGGTAGTACTACAGATGAGAAATATAGTGCTCAAAAACATAGCCTAAGCCCTCCAGCTGACACAAGAATGTTTGAGTTAACTACATGGGAAGATCCATTAGCCGTAGATCTAAATATTTTGGGTAAATGATTTATCTTTGGCGCTTTTCTATATATTGGCGATTTAACAATTATTGGTAATAAAACGCACATAAAAGAGCTTGCATGTGGGTGCAAAACCTAAAGTGTGACAAGGCAAACTCACCACAGTCTTAATAAAAGCCTTAAAATGCAGATTAAAGGTGATCGTTTATATGACATGGTTACAATGTATTATTGAAAAACCAGTCTGCATCGCGTAAAGTCGCATGGTATCGGAAATATCAAGGAAAAAAAGCTTTCAGGTAAGTCATACAGCTAAACGTTCCCCCCTGCCACAAGACGTTATTTATAAAAGGATAAAACCGTTTTGAGTGTTTTGACTGCTACTAAAATATTAGTAGCAGTGTTACATACAAATAGTAGTCCGAAACATTAAAAATTAGAGTTTTACAGACAGAATTTCACTCATTTGGCGTACTATGGTGTACAAAATGAGCATCTAGTCCAGCAATTAAATATAATTTTCGTTTCAAATTGGAAGTAGTCATGTTGCTGGCCGAAAGGCTTGTTATTATGGTGGTCACACCTACGTGGTCTATCCTTAGAGCGATTTAGCCGGAGTCCAAGAGGCTATGTCTTAATTATTAATCAGTAAGAGTGATTCCGAACTATCATTCTGTAGCCAAACATAATGTGCCTTGAAAAGGATTGTGAATTTTAAAGTGGTCTATAGGAAGTCATCCATTTATCATGCTTTCGTTATCAGCCACAAGCAGCACAAACAAAGTAACGCAGAACTTTGTACATAAATCTATCTTTACTATGACGTGAGGTTTCCATCACAACGTACATCTATAACGAGTTACACTGAGTCAAACAACCCTCTTTTGCTGTAACCTACGTTTAAAGGTATGGGGATTAAAGGGGATTAAACTTAAATGGAAAGGCTGGGAAGTGGTCATTCATTTTGGAGGCTAGGAGTGAGAAGCACTCTGCAAAAAGTTTGCTTTGCGTCCAGCATACAATCTTGAATATGCAATCCAGGCTTAAACCAAGTAAGTTTCTATTCTGATTTCAATAAAATTTTAACACAAGTCCAATATAACTAATAATGTACTGAACAAATTAAATGCAAATTATCTCAAGCATTTAGCCTTTTACGAAAATAATGCAGATAGATTTGATTCTAAATTGTAGTAAAGTCAAAAATATGTGTATGGAACTGGGTTCAAGCCACTGCCCATGCCTATCGTGGTCACATGAGCTAGCGGCGCTGCGTTCTTATATCTTTCACTGAAATCCGCCACTCTTTCCCAAGGACCATATCGTTGTTCAGCTTACACCAATCACGCATATAAGGTTCAGATTTGGTTATAAAATGATCTGCTTTAGTGCCGATAGCTCTGATGGCAGATCATGAGGCAATGATAGCTATCAACAATGCCTCCAACCCAACTCGCTGCATAAATTTCTACTTTTATACGATGATAAATAATCAAGAGGCGTTAAATATATGCAACATTGGTATGGTGAAATGAACCTTTTCACTGTTTGCTAAGTTATGTTCACAAAAAGATTACTTCCATGCAAGGGTAGTTTATAAGATCGATTCTGGATATCCACCATTTAAAAATCATCATCGGTGAATTATTCTTCCCTTTAAGCACCTGAATTAACATAACTACAGGAATTTGAAATTATTCCAATTGGCGTCAATGTGAAGGTACTTGACAAGTGGGCTCATAAAAAAAATTGGAGAAAGTGGGTCACTCTTCTCAAGAGGGGGTTTTGTTCTCCAAATTCATAAAATTCTTCCTACTTATTTTAGCTTCCTTTGCCTCTGTCCTTCAAATACCTCATAAATGGATCAGAATGGAGGTTCCAGTGTCCACAAGGCAAATGAAAATTGCTGCGCGGAGGTAAAAGGCAGAATAATAAATAAAACATTCATAGAGGAATTATTTCACCATGCATATCTTGTTCTTGTAAAGCCAAAAAACAGAGGAAAAAGATTTTGCACTGCTGAGTAATTGTCATGTAAATAAGGCAGTGAAAAATAAATTTCCTTGGAGCAAAGCAAAATTAAACAAGTGCAACTAGCGGTGTGGGCACCAATTGATCTTTCAATGATAATTAGCGCCTCAATTTATTGCATTTATCTAGTACGAGTTATTGAGACTTAAAAAGACAATAAAGTGATAATGATATTAACAAATGACTATATCTGAACTCAAAATTAGTCTCTTGACGCAAGTAATCCCTCAGTTCCTTATCATTAAGTACACCCTCGAAGAATACATCTTTTTTCCTTCTGTTCTGGGTTTATTTCAAATGTTTAGCGGGGAAAAAATAAAAAACAATGTAGCTTGAGTATCATAAGTGCTGTTTTGCAATACTTCTATTCATTAATTAGATAAGTCTTTTCTTATTAAGTGGACATACATAAAGCTATCTATATCACTTTGTCTACATCCACTATTTTCCCTTCCCAAAATTCACACCTTGTCAAAACCATTACCTTGACGGATGGCAGGCCATATATTATAAGTATAAAGTATATGCAATGACCACGGTTTCTAAATTACAGTAATGAGATGGCAAAAAGAAGCGTTCTTATTAAAACAAATGAAAGACCACTAAGTTTCAGCTAACAAAAACTTTGTCAATGTTCTGTAAATGCCAGGTTAAGATTGGCTGACCTCGCTTGTCAAACAACCCAGTTGCATATGTCAATCGCAAGGTCTCGTCAAAATTCATTCAAGACTGCTCTGAAAAACCTAAGCAACTAAAACCGGCAAATCAAACAAATTTAAAGTTTTTCATTTTAATCCAATTTTTATTCAGGTTATCTGAAAGTTATCTTGTACCACAGCAGCAGATAGATTTACAGCCAGCATGGATTTCGAATAAGTCACACTCCTTGGCAAAAGAGAATCGAACACAATGTGAAAAAAATTGTCTATATCACGATATAGATGCCACCAGAGCATAAAGGTGTGGAAGACGCCTACCGTACAACTCCGAATAAAGCCTCCAGTACATAACCTCTCGTTTATAGGTCCAACAATATTGTGATGAAAAAACGGCCGTATATTAGTTCCCCGTATAAAAGCACATGGGTTTTGTATGGATTAAATACATAGAATCTAGTAGAAAAAAATTTGTTTTTTTGACAATTTTCTCACACTCTTTTTATGAATCTTGGGTCCAAATAGATAACACGTACAGGAAAGTTCGCTACCTCTCCCAGGGACCCATCTCCCTCCTTGGGCTGCCTTTGTTTTTCTCTTTTATCAATTACTTCATTCTTCAATTATTCATCCCAATCTGTACTTAAATTATGTTTGAACCCTCTATCCAATATTCCACTCCAAATTTTTACTTACTACCATTAGCACCAAGTTTCTCACTGCTACTTGTTTTCGCATATATTTGTTGGTAAACATCCTTTGATCATTCCGAAATAACTTATTTTTAATTATTCGATTCTTTAGTCATAAAATTACCCTTCAAGCTTTGGGCCTAGACTTATTACCTGGACTTATTACAGTACCTAAAGTTTATTGTTTGAATGAGTATTTCTTTCAAATATCGTACAAGGTTATTGATCACATTTCTGTCTGTCTGTCGGTCTCTGTCTCTCTCTGTCTGTCTCTCTCTCTCATGGATTCTTTCTAGCATTCTGTTGTTCAAAGGTTTTCCACCTAGCATCCTTAAGAATAACAATTGAGCAAGCTTTTATCAGATTGTTGGTCCCTGTTAAATAGTAATTTCTTACTTTAGGAAAATTCTACTAATCTTTTATATGCGCTCCTTACCTTTAAACACATTTGAAACCACTGAGTTCCTCATTCAGATTTTTATTTATAATTTCATTATGTTTCTGTATAGTCTCTTTCTCATCATGAGTCAATACTTCATAATTTCAACAGGTAAATTGATATTGATTTTAGCATCTTCACCAACATTTTCAGTTATTTCATTATTCTTAACAATTTCAGGGACTACATTGCCATCTTTTTACATCACAACACCATCAATTAATACCTTGTATATTATTTCTTCCAACAAGATATGTTGGCCATCTGTTCTTTCTGATCATTCTTGCTTGATCAGAGTCTCTGTCCAGTCACTTCTTGTTCCTGTCTCTCTCTCTAAATAAGACGCATTCACTTTCTATAGCCTCCTACAGGTGTTCCTTCATTATCAATAGGTTTACTTACATAATGCCACTTCAATACAACAAGTTTGATGACCACGCAAATCATACACAACGGGATAGCTTATTATAGCCATGTTTTTTCGGTCTTGAAACAACTGTTTGTTGAAGCTATTATAGGCAAAGACTTTATGAAAAAACATACATCTGTAACATTTCATTTTAATGGTTATGGTGCTGCCCTTCACTTTCCTACCCCTTCAGTTATCTGCAATCTGAACGCCATGAAAGCTGACCCACCATCATTATTTTCAAATCAGTCATCAGGTACAAAAACGACTGCATGCAAGTGGAAAAAGTGCACTGCCCAGGATGCCAAGTACATAGCTGAAGACGTTGATCGATTGTTGAATGAGGGCGTGATAGAACCAAGCAGTTTGCCTTGGAGAGCCCAAGTCCTAGTAATACCACAGATCGAAACCCACAATAAAAGAATGGTTATCGATTACAGTCGAACCATAAACGTCTTTACAGAAGTCAATGTATAACCACTGCCACGCATTGATGAGCTAGTAAACAAAATATCTGGTTCTTCTGTCTACAGTACACTGGATTTGAAGAGTGCTTACCATCAAAGACCCCTACGTGATGATGAAAAGCATTACATAGCCTAAGAAGCGGGAAGTCTATTATATCAGTTTAATCAGATGCCATACGGTGTTAACAATGGTGTATCTGCTTTCCAGAGAATAATTGACAGTATAATTAAAAAGGAGGACATTCCACATACATTCGCCTGCGTCGACAATGTAACCATTTGTAGAAAATCCAAGAGTGAACACAACATCAACCTACAAAAATCTTGTTGAGCTTCCGCAAAGTATGTTATAACTATGAATCATGACAAGGGTATATCCTAAAATAAGATTGCCCTACTGGAATATGAAATACAAATGACTCCATAAAACCTGATCCAGAACGTCTTCGACCGTTACTTGAACTTCAACTACCTTAGAACGCAGGTACTCAGCGTATGATACTCGGAATGCTTGCTTAATAGAGAAATCCATTGCATGTATGTTTAACAACTCCGGAAAGGGTTAAATAAAGTGTGATAAGATTGCCAGATGGAGGATGGAACTTTCAAACTACAAATTTGACATACCCTACCGTCCAGGAAAACCCAACCCCTTCAGCTGATGCCTTCTCGGAAATCAACACATATTCAGCTGTAATTTACACCTATCAGGAATTAGCCGAGATATATTCAGCCACGTGCCACCCCAAAATACCATGTATGTTACACTTTACCAAAAACACGCAATCTACCGTATTGGTTCAGCGAAATAAAGGAAGTTACTGAAAACTGTAAAGTATTTTTAGAACTTAAAGCGATGTTCCAAAGTCCGCAGGAACTTTTTATAAATGCTACGTAACCATTTCAACAAATTAAAATCGATTTCAAAGGACCCTTCCTGTCATCTACCGGCAGTAAATGGATTTTATTTTTTTTTAGTTTTAACGTCATTTTCCCTCAGCTATTGGGGCTCAGACGGTGCCCTTCATAGGGTCTTGGATTTGGCAGTGAGGAATTTCTTGGTCGGATGCCCTTCCTGACGCCAACCAATGGCTTTTTTCTTTGCAAAGTTCCAAATTCTCCTCGACAGCTCGGGGAATCAAACCCGGAACTCTTGGTTACTGTGCAGTTGCACTAACCATTAAGCCACGGCTTCTCAGATCTGTTGCGGTTATGAGTACGAACGGACGCGAAAATTAATCACTCCCTCGAATTTTCAAGGGCCGTCGAGAGCACACCGGACATCACAAGAAGTGTGATGCTTTACCGGGCATCAAACCCTATCTCCAGGCAATCTGATTCCAGGGTGTCAGCCCGTTAACAAGAAAAGAAAACTCTTCCCAGGGCTCTCGCCGACGTCTCCGAGTTCGGTTGCGTTACCGCACCTCCCATAAAATGGGAAATATCCGCGTTGACCGGNCATTAAGCCACGGCTTCTCAGATCTGTTGCGGTTATGAGTACGAACGGACGCGAAAATTAATCACTCCCTCGAATTTTCAAGGGCCGTCGAGAGCACACCGGACATCACAAGAAGTGTGATGCTTTACTGGGCATCAAACCCTATCTCCAGGCAATCTGATTCCAGGGTGTCAGCCCGTTAACAAGAAAAGAAAACTCTTCCCAGGGCTCTCGCCGACGTCTCCGAGTTCGGTTGCGTTACCGCACCTCCCATAAAATGGGAAATATCCGCGTTGACCGGCAATAAATGGATGCTTACTATAATTAGGCAGCGGGTTTGAACTGTTTGCTTTGCAAATCGTCAAACAATGGAGAAATAAGACACCTCCTTCCCTCCGCTAGTCTGGGGTGTTGCCTTGAGCAAGCAATAGTAATTCCTATGCTCCCCTACCACGGTCACGGTGAAGACATCGGCAGCAGGGCGTCGGATTCTCATCAAGGCAGAAGAATCCTTCCACGGATCAATGGCTTGGTTAGATTGACGTCTAGCCGGTGATCTGCCTAATGCAGACAATGGTTGGGCGCCTGCAGCCTAGTAAGGGCACTGCGTTAAGGAAGGCACTGGCAAACCACTCGATTCCTCTGCCAAGAAAACCAATATGACAAGTAACGATACTGATCACACTGTAGTGCTGGAAGATGAGACCCCCAGGTTGGAAGGCACTCAACATGATACTGGAGAAGAGCGAGGCTCTATGACTGGTGCTCTTGATCAGAACGACGCGTCAGGATCAAAGCCACAACGTGGACATTTCGATGTTGATGTTGCTGGAGATGAAGGTCATGGGATTCGCTTTCTCAAAGAACAAAAAGTGGGAACATGGTATGTTAGAACTATGAATGCCGCCACGATCGACATTGTCATCGCAGAAATGGAGAGTGAAGCTTAGCTTATTGGGAAATAGTGAACTAAAATGGAAAGGCAAGGGACATTTTATATCAGACACCCACAAGATCTACTACTCAGGAAGTGACAATATCAAGCAAAATGGAGTCGCCTTTAAAGCAGACAAGCCCAGAGCGAAGTCAGTCCTTGGCTACAATCCGATTAGTGACCATCTGATTTCCATTAGACTTCAAGGAAAACAAATGAACTGGACAATAATCCAAGTCTATGCTCCAGCTGCAAACTCTGATGAAGAGGACACTGAAGAATTCTACAGCACACTTCAATCATGCATTGACAATGCACCAAAGTAGGACTTTTTTTTAGTAATGGGTGACTTGAACGCTAAAGTAGGGAGCACTGCTCAGAAGAATGTGATAAGCAAGTTTGGTCTGGGAAACAAAAATGAAGCTGGCGACACACATTGATTTCTGCATTGAAAATCAGCTAATAGTAACAAATACTCTGTTTGAACAGCCCAAGAGGAGGCTATACACCTGGTCATCGCCTGATAAGACTACATCCTGTGTAAAAGGTGTTGGAAGAACACCATCTTATCAGGGAAGACTCTACCTGAAGCAGACTGTAGCACTGAATTACTCATAGGAAAACTCAAACTAAGGCTTAAAACTATCAAGCAACCTAAAATGCCTTAGAAGTACGACCTTCAAAACATACCTAATCAATATACAGTTCAAGTATGCAACAGATTCAGCATACTGCAAGATGAAGTGGATGACCAGAACACTGATGAACTCTGGGAAAGCATTAAGGAATGGTGGAACAGGGTGCTGAACAAAATGTCCCTAAAAAGACTTTGAAATGCATATCGCCATGGCTATCAAAGGAGGCAATACATATTGCAATGAAGACCAAAAAAGAAAAAAAAAGCAAACAAAGAAGAAGTGAACAAACTGAGTGCAGACGTCCAGAGACAAGCAAGGAAAGGCAAGGACACTTACAATGAATTTTGTCAGAAGCAAGAAGCAAACAAACATAATTCAAAAGAGTTGTACAGAACCCTAAAGGAAATCACTGCACAGTTTATACCAAGGCTTGGAGTGCTCAAGAACAAGGAAGGTCACATCAACACAAAGGAGCAGGATATCAAATGTAGACAGTGAGAATACACAGAGGAACTGTACAAGAAAAATGAAGCAATAGCTGAAGTGTTTCAGGAAGTTCCAGTTATACTAGAACCTGAACCAATGGAAGAGGAGGTAACTGCAGCTCTCAGCTAAATAGCCAACTACAAATCCCCCGGAATTGACAACATCCCTATAGAACTAATCAAACAAACAGACCAGCCGGGAATTTCTCTTATGACTCAACTATGCAGAAAGATATGGAGGTCACAAAAATGGCCAGTTGACTGGAAGCGATCAGTGTATGTTCTGCTACCCAAGAAGGGAGACACTCATGAATGTGGTAACAACAGAAGAATAGCCTCAATCTCACATACAAGCAGAATCCTGTTCAAAATAATTCAAACAGGTTTGGAGGTTTATCTGAAGTCTGAAATAGCACAAGAACAAGCTGCATTCCATTGTGGACAAGGCACTCATGACCATATTGCTAACATCTGATGGATACTGGAAAAATCACGAGAGATGAATGTTCCAGTTTACATATGCTTCATTGACTAAGGCAAAGTATTTGACTGTGTGGATCACAACAAGCTGTGCACAGCATGCATAGATTAGGAATTCCTGAGCATCTTGTTACTCCAATCAAAAACCTATAAACAGGACAAGAAACAATGGTTCACACAGGATTTGGCAATACAGAATGGTTTAACATTGCTAAGGGCATAAGACATGGTTGTATACTCTCAACATACCCATTTAACAACTACAGTGAAAACATTATCTGTGCTGCGGGCCTGGAGCAACTGTCGGAATTAACATTGGTGGTAGACAACTCAACAATCTTAATAATGTGGACAATACCACCTTAATAGCAAAGAGCAAGGAAGACTTGATAGCACTGATTCAACAGGTCAAGAATGCAAGTGAAGCAGCAGGACTGATGCTCAATGTGAAGAAGATCAAGATCATGGCAACAGAGGAAATGTGAGTATTTAAAATTAGCACAGACACTTGACATTGTGAAAGAGTTTGACTTACTGGGTACATCAATCAACAGAGAGGCAGACTGTGGAAAAGAGATAAGAAGAAGAATACCAATTGGAAAAGCAAGTATGGAAAAACTGTCAAAGATTAAGAAAGATAGTGATGTGTCTTGTGGGTTGAAAATCAAGCTGGTTCAGACATTAATATTTCCTGTCATCACTTATGGATGCAAAAGCTGGACTCTAAGGAAGGCTAATCAAAGAAGAATCAAATCCTTAGAACCTTGGGTGTGGAGGAGACTTCTTCGGATTCCATGGACCATGAGAAAAACAAATAATTGGGTTCTGAATCAAGTAAACACAAAGATGTCACTTCTGAACTCTATAGACAAAGGTAGATTAATCTACTTTACGAGAGCTGAGAACAGTCTGGATAAAATAATTTTGCAAGGGAAGATGGAGGGCAATAGAGGATGTGGAAGACCTCATGGCAATAGTGGGCTAACCTTACAAAGAAACAATCAGTGAAGTGACAGGCCGATAACCTTGGAGGAAGCTTGTCAACATGGTCACCAGGGGTCAAAATGGACATGATGGAGATAGATAGATAGATACTTCAATTGATGAATATTCAAGATTTCCATATACATTTCTTGAAGAGACATGGAAAGTAAAACAGTCATTACCAACTGCAGTTGTTTCAAGCAACATCTCTCAAGAATTTGAGAGATGTTGCTGTTAAAAGAAATTGGTATGAAATGGATACATAAAAAACTGAAATTGGCTGGAGGATCATCTCCCAAGCTCTTGGAAGTGATTCCTACTGCCAAACTCCAACTGTTAATGATGAATTGTATATAGCAGAAGTTGTGCTAATCTTATCTAATAAAAAATAATTCATTTTAACTATGAGCTTGAACAGGTCATTAATTAATTTTAACCATTACCATTCTAGCCATGTCACCAATTGATTTATTTACTTCAAATTTTAATGGATTCTATTTGCATAAACAACCTGTTAGCATTGTTGATTTGGTGACTGTTGAGCTCATCAAATTCAAATTTTTAAATGATGAACTTATACCTACAAAACTGGCAGTGTTATGAAGCAAATATTTTGTGATATTATTACTACAAGTATTTCTGTGATTGAATATGTATCTGCAGTTGATAATCTGTTAGAGGAGGAGCTTAATGTTAATCATTGTTCTATCATTTTATCTTACAGTAGACACTAAACAACAGACAGACATTATGTGTCAACACCATACACAACCAAACTAAAAGTCATTCATTGAAAAATTCAAATCAAACAGTAGTATAAGATAGTGTAAAACATGTTCCCTCAAAAGTTTAGCATGTATCATATGTTTTTAACTTCAGTGTATAAGTTACAAACATATACACCGAAATACACATTATTTTACTACATTTAGTGTGTGTTCTACAACTGATTAATTTTTCTTGGTTCATTCCCAAGCAAGTGCTCTAAAAAAAATTTAAAAACAGGCTTTGCAACTGGTAGCTGAGTTTCCGTACTGTACAAATTTAATGATTTGTGTTGGTGAGTTATATTAAATGTCAATTCTGTCAGTTTTTCATTAAAGAAATCTAAAAGTTGCTGTTTCCTANGTTCCAGTCTCGTTTACGCAGTTATACCGGATATCTTTGGATGTCATTTCATGGTATGATGAGGCAGTGTTTTTATAGGCCGGATGCCCTTCCTGACACCAACCCATTAAGGTAATGGGGACCAGTGTTTTTATCGAGACACCATCTCTAGGTGATTGCCATCCAAGGCTGAAGAGCGCTTCACCTGCCCGTGAGAGAAAGACTATACCCCGCCAGTCCTCAAACTGGTATTTCATGCTTGAATGAGACCAAGCATGGTCTTCGGGGCAAGCATGGTCTTCGGGGCAAGCATGGTCTTCGGGGCAAGCATGGTCTTCGGGGCAAGATAGATAGATAGATAGATAGATAGATAGATAGATACTTCAATTGATGAATATTCAAGATTTCCATATACATTTCTTGAAGAGACATGGAAAGTAAAACAGTCATTACCAACTGCAGTTGTTTCAAGCAACATCTCTCAAGAATTTGAGAGATGTTGCTGTTAAAAGAAATTGGTATGAAATGGATACATAAAAAACTGAAATTGGCTGGAGGATCATCTCCCAAGCTCTTGGAAGTGATTCCTACTGCCAAACTCCAACTGTTAATGATGAATTGTATATAGCAGAAGTTGTGCTAATCTTATCTAATAAAAAATAATTCATTTTAACTATGAGCTTGAACAGGTCATTAATTAATTTTAACCATTACCATTCTAGCCATGTCACCAATTGATTTATTTACTTCAAATTTTAATGGATTCTATTTGCATAAACAACCTGTTAGCATTGTTGATTTGGTGACTGTTGAGCTCATCAAATTCAAATTTTTAAATGATGAACTTATACCTACAAAACTGGCAGTGTTATGAAGCAAATATTTTGTGATATTATTACTACAAGTATTTCTGTGATTGAATATGTATCTGCAGTTGATAATCTGTTAGAGGAGGAGCTTAATGTTAATCATTGTTCTATCATTTTATCTTACAGTAGACACTAAACAACAGACAGACATTATGTGTCAACACCATACACAACCAAACTAAAAGTCATTCATTGAAAAATTCAAATCAAACAGTAGTATAAGATAGTGTAAAACATGTTCCCTCAAAAGTTTAGCATGTATCATATGTTTTTAACTTCAGTGTATAAGTTACAAACATATACACCGAAATACACATTATTTTACTACATTTAGTGTGTGTTCTACAACTGATTAATTTTTCTTGGTTCATTCCCAAGCAAGTGCTCTTAAAAAAATTTAAAAACAGGCTTTGCAACTGGTAGCTGAGTTTCCGTACTGTACAAATTTAATGATTTGTGTTGGTGAGTTATATTAAATGTCAATTCTGTCAGTTTTTCATTAAAGAAATCTAAAAGTTGCTGTTTCCTATTTTTCACCAAAATTTACAAAGGAGGGAGGGAGATGGGGCACAATAGACACTTCTTGACCTCTGTTATACATTCATCTCAATTTTCTTCAGACATACAGTTCAGAAAGGAAAAAAAGGTTAAAGATGGCAACTGACTAGATTACTAAAGATTTACAACCCACAAGCATCATGTGGTGCCACTGAGTCATTGAAAATAGCCTAACCTCTGATTAATGATCCTTAAAAACATAATTTTTAGGGATGCAGCAGTTACTGAAACCTAGGAACTACAATGTACTGTCTTCAGTGAATTAACATACTTATATTTTTATTATGAAGTCAAATAGGTTTAAAAATACATAAAACAGTTAAAATAAAATTGAATTGAGGTTAAATAAAACAACCCTACTAGAACATGAGTTACCCATAACTTCAATAATTATTTTCCTTTTTATACCATTAGAAGCAAGTAACCCGAGTGGCTATAAAACCAGCCCATCTAATTTGCATGTGACAATTTTTCACTAAGTTGCTTGAGCAAAAATGGAAAAAACCCAATAGTTATAATCTTCATCTTGGTTTCTTTATAAAATTTGAGCAATATGCAATATCTGTGNGGGCAAGCATGGTCTTCGGGGCAAGCATGGTCTTCGGGGCAAGATAGATAGATAGATAGATAGATAGATAGATAGATACTTCAATTGATGAATATTCAAGATTTCCATATACATTTCTTGAAGAGACATGGAAAGTAAAACAGTCATTACCAACTGCAGTTGTTTCAAGCAACATCTCTCAAGAATTTGAGAGATGTTGCTGTTAAAAGAAATTGGTATGAAATGGATACATAAAAAACTGAAATTGGCTGGAGGATCATCTCCCAAGCTCTTGGAAGTGATTCCTACTGCCAAACTCCAACTGTTAATGATGAATTGTATATAGCAGAAGTTGTGCTAATCTTATCTAATAAAAAATAATTCATTTTAACTATGAGCTTGAACAGGTCATTAATTAATTTTAACCATTACCATTCTAGCCATGTCACCAATTGATTTATTTACTTCAAATTTTAATGGATTCTATTTGCATAAACAACCTGTTAGCATTGTTGATTTGGTGACTGTTGAGCTCATCAAATTCAAATTTTTAAATGATGAACTTATACCTACAAAACTGGCAGTGTTATGAAGCAAATATTTTGTGATATTATTACTACAAGTATTTCTGTGATTGAATATGTATCTGCAGTTGATAATCTGTTAGAGGAGGAGCTTAATGTTAATCATTGTTCTATCATTTTATCTTACAGTAGACACTAAACAACAGACAGACATTATGTGTCAACACCATACACAACCAAACTAAAAGTCATTCATTGAAAAATTCAAATCAAACAGTAGTATAAGATAGTGTAAAACATGTTCCCTCAAAAGTTTAGCATGTATCATATGTTTTTAACTTCAGTGTATAAGTTACAAACATATACACCGAAATACACATTATTTTACTACATTTAGTGTGTGTTCTACAACTGATTAATTTTTCTTGGTTCATTCCCAAGCAAGTGCTCTTAAAAAAATTTAAAAACAGGCTTTGCAACTGGTAGCTGAGTTTCCGTACTGTACAAATTTAATGATTTGTGTTGGTGAGTTATATTAAATGTCAATTCTGTCAGTTTTTCATTAAAGAAATCTAAAAGTTGCTGTTTCCTATTTTTCACCAAAATTTACAAAGGAGGGAGGGAGATGGGGCACAATAGACACTTCTTGACCTCTGTTATACATTCATCTCAATTTTCTTCAGACATACAGTTCAGAAAGGAAAAAAAGGTTAAAGATGGCAACTGACTAGATTACTAAAGATTTACAACCCACAAGCATCATGTGGTGCCACTGAGTCATTGAAAATAGCCTAACCTCTGATTAATGATCCTTAAAAACATAATTTTTAGGGATGCAGCAGTTACTGAAACCTAGGAACTACAATGTACTGTCTTCAGTGAATTAACATACTTATATTTTTATTATGAAGTCAAATAGGTTTAAAAATACATAAAACAGTTAAAATAAAATTGAATTGAGGTTAAATAAAACAACCCTACTAGAACATGAGTTACCCATAACTTCAATAATTATTTTCCTTTTTATACCATTAGAAGCAAGTAACCCGAGTGGCTATAAAACCAGCCCATCTAATTTGCATGTGACAATTTTTCACTAAGTTGCTTGAGCAAAAATGGAAAAAACCCAATAGTTATAATCTTCATCTTGGTTTCTTTATAAAATTTGAGCAATATGCAATATCTGTGGTCCTTCAGTGGTTTAAAAACTGTAATAATTAGTGGCTTTAAAGGATGGCTTGTGTAAGATGGATTGCATATGATATGAATGTTGGTTGCTTCACAGCCATGCAAGTAAGGTGTTGCCTATGCTTATCAAGAAGAACAATACAAGGTTTCTTTTGTTGAACAACAGCTTTAATCAATATTGTACAGAACCAGATTTAAAACACTGTGCTCCTCAACAAACCAATGTCTGTGTGTGTATACTTGCAACCATCATAGCTTTAAAATTATTAGTTTTGATAAAATAATTCCACTCATAAACAACATGTGATGTTTAGTACTCCTCTGCTGCAACAGCAGCAACCAAAACTATTTACATAATTTTACACATGCTGGACACAAGACATAGAAATAACATCCTTTCATGTAAAACGAATGCTTCTCTGTTGGGTCTGTACTACAGTCAGTTTTACCTAGGGTGTAAATCTGTAAAGCAAGCCCAGATCTAGGCTTTCCCATACAAGCAATTTTTTGTTGCCAGCACTTTTTGAACCACAACCACAAAACCTTTCCAGGAACATTGGCTTTCAACAAGATCACCATTACTAAATCACTCAAACTGGCCAATACCATACCTTACAATATTTTTGATACCACATGACTATCCCATTTAAGAGCAATGTTTTGATACTAGATCATTTCCATCTCATTTCCTCCTCCTTGCTCAAGAATAACCGGAATCTATCACGGCCAATATGGCTTATAAGTATTCCCTTTGTCCAACATCTTAAGGTTGTGTGGGGTACCCTTGTTTCTTTCCATGTATCAGTTATTCTGACTCCAACCTCAACAAGTTTCAGTGCCCTACCCCGACCATCTTTTATATCTTTACTTTGTCACTTGAAAGCATAGATTTACACCATCTGAAAAGTAAACGGATATTGTGACAAACTCTTTCCATTAACATGTTTCAAATCATAATGACTTTGAAGTAATCATATACTCTGTTGTTACTAAATACTGGTTGCCTAAGGTCTAAGTGGATGTCATTTTTAAGTTGCTTACTACCCAGTTATAATTTCAAAGTTTTATTTCCAAATATAAACTAATAAAAATTTTACAGAGTGGCGAACTGAACAAAATGAATGTTTAAGTCTATAAAAACATTATGCATATCAACTTGTGGGAAAAAAAAGTCAAATAAAAATGTTAGAAATATTACAAAACCTACCTTGTATTTTCCACCTTTAAGTACTCCAAATTGTTACTCTCTGTACGAGATACAAAACGAGGCAATTAAAAAAATGGCTTCCATGGCTTGTTAAGCTAAAGTGAAAATATTTTACTTCAGAAGAAACAGGAAAATAACGATTGTGCCTCATTAACAACGTTGTGTTCCCCAGCTCACCCTTCCCCACCCACTCTCTGCCCAAGATAGGAGGGCAAATCGATCATTTACCGGCAGTCTTTTGACAGTACATCTGTCTTAGAGAAAGGTAGAGTTCCCCTAGTTTTTAATACACTTTAAGCTCTGTTAGCTGATACTGCCTTTTAAGCAATAACTTGATCAACAAACATTGAGTGAACGGTACATAAATAAAGTGTATAAAATTTGGTCGTGTTTACTCGAATGTCTCATATTAAAAACAATTGAAATATTTTGTTCAAATTTTACGTACCCAAAATACATAAGATAAAATTAGAATAAAAAATTTGGCACAATGCTTAAACAGTTTCATATTATGATTGAACAAATTTTATATGAAAAAAAATGAATTCAGCTTCGGTAAGTGGTTGTTACACCGAAAATTTACACTTTAAAACAAATTAGTTTACCTCTATTTTCCACCTCTATACTTTTAGTATTCCCATCCTATGGCAAAGTTGCAGTTTTTAATATGTTTGATTTACCAGAGATGGCAAAACAGTTTTACAGTGACGGTTCTGAGGGACAACAAGATCAAAAACACCAATGATGACAAGTCAATGTTATTCAATGCAATTCTGTATGTTCGATGGTACTCAAATGAATATGGTAGTTAAACTAATGGCCTCACAAGTCAGCCGCTTGCTATTTATCCATCGCTCTATCCTTTTTATCTATTCATCTACCTACCCATTTATCCATCCATCCATCCATCCATCCATCCATCCATCCATCCATCCATCCATCCATCTATCTATCTATCTATCTATCTATCCATCTATCTATCTATCTATCTATCTATCTATCTATCTATCTATCCATCTCTCTAACAAACAAACAAACAAACAAACAAACTAACTAACTAACTGACTAACTATCTAACTAACTAACTAAGATATAAGCTATTTCTTAAAAACCAGACAAGTTATTATGAGTATAAGAGTTACAAGTCAAAGGAAGTGAACACAGAAAACGTAGACGCCATTTTGATTAACGACTGAAACATTAACTTGTTATTGAAATGCCGTAACTGGCGATAATGTAAACATGATGTAACAAAGATGGCGGGCGAAGTAGCGTATGCAACATCCCCCTTCCTATGAAATAAAAAACTAAATAACAAGATTGGTGTAACTTTATATCCTCATCTTGTCTTATGACATATCGAAGTCCTTAAATCTTAATGGGAGAGTTATTTTTCGTCTTGTATGTTCTGTGTTAGACTTAGTCACAGTTTTTGGTATTTCTGCTAGTGTCTGTTTCATGGGCGTGATTGATAAATCTGATTGTTCTGTGGTAGTGTGAGGC
>RDPX01000140.1:1495330-1508681 GCA_003991215.1 Morbakka virulenta | reverse complement strand
TATCTATCTATCTATCTATCTATTAATCTACTTATCTATCTATCGACCTAACTATCTATCGATCCATCTATCTATCCATCTATCTATCTATCTATCTATCTATCTATCTATCTATCTATCTATCTATCTATCTATCTATCTATCTATCCATCTCTCTAACAAACAAACAAACAAACAAACAAACTAACTAACTAACTAACTAACTAACTAACTAACTAACTAACTAACTAACTAACTAACTATCTAACTAACTAACTAAGATATAAGCTATTTCTTAAAAACCAGACAAGTTATTATGAGTATAAGCTGTCACGAAGAGAAAGGAAGCAATCGTTTGTTGTAAAACAAACTATGGTTTTATTCAACACCAAACCTTCGCTTTGTGTTTGTTTATATATATACATCATTTATAGGTATTTATTATTCATATGTATTTATTATCTATCTATCTATATTTATATTTAAAATGAACAAAAAGTAATAACGGTAAACATCAAAAACATTTTCATAACGTTTTGGGGACGAATGGCTATTCGTCCCCAAAACCATACATCACAGGGCACTTCCTCAAAAGACTTGATCATCGAAATGACTGGTTAGGGATTTCCAATTCAGTCAAGTTCATGGAGAAATTTTGATCGTTACTGATATTTGACTTGTCAGCAAAATGCTTAGTTTCCTCGAAGAGATTTCTATCTACAGAGTTCTTGGCTGTATCAGAGGCCTTGGAACATGGTGCAAGGTCAGTAAGTGTTATCGAATATTCACGTCAATCTCTATAACGAACATGGACATAACTTGGATTTGCATGGGCCATTTTCATTTCTTCTACCAGATTATGTTTGTTTGAAAGTACAAACTTTCTAAGGAGAACAGGTCTAGGCTATAGCCATGAAGGTAATGATGTCCCTTGGTTTGATTTTCTCTTGAACATGAAGATGTCAAATGGTGCAGAAAATGTTGCTCCTGAGAGAAGCCCTCTGATTGAATGTAAAACATTATTTAAAACTTTCTGCCATTGCTCTAGAGATGGCTCTGCTGAAGCCAAAGGGAGTCCAAGACCCTCCCAGACTAGACTGCCATAACGTTCAACCTGCCCATTACCTATTGGGTGGCAGGGGGCGCTATGACTGGTAGCAACACCTCGGCTTTTAGAGTTAGTTACATGTGAGGACATGAAGACTATTCGTCTAAGTGAACGATGGCCGGTATTCTCCACAGTGTGAATATGGGATTTACGTATTGAATAACTAGCAGCAGAAACTTGGGCATGAAGTATCACAAATGGAAAAAGAGAAAACTCATAAAAAAAGTAAAGAAATATTGATTTTGAGTTGATGATAGCAACGGTCTTTTAAACTCAATACCCATTTTCTCCATTGGACGTGTTGATTTGATTAGCTTGTTCTGTTGAGTATGGTAGAATTTTGGTTACGCTTCAGCACAAATCCTGTAATTTGAACAAACTATTTATACTTTCTCTGTTGAGAATGGAAAATTATTTGTTCTTATGAAACGAAGCAGACGTGTAACCCCAGGATGGCCGAGTTGAGCATGGATCTCCTAAAGTTTAACTTTACTTGAAACGCTAATTGAAGCGTACGTCATTCCACTGTCAGCCTGACGATGGGAGGACTCAGAGGAAGCCATTGGTGTAAGAGCTTTATCATGTCATGAGTCGTAAGGTTTTTTTTCTGAGCTACGTTTCGTCAGATACTTCTTCCATCGTCAGTCTGACAATGGGAGACGTATCTCTCGAACCGTAGCTCAGAAACAACGTACTACTCATGACATGACAATTCTCTTAGATCTTTTGAGATGTTAAAATTTTCAGATGTGTATGAAAAATGTGATTAATGTTGTTTCTAAAAAAGAAGGGAACGTTAAAGAATAAAAGATAAATTCAGCCGTTGGTAAGTAATTTAGGGACAGTTGTTGTCCCATCAATTTTGTCAAGAATTATTGGACCCAATTTGAAGTTGGAAGACGACCGAAGGAAAAGAAAGAACATTCCATTCTGATAAAAAGAGCAACGAAAAACAAATAACAAATTGGCAACACTAGCATTTGTTTCCTGATTTTGGTATTATCTACTCACTCATGGTCGTTTGTCTGAGTCCAGGACTATAATTGTGTGTATTAAGTAATGTAAATATATTTGAGCATTCGTTTGAAATACATTGAAAAATCTTCTGGAAAATAAAAAAGTCGATCTAGGCAAATAGATTCTCTTACCTTCAAAAGGCCAAAGGGAAAAGGTACAATGAATTGACAGACACCAGAAATACTAAATTATTACTTTTAATATTACTATTACTATAGAGGAGCAGTGGCTTAATGGTTAGTGCAACTGCATCACAACCAAGAGTTCCGGGTTTGATACCCCGAGCGAGCGAATTTGGAACTTCACAAAAGAAAAAGCCCTTGGTTGGCGTCAGGAAGGGCACCCGGCCAAGTAATTCCTCCCTGCCAAATCCAAGTCCCTTTGAAGCGCACAGTCTGAGCTCAAGTTATTGGGGAAAAATGACGTTAAAACCAAAAGAAAAAAAAAGATATTGCTACTATAATTACTGTAGTTTTTTTTACTATCATAAATATTATTACTGTAGTTATTCTTTTTAGCATCATCAGCCTTATTAATATCATTATTGTTTTATCTATTTACAGCATAGCAGTCCAGCAAATAAAGCTAATTCTGAGGATGGTAGGCGTGGCCTCGAGTAAACTTTTACACTTTTCTAATGTTACCTGATAACTGGAATAAGATTAACTGAAAGATTTAAAGCCGAACTATTTTTTATTGATTGCTAAATTTAATTCGACGGGTTGTTTCACAGTGAAGAAGAAGGCAGAGAAAACTACTACTTTTTTTCTTGTATAATATTATTTCTCCTCATTTGTTTTACATTTAAGAGATTTGCAAACTTATTCACTTGCATATCTCATGTAAAAACGAAACTAAGCATGCTGTAAAAATACACGATTCTGGTTTCTCCATTTACGATTGTATATTAGAAGGTAAAGAAGTTTTTCACACCATATTCAGTGTAAAATTTACCACTGTGACCACCGTGGGGTAGGAGTGCCATTTTTACTGGAACTGCAGCTCCTAAAAGAGTAAAAAGTATCCTCGTCATTTCATATATACTTACAACCAACAGGAAACTGGGATAAATATGTTAATCTCTTTTTGAAATATTTAAGTAAAAAGGTCTGGTAGAAGTTAACACTAACATAAATAATAACAAGAAATTTCATAGAAGAACTTCTAGGATACGTCATATCGAAGGAGAAGTACCAGTACGATATGTATTGCCTGGTTAATTTTATTTACATTACAAGATATCTAACTAAACCAACGTTTTGTGATTTTTTTTTCAAAAAGTAAAAAACCCGTAGACCTACAGGATATTGGCTTGTAACCTTCAACTCCATTGTGCACCAATGATCTTCTTAGTTCACAATCATCATTTGGACTTTGCTGTTGTTTCTGCCACATTTAAGCACAAACTAATCTGCTTGGTTGTATCATAATTTAATGATTGTTATTATTGTTTCCTTGTCTCAGCGATGGTTGTGCCAAGCCACATTACCAATGGAATCTAATTCTGGGTACAAATGTTATCAAAATTGCATGCCATTATTGTTTTTATTGTTTCAAGTGGCAATGATAATCACCATCATCATCATCATTGTTCGACTTCAGTCGGGATGATGGATTGAACAACCGTTCTCCAGTAGTCTCGGTCTTCCATAGCTGCGTTAAGGTCTTGACCTGCTAAGCCAGTATCTCTTATAATGGTATCTAAGAAAGTCAATTTGCCAGAGCGCTTTCCGATGGATTGGTGTTTCTAGAGTATTAGTGATGAAATCACTTCTGAAGTTGCTCTATGGCAATGGCCTGCAAATTTTACTCTTCTAGATTTGACCAAACTGGGTACTGGTGAAAGGTTGCCATAAATTTGACTCTTGGTTGGATGCTTTTTCCAAGATAGCTTTTTAGCTCGCATAAGTAGTTTTGTATAGCACCCATCTATACGCTTTTCTGCTCTTTGAGATAGAGTTTAATATTTTGGCTTTGATGGTACTGTCAAGTTCAGGTGTTCATAGTTTATGCAGTTTGTTGCACGCTGACCATGCCATGCCTTTCCTAACAATAAAGTTTTTTTCTGAAGAAGAAATAAAGGAATCCAAGTATTTGTAATCATCTTTGGATTTTAAGTTAGTTCCAGAAAGAGTTTTATTGGTTCATTATTTGTCTGATTAAGGCTCATATATTCAGTTTTAGACTCATTTAAATGTAGACCAACACTGTTGGCTGCTGACTCTAAAGCCAATAAGAGAGTTTGAGCATTTGCTAATGACCCACTTATAAGAGCAATGTCATCAGCAAAATCTGTGTCAGTGACGTGTAGAGCTGGATAACGAGAACGTTTTGGGGTATGATTTCAAGGCCTTTGTTACTTATAGTGTCTGCTGATACTCTTAGAATGAAATCAACAACTAGAATAAAGAGAAATGGTGCTAGTGTATCACCTTGTATAATGCCTGTTAAAATGTCAAAGGCTGGTGTTTCTCCATCTGGACTCAAAACTGTAGCTGTAGTATTTGTATATACGATCATAATGGCATCTATTATTTCATCTGGAATACCATCAAGTTGAAGTATTTTAAACATCATAGATGTATCAATAGAGTCGAAGGCCCTACTAAAATCAATGAATACTAGAGCTAGTTCACGATTGCAGTAAGACATCTCCTCAATGTCCCGGCGTAAGACTAAAATTTAGGATGTTGATCGTCCAGAACGAAAACCATTTTGATTCTTTCGGAGAAGTGGATCAACATGTGGTACAAGCCGGTTTAATAGTAGTTTATTAAATATCTTTGCTGCAATAGGCAACAAAGATATACCTCTATAGTTGGTAGGTAGAGACAGATCACCTTTCTTGGGATCAGGTATAATTTGTGACTTTCACCGAACATCTGAGCATACTTTATTTGCAAAGCAGAAGTTACAAATATTTAATAGGGGTTGGTGGAAACTATTGTCTTTCCAAATAATGGTAGGAATGTTGTCTGGTCCAAATGCCTTGGAAGATTTAACACTATTTAAAGCAGTTTTTAATTCCTTGTAAGAAAATTTAGATGTTGTAATGTTAAGTGATTTAGAGACCGTAACCATTGGTAGTGTAAAATTATTAGAAAGTTTTGTTTGTTTTTCTAAAAGATTGTTAAAATGATTAAACCAGCTGTTTAACCTATTTTTCGCAGTACCTCCTTTTATTCTGGTGGTTGGTTTTGAGCTGGTTCCTGAAAGTTCTTTGATGATTTTCCACGCTTCATGATGCATATTACTAACACGAAGCTTTTCAAGATTGTCGATTTTTCCCATAATGTATGAGGCTTCAGCATTTAGGTATTTTTTTTTGCTTTGTCTTGAAGTTTTTTCAATCTTTTTGTTGGTGTTTGGTTATATTTTGCTGAGATGATCTTCAGATTTTTCCTAGCTTCACTAACATTAGAAAGATTGCTGAATTTTTTGCCAGTATTTTTCTTTTTGGTTGATAGAGTTTCTTCAGCTACTTCTTCGGTGGAAAAAATAAGACCACTATATATATATATATACAATGCTCACTGCGCATGCGTGGTTTGAGCACTCTGACAGGATCCCACAATAACTCTTGAAGCTGTGTTTGCTCCGACAACATGGCCAGAGAGTTATGTCTTAGAAGCTCTTTGCTGCACTGATGAGTCCACAAGGGGTGAAACAGTACTGTCTGCAGATTGAGTATATATATATATATATATATATATATATATATATATTTTTTTTTTTAAAGGTTTTCATCTATTGTGTCAACAAAACCAGATAGAGCTTGGAAATGGTTGAAAGCCTTAACTGAGAATTCTTTTGCTAGTTTCTTATTTTTACAAACATCTTTCCAGTCCAAACATTTCATTGGGTGGTGTTTGCTCTTCTTTGATGACCGAAGACTTAGCTTTATAAAGGAGCTAAACACTCTGTGGTCAGAGTTGACCGTAAAAGATGAATAAGACCTAGAATTTAAAACATTCCTCCACTTTTTCCTGAATAACAAAAAATCTAGCTGTGACCTTTTTCCGGTTGGAAGTTAAAGTGTCCACAACTGATTGATAGGTTTCATAAAAGTGTTATCTGCGGAAAACGGGGGAGCCGTGGATTAATGGTTGGTGCAATTGCACATTAACCAAGAATTACGGGTTCGATTCCCCGAGCTGTCGAGGAGAATTTGGAACTTTGGAAAGAAAAAACCCCCAATTTTTTGGGAAAAAAAAAGAAAAAAAAAGTTATTTGCGAAAATTACTTTTTTTTTCGAAAACTGATTATGCTCTTCGATAAAGTCGATTAGTTTTTCTCCATTCGTATTTGTGTTGTTATTTTCGCGTTGAAGTCACCAATGATTGCAACAAAATTATGTGCTGGAACGGTATCAATAACAGATCGCAGATCATTGTAAAATTGGTCAACTTCATTTTCTGTTGATTCGTTATTAATTACTTACTTATCCTCTGTGTTCTGCTTCTTTGGTAGTCGAGGACATCCCATAGATGCAATCAGACCTTCGTTGAAACGTTTCCAGTTCTTCTTCTCTCTTGCTTTTTCCCTTAGGCTCTGGAGCTGTTTTCTGGTACGGAGTTGCCCAAGTCCGGAGTTTTTGATGTCTTCACGGATGGTGCTGAGAAGATTTGTAGAGTGGCGTCCTATTCTGGCTTTATACATTGTTGCTCCTGATATGGCGAATTCAAGGGCTTTCTGGGTGGGGGTGTTGATGTCCATGCGTAGGACATGACCTAGCATAGACCATCTTCGCTTTNGGTGGAAAAAATAAGACCACTATATATATATATATACAATGCTCACTGCGCACGCGTGGTTTGAGCACTCTGACAGGATCCCACAATAACTCTTGAAGCTGTGTTTGCTCCGACAACATGGCCAGAGAGTTATGTCTTAGAAGCTCTTTGCTGCACTGATGAGTCCACAAGGGGTGAAACAGTACTGTCTGCAGATTGAGTATATATATATATATATATATATATATATTTTTTTTTTTAAAGGTTTTCATCTATTGTGTCAACAAAACCAGATAGAGCTTGGAAATGGTTGAAAGCCTTAACTGAGAATTCTTTTGCTAGTTTCTTATTTTTACAAACATCTTTCCAGTCCAAACATTTCATTGGGTGGTGTTTGCTCTTCTTTGATGACCGAAGACTTAGCTTTATAAAGGAGCTAACCACTCTGTGGTCAGAGTTGACCGTAAAAGATGAATAAGACCTAGAATTTAAAACATTCCTCCACTTTTTCCTGAATAACAAAAAATCTAGCTGTGACCTTTTTCCGGTTGGAAGTTAAAGTGTCCACAACTGATTGATAGGTTTCATAAAAGTGTTATCTGCGGAAAACGGGGGAGCCGTGGATTAATGGTTGGTGCAATGGCACATTAACCAAGAATTACGGGTTCGATTCCCCGAGCTGTCGAGGAGAATTTGGAACTTTGGAAAGAAAAAACCCCCAATTTTTTGGGAAAAAAAAAGAAAAAAAAAGTTATTTGCGAAAATTACTTTTTTTTTCGAAAACTGATTATGCTCTTCGATAAAGTCGATTAGTTTTTCTCCATTCGTATTTGTGTTGTTATTTTCGCGTTGAAGTCACCAATGATTGCAACAAAATTATGTGCTGGAACGGTATCAATAACAGATCGCAGATCATTGTAAAATTGGTCAACTTCATTTTCTGTTGATTCGTTATTAATTACTTACTTATCCTCTGTGTTCTGCTTCTTTGGTAGTCGGACATCCCATAGATGCAATCAGACCTTCGTTGAGACGTTTCCAGTTCTTCTTCTCTCTTGTCTTTTCCCTCAGGCTCTGGAGCTGTTTTCTGGTACGGAGTTGCCCAAGTCCGGAGTCTTTGATGTCTTCACGGATGGTGCTGAGAAGATTTGTAGAGTGGCGTCCTATTCTGGCTTTATACAATGTTGCTCCTGATATGGCGAATTCAAGGGCTTTCTGGGTGGAGGTGTTGATGTCCATGCGTAAAACATGACCCAGCATAGACCATCTTCGCTTTGCTACTAGTGTAGATATAGGATCCGTTTGGCAAATTTTGTACAGTTCTTTATTACTGATTACGCGTTTGGGCCATAGGTGACCTGTTATCGGTCGCAAGTGTTTACGGTGGCATATATCTATTTTATTCATCATAGCTTTGTTGGTAGCCGAGCTGTCGCAATTATACAGCATGATGGAGAGCTAGTACGCGTTATAAAGTTTGAGTCTGGTTTTGAGAGGAATCTTATTGCGGCGAGACCAGATTTTCGATAGTGATTTAAATGCTATGTTGCCTTGGATGCATCTGGCAGAGATGTCTGCTGAACTACATGGCAGGGACCCTAACGTTTTACACTTACGCCAGTTTTCGCAGCCTCAGATAGATGTTCCTTCTGGATCAGTTTCAGTTATTTCGGCAAGATATATGTGTGTAAATTCAGTTTTACTTTCGTTCATAAATAGATTTTCTTCTTTAAGTTTTTCTGCAGCAATTTTTTGTAATTTTTCCAGAGGTTCCTTTTCTTCATCTAAAAAGTCGATATCGTCTGCATATTTCATTTCCAGTGGCATACCAAGGCAAGAAACGAGAGGATTTGGTCTGTTGGAGTTATTTCTTATCTTTCTTAGAGCGTGTGAGAGATAACATGTGAATAATACTGGTGACAAACCATCTCCTTGAGGTGATCCTATGGAGGTTTCAAATGAATCGGAGAGTGCGTTTCTGATTCGAACACGAAGAGATGTTCCTGATAGTAGTATACGCACGTCTTAGTTCGTCTTCATTGCATCCTGCGTGTATAAGAATCTCGAGTATACGTTTGCGCTTGATGGTATCAAAGGCTTTTGACATTTCGATACCCATCTTGTGGAAGTCCCATTTTCTAGCAAGAACGACGGATGTTAACATGCGTTGTGCCCAGACGATGTCGGCACAGCTTCTACCTCTTTTGAATCCGCTTTGATGTAATCCTGTATATTTGTCTACTTTATCCCTTATTCTATTCAGAGTAATGGTGGATAAAATTTTTCTTGTGCTGTTCAGTAGTGTGATCGGACGGAGGTTTGCAGGGGGGCCTTGAGGTTTTTTTGGCTTTGGTATGGTTATCAAGATGCCTTCCTTTAGCGAATCAATCGGTGTATGTTGAGCAAAGGCTGAGTTGAATATATTGGCAAGTGGGGCGGCAACGACTTCTTTACCGTACTTAAATAGCTCATTGTTCATGTCATCGGGACCGGCTGCTCTATCATTCTGGAGGTATTTGATGGCAATATCTATTTCTGCTACAGTGATCGGTTTATTGAGTGGTCTTGGATTTCCCTCAAATGGTTCTAGTGGGATGTCAGTATCATCAGTGAATTGTCGTTGAAACCATTCTTTTATTATTTGTGCTTTGTTTGTATCTGAGCCCATGAAGTTGCCTTCTTCATTCTGGACGATGATGGCTGGTGTCGGTTTCATGGTACGAAGTTTCTTTGCGGCTTTGAACATTCTACGACTGTCATCAGTAGATGCGATTTCATCTGCCAGGCTGTCTGCTTCTTCTATGGCAATGTTTTTCAGTCGTTTGTTGATTTGGCGCAAGATATCGTTGCGTTTCTTGCGGAGCTCAGTGGTATCTCTACTAACACCTTTTTGGTAAATTTTTAGGCGGAGCGATTTTTGTTGTTCCGATAATTCAACAACAGTCGGATCGAGTGTTTTAGATTTTTTGCTGTATTTGACAGTGCCAGCTGCTTCTTTTGCAGAGGTTTTTATACATGTGAGCAGATTTGAGAGAGCTTTGTTGGGATTGGGATCTGTAGTTTGTTGATCCAAATTAATTTGCAAGAGCCTTTGGTAATTGTATTTGATATCGGTGTTTCTGCGTATGTTTTCTATGTTGATTTTTTCATTGGCGGGTTTCTTTGGTCGTTGCTTATGGACCAGATGAAGTTGATTGATTCTTATCCTGGAAACTACTAGTTTGTGATCCGAATTGGTATCTGTACCTCCGTATGATCGAGAATTTTGTATGATTGCGGTTGCTGACTTTTGGCATAGGATATAATCAATTTGATTGAAGACCGGTTTAGTGGCTTTAGAGCCTGCCTCACGGTTTTTATCAGCGATGTGGCATATCCAAGTGGTTCTGTGCCTACTGGGATGTTTAAAGGCTGTGTTGGTAGCAAATAGCTCATTGTTTGTGAGAAAATTTACGAGAGCTTCTCCATTTGTGTTACGTTTGCCTATACTGTATGATCCCATACAGGTTTGTAAACCAGCAGTGATATCATTCGGTGTTAACTTTCCTAGCTTGGAATTGAAATCACCACAAACGAATAGTTTCCATCTCGATGGTATCTTGATGGCTGATGTTAATTCCACGTAGAATTTTTCGGGCATAGCCGGTGAGGCTGATGCACGTTCGCTAGTTGGACCGTACACGTATACTACTCTTGTTTTGAGAGGAGTACCTTTCCGAGTGGGTATGCTAATGTCTAGAAAGCATACTTTGTTGCTTATGTATTTGTATTCATACCCACAGCTCGATAGTCTAGGGCCTATTATAAAGACCATGCGCAAAAAGTGGCTTCTTTTTGTTCCAAAAGGATGATTTTATATCCTGCTGGTGTGGATTTTTCGAAATGTTCTTGTTTTTGATTCTTGTATGCAGAGGATGTCAATGTTGTATTGGTTGCAATCTTTAATTAGTGACTCTTATTCAGCGTAAGCGTTGAGGCCTCGAACATTCCATGTGCCAATACCAAATTCCCATTGTTTTGTTTGTTTTCTTGGATGGTGAACTGTAGATTTTGTTTCACGAGAGGTAGATACTTTTGCAGTGGGCTGAGGGGTTATCCTTTTACCATCCATAGCAAATGCGATGATCAGTTCGCAATCCTGATAGCAATTGGTTTCACAGTGTAACTGCTACTCACAGGAGAGACCGCGAGAAGGTTGCCATCTTCCTCTCCCGTTAAGGGGGCTATAAACATAGATTACTGTTAATTTAGGGTTTTCTAGAGAACTCTAGTAGCATTATTCGTGGTGAAATTGTTTCGGCTAATTCTAGACTGTCACTGGCTTTTGAAGATATCAGAAAACCAATACCTCCAATTGATGAATTGTTTGCATTTTTGACAACAGAGGATGTAATTAATTGGAAATTATTGAAAGATTTAAATCGAATGTTTTCATCTGGGTGATAAATACGGTGTTCCTGTAGGGCTAGAATGTCAATAGAATACCGTTTACAACAAAATAATAGTTTCTCGATTCGTCCAGTAGGGCCTAAGGTATGTACATTAAAAGTACTTATAATGTTTTTATGGGAACATTGTAGATATTTGGGTTTTGGTCTATCATCCTCAGAATCAGAGGTCACCTTTCCTAAAGGACTTGAGGTGGCCTCTTCATGATTTTTAGAAGAAATAGTTTCAGAATCAAGACCTTTAATTGCAGGGGCTTGACCAAGATTTTCAGGTCTACCATTCACCGTGGTTACCTGTAATGTTGGAACCCTGGAGCTATTAATTGTACTATTCATAATCTTTTCAATGGCATATACAAGTGTGTGCGCTACTACTACACTCGGCTGTGACAGGTGGTATCAGATTACAGCTTGACTGATAGCAGCATAGATGGAATTATGCTGACCTGACCTGACGTGGACAGACTTAACTCCGCCGGACGTCAACCCGGTATTTCAAGGCCTCGGAGTAGGCTAACAGGTGCTACTAATATAGGCAAGAGCATATTATACATTACTTTCTGTTCCTCTTCGATAGGGTTTGGAAAACTTTGGTGGGGTTGCTTTGGGCCAAGTAAGGTGACAACACTGCACCAGGCAACGATAATGTAAAAATATTGAAATGGTTCTTAAAATTTTCAATAGTTTACAAACAAATACTTTCTTCTCCAAAAAAAGTATAACACACGTTATTTATAAAAAACAAGGTTGAGACCCACAAATAAACGCTTATCATTTTGACCCAATTTTTGACAACCTTCTTTAAATATTTCTTAAACAAGTTTCTTAAATTTTAGGGGTCTCTGAAACTAGGTTTTGTACAGACCCGTTTCTCATAAAAAGCATGTTTAGTTTTAAAGAAAAAGCTCGTGCTTTATCTTGCATTATGTATAATTGACTAACCAATTCTCTGGCCTTTTCATATCCCGTTAATGCAATCAATTACCAAATCATATTTTTTTATATTTTAACAGTTTTATAACTGTTCTACCTACCGTATTTCCTCTGATAAGCGACGTGGCGTTAATGGAAAATGGGACAAAAAAAGATAAAAACAGTGGAGGAAATTTTAGTAGGCCATTTACCGATAGAATTGTGAAAATTATAGCGTTTTTTATTGAAATTGAAGGTAATTACGTCCACGCAATTGTCAATGGTAAAAGGAAACGAGAAATTGGTTTGAGCGTGCCTGCACAATCCATCTGTTACACATCAAGTAACATTCATGCGAAAATTCTTTTCGACGAACTCTTAAAGCGGAAAAAACAATATTCGTATTTATCTTTCATTACAGAAGAATTTTTGGATAAAAAAGAAGTAAGACTCGTGTAAACTATTCGCATTTTCTTGTTCGGTCTGTTTTCTAATAAACACTGCTTTTAAGGATGCGGTGTGTACTAGAGGGCGGCGTTTATCAGAGGGTGGCGTTTTTCTGAGGAAATACGGTATTCATTTATTTTGTCCACGTCAAATATTTACTGGATGTGTCGGCGTAGGTTTCAAATATCAGCCAAAAAAAAGAATCCATTCAAATAAAGTTTTTATTCAATAACAAGAACTTTTCAAAAATTCCAAGCTAAGGGTGGGACCTAATATTGCGGTAACAAGACATAGTTTGTTAGGGTTACAACAAGTCCAAGACAATTTGGTTTTGGTGGAGTTGGGTCCAATGCATTTAATGCATTGGACCCAACATGCAATTATTGTTTAGCTATGCAATGCTCAATGAAACGTAATGGCCTGATGAGAAAATTATTGAGAATGCATAGAACAAAATTACAAATTACATTAAAAATAAACCTATTTTAAAGCAAATTTCGTATAGTGTTTGCATAATGCAAGGGCAGGCGTCTTCTACACACATAACCATGTATGTATGTATGTATGTATGTATGTATGTATGTATGTATGTATGTATGTATGTATGTATGTATGCATGTATGTATGTAAGTACGTTTGTATGTTTGTATGTATGTATGTATGTATATATGTATGTATGAATGTATGTATGTATGCAGTATGTATGT
>RDPX01000140.1:1474902-1493970 GCA_003991215.1 Morbakka virulenta | reverse complement strand
ATGTATGTATTAATGTATGTATGTATGTATGTATGTATGTATGTATGTTTGCGTGTATGTATGTATGTATGTATGTATGTATGTATGTATGTATGTATGTATGTATGTATGTATGTATGTATGTATGTATGTATGTATGTATGTATGTATGATTATATGTTAAGGAGAACCTGAAGCATATGAAGATTGCGCTTAAGACAGCTCGGACGCATTAACTTCTGACTGTGAGGATTGGAGAGGTTAAAACTTTCAAGGTGCGAAGTTGTATGAGTAGAGCAGAGTTTCTCCTGCTAGACTGAGGAGAATCTGCAGGAAGCATGAGCCTTTGCCAGTTGTTTGGCCTTGTAAAGTATGTAGTCAGTCTCTGTTGTCCAAGGCACCACTGGTGAATCATCAGAAGATTCATCAGACAACTAGACTCAGAATCATTTATTTTGTGCCCTTTACTGGTGCTACTTCTGAATCTTGCATTTACTAATGTCCATTCTGCCCCCATATCTGCAAATCGTCCGGTGGACTCAAGCGACATCTCAGGATTCATGGAGATGAATATCCCACTGTTGCCACCCCGAGCGGTCACTTGGAATGCCACGTCTGCCACAAACCGTGCAAGTCGCTTGCAGGTCTCAAAAGCCATGTAAGACTACATCGGCGGATAGAGCAGGTAGAAGAAAGAAATGAAGGAATGGCACTAGTCTGATAAAACGGGGCAATCATCATGATGTATGAATGTATGTTATGTATGAATGTATACTTCTATATAGTACATCATTGAACGTCAATGTGAAAAAAATTGCCTCATGTGCATTTTCAAAATACAAATCGTGTAATTAACATATTTTCGTATCTTCTGCGCATACATATTAGTTACCTTAAAAGCTAAATGGAAAATACTTCGCGTTGCAACATTGTGCCGTCATATTTTTGGTTTAATCTTAGTGGAGACCGAAATTAATAATTGTCAAAACAGTTGTCAGTGAGCATGTCAGGTTTGTAAGGCAAGCATTTCGTTTATACAACGAAAGGGTCATCAAAAAGTGATGCCAATTCTTCATCGCCAGTAGGTAGAGAAAAATATTTTTGAGCATGATAGGGCTTTAAAGTTAAAACTTCTTTCAACCATAACGAAGTTTCAACATAATCGTGTTCAACCCAAATTTAACAAAGAAGGATAAGGTGAAGAAGCTTGTACCGGTTGATAAGCTGTTTTGGTTAGAGTAAATTTGGAAAATCATAAAAAGCAATAATAATTGCCATAACGCAATGTTTGCATTTACTGTCATAATTCCTGTTGAAAAAATGAAGGCCACTTTCGCAGGACGGCGATAATAAAGAGCATTTTCAGCAATTGCTGGAGTATAGCCCAAAAACCTTTCTGGGACTGTACCTTGAGACTTCCACACTAGTTTCGCTCCGCAGGGGATTCCAATCTGAGCACACCTCAACATAATTTACTATTTACTATAAAAAACTACCAAATTTTTGCCAAATTACCTCCGTCTTGGAGGACTGGTCTTACCTTGTGCAACTGTTTTTTGAGCATTTGGCCCTCCCATATCTGTCTTCACCCATCCAGGGCAACACTTAAGAAAATAAACCCTGATGACATTATTGACGTAATGAAAATCAGTACATAGTCAGTTTCTACACCTACATGAGAAGATACTCAGTTCAAGAGATATGTCATGATAACGAAGCTTAACCCCTTGGAAATTGGAAAAAATTCAAAATTGATCTGAAAAAATGCTGTTGCCTCTGTGTGTTAAAAAAACGGTATTGCATTCAAGTGATTGGAAAATATCGCACGAGCATAGGGGTTCTTCCAGCTAGAATAAGGTTAAGAGACACTTCTCACAAAACGCAAACCGCGTTCAGCTCAACAAAACAAATAGTATATGTTACATTGTAAACATCTTAGCACTTCCTTACCCCTTTAGCCCCCATTCCCCTACAAAAAAGCATGAATGAAATGGATAGGCTATCATTAAAGGAATGCTTGGAAGCTTCTTGACTAACAGCTTTAAATGTTACAGATTAATCAGCATTTCTAAAATTTTATCAAATTTCATAATTACAAAAAAAACCCCAGCATTTGTTTGATAAGACTTGCAGTTATGTCTAGAAGCAATATTTCAACCACTATGTTTTTAAGTGGTTAAGAATCCTCAAGGTGAAATTAAAAAAATGAAAGATAGAAAGGAGTAAATAATCCGCTTTGCCGCTATTTTATATGGGGGATGTTGTCCGTTTGTAAGGTACTTTTCTCAGTCTAGCTCATCACGTTCTTTTACTTTCTCTGTGTATATAAGTGTTGTCTATCTGCGGCTTTTCCCTGGATCAATTAATCGTTTAATATTTTACCAAAAAATCAATTAATTGTTTCATGTGTACCAGACATGTATTGTACTATTGCGGTGGGAGAGGCACCAGGGCGTGGTGAACTTAGAAGTAGGGGCTTAATCCCTGCTTATGGATCAAAGCCAACCCATTCCTCGTCTTAAGACCCGTCACGTGTTTTAACCATCTTGCGTTTGACATAACTTAAAACCTCACTCTGAAAACGAGACAACTAAGTATCAATAGTCAGAGGCTGCTAAAATGTCGTTTAAAATTTATGAATATGATTATAAAGGCGACTGAATCGCGGCAACCAACCGTGATTTCTTAGTATTTGGACAGGAGAAGATCATTCTTGTTTAATAGCAAGACAGTGGAAAATTTAAGACTAATTTTGCGACCAAGGCAACATTCCTGAAAGGGAAACCCAATACTGTACAAAATGATTGACAGTCCGGAGCAGATGTTACGGAACAGTGTAATCTGGCTCCAAGGAGATTATTTGTCAACTGTTCCTTAGAACCTGTGTTTCATTTGCCGATAAATTTAGTCTGAACCCTTGAATGTACACACTCAAACTAAAATGCGTACTTTCGCCGTCGACATTTTGCTCGTGAAGCGCTCCAAAACTTGCAATGTTTTGCAGTTAAGATATATCAAGATATTTCAAGAAGCTTTTGAATTCACCGCTTTTGACAACAGTTACAGGAAGTAAATTCTTGATCATCATTCCAGTTATCAATATTTTATAGCTTCGAAGAACTTTTTTCGTGATACAAAAATATCTGTCAAACCTGACTGGGCGTTCAGTAGAGTTTGAGCTCCCTGTAGAAGGCGATTGGATGTTTCCGCACAAGATAGGCATTTTTGGTCATTGTACTTCCTTTGTAGCTTAAAACACCTTCACATTTTTTAACGTTCCGATGTCATCGCACCTTTACCGTATTTTCTCTTTTAAACGCCCTGGGCGTTTATAATTAAAAAAAAAATTTAACGGGGCGTTTATTGGATAGGGGCTTTAATTAGAGAGCAGCGTTTATTTAAAGAATAAATATTTTATCGTATCATAATTTTTTCCCCACAGAAATCACTAATCATAAATCATAAGTTACAAATCATTAATTTCAACAAACTCATCTTCGGCTTCATCCTGGTCGATAACGTTGAATTCATGATTTGCTTCTTCGACGTCTGAGTCAGTTGCCTCGAACGGAGTTTTAACTGAGACGTCAGCATCTTTTAAACACTAAAATTGTTCTTTGAGAAACCTGAGGCACAAGGTTGTCCCTTTTTAAAACAATGAATCATATTGTCTTCGCTACCATCGTTTTTCAAGTTTAATCCACAACTTCTAAATTTCTTGGTTATGAGCCTTTCATCCAAACGACCCCATGCAAAATCCAGGTGGCAACTAATACTCTTGGCGCAGCTTTCATGTTGCCGGCTTCGGTATACTCATGGAAACCAGATGCTAGCCATTCATCATAAAGTTCCGTTATGTGGCTCTTGAATGGTTTGTTCCAACAAACGTCTGGGGCTTGAATGTATTTTATACATCCTCCAGGAACAAGGGCGTCGTCTGTTTTTATTTCTTTCAACAGCTTTTTGACGTCGTCGGTCATGTGATCCTCAAACGTATCCCAGGATAACAGTCACCTTTGAAAAGTAAACATTCCTATGATCTTTCGTAAGTATACAAGAACGAACTCTTCATTCATCCAACCGTTCAGCGAAGATGCCACTGCACACGGACTTTTAAATCGAGCATTGAGAGCTGCAGACTCTCGCTTGGCACCTTTAAAAACTATAAAGGGTTTCATTTTTGTACCATCAGCTTTTGCGGTCAAGCAAACACTTACACGTACTTTTTCGTGACCAGTTGATTTGAGTGCTACTCCTTTTGCACCCGTTGTCTTGATGGTTGTGTTACCAATCATGTCCACCCAAACAGCTGTCTCATATCCACTATTATACAACTCGGTCCATAGTTAGTGTTCATTGATAATCTTCGCACATGAATAACATAGCCAACAAGCTTACTAATAAAATGGGACGGATCTTTTTGAGAAATAGTGGTCCTCCTTCGCAAAGAAAGGTTATTGCGTCGCAAAACCTTATCCAATCAACCATTACTAGCGACAAAACTCGCCTTTAAGGCTTCGTTGTCACCACATCTTTCATCAAAGATTGCTTTAGCCTTGAACATTATGAGCTTTCTGGAAACGTGAAGCATATTTTCTCTTCGTTGGTGAATTAAGTTAAGAACTTCCTCTTGTAGTTCATTGTCTGTAAGCTTACGTCCCCCACCTTCAAGTCTGAATCGTTTTCCTTTCATATTGGCTATTTTCTCTTCATTGTTGACCCATTCACAAACTCTTCTGCGGTCAATACTAAACTTTTTCGCTGCGGAATAAAGGGAATTTTCCTTTGCGCACATTATGACTTTTCCTTTAAATTCCATGTTGTATTTTTTTCTTTGTTCGCCCTTGTGAGAAATTGCTTGAGTTGATAATTCCGCTTGATTGTTCATCTTGCTTTTGTAAAACTGCAGCATGTAATGTACCAGATTTGTTTGGTAATTAAGTTTTCTTTTCGTACAATACATTGGTTTTACTCGTTGATCGGAATGATTCGAATTTTCGAATTTCAAAAAACGTGTCTTTTAGATGCAATGCAATGGTTTCACCCTTTCTTTAATTTGCAAGACTTACAAGACAGAAATGGCAAGAGCTGTAGAAAAACGTAAATTTCAACTGTACTACAGGGTAGTATTTCAAAGTATTATTAGGGGTCACCATGTTTATAAAAGTATTTGGACGCCATGTGTTGGAGAAACACTAGTAGCCCGTCGGGATGATCGATCCGAAGCAATAGAATATGATACGTTTGCCATTGGGATATATAAAAATAACGAGGAAGAAAAGGAAGAATTGGTTGGTCATGTTCCTATAGAAATTTCAAGTCTGATGCACCATTTTCTGAATGAAAACCCGGGCAACCAAATGACAGTCAAAGTTAAGGGCAAACGGAAACGGGAAGTGGGTTTAGTGGTGCCTGCAAAATTTACAGCTCTAACCAAAAACAAGAAAATAGCGATGGTGCAAGATGAAGAAATTTGCAAAAGAAAAACTAGATATAAATTTTGCTTATAATTGAAGCACCAAAAAAAGTTGTATTGGATGTTTCCGGTGCATAATTAACGTATTATCATAGAAGGGAAAACCGTAGATAATAGAAGCTTCGTGTTTTATTTGACTCCAACATCAATAACTGTCTATTTTTCTATTAAAAGCCCCCTTTAAGCTCTTTAGGGAGGGGGCGTTTATTGGGGTTTAGGGCGTTTAAAAGAGAGGAGGCGTTTAATAGAGAAAATACGGTACTCTAATGTCCATTAGTTTGATTATGAAGCATTAAAGGAAGTTTGACTCTTCAACATTGATAATGAACACAAATGCAACGGCTTTGCCTTTGTTACTGAATCAGCAAAGTGTTTGGTTTACCTTCACACTATTGAAACTTTGCAGTCTTTTAATTTCATTTTCTGTTGTTATTTCTATCCTCAAAATGTGGAATCGTTAAAAATGCACAAAACGAAAATGTTTCCATGACAGAACATTACAATGATCAAGAAGGTTGCATTCAACGCCTGCTAAATAACGCTTCAAAAATTGTTGAACAACACTTTTGTTTGTAGATAGTTTATCTTATATCTTGCCAAAGAAGTTCTTGTTTCATTTTGATTAGTTTTCATGTCAACTATGTTAAGGCCATTATGGCTAAATCGTTCACCATAAATCTGGCTGGGATGCCACGCTGTCATCGGCCCCGAACAGGGTTTAAGTACAGCCTTCGCGTTCCTTCCTACGGTTTTGGTATGATCTGAATTTCGATTTCTTGTTCTAGACGTGAACTCATTGTGTAAACAAATAAATAGTCAGCTTTGTTGACGTCTGATTTTCTTGTTATGTTTTGCACTTCATGAAGTATGAAGGCCAGCAAGGGCTGGATGTGGGATGGGGATGCTATTGCTGTTTTCCACCAACAGTCAGATTTGGAGACTTCTTACAACACTAAAGCAAAATTAGTGGAAAGCTTTCCTTGCTTATTTGCCAACAAAGAGGAAGGGTTAAAATAATTAATAAAAAATAATTAAAATAATTTTCATCGTTGTAACTTCTTGATGTAACTGTTATTATAACAAACGTCTATGTTTCTGTCTATGATCTTAACCTCCATGGGAACTATTAAGTGGGAATCTAAACAAATACAACCAACACACCACAGTTTAGAAAACGTAATATTTCATTTAAGTCAACTTTGTACCCCAAAATTTTATCCGTTGTATTTTTATATATTTTAATCAATTCACTTGACGGATTTTTTTTCATCTAACAATTTGAAACTTTATTTTTCTTTTTTAAACACAGAGAAAACATGTTATGCTCAGAGACAGATACCATTTGTTTACATACTACTCCTGTGTGTGTGTAAGCTGCTGGAGGCAGATTTGAAGACCACCTCGGTTGGCTCGATCCAGCCTCATGAAACGGGAAACAAACCTCCCCTCACCCCCAAAAGGCAGATCGGTTTGAAAAGAAACCAGAAACAAAAAACTTTCACTTACTACCAGGGGCGGCACAAGTTCAAAAAAATTTCTCCAAATCGACGACGAACCAGATTCCAAATCACATGAACGACGAGATCCATTTCTTCCATGGTACGGAAGAACAGCTTGAAATAAAGGCTATTCGTTACTAACCAGTCAGGATAACCTAGCTAATCAGCATCCAGGCGTCACCACGTGGAGGTTGCCTTCTTGGACGCCCACATAATACTCCTATCTCTAACCTAGCCAACCTGTGCTAAATCTTTGTAACCATAATGCGCTCCCCCCCCCCAAATCTTTCTTATCAAGTTTATTATGATTTTGGTTTTTACACGACTCTCAACGACAATACAAACATGAGTGAAAAAAACAAGCTTGGGCCTCTTCTACTTAACAGTTCCACAGGGTTGTTAACGAGCCATAAAGAATCACTTATGCAAACGATTAATTGGTTTCTTAAAGATTAGTTGGTAAAAATTGTTTGAATGGACTTTTTCTTGAATCACTGTGTAATCGATTAACCGAATCGATATGGACAGCACTAACCAAAACGGTTTTACTTTTCTGTCTTCATAGCAAGAGATGGGTATACTTGTAACGCGTTCAATTAGTTCAAATATTTGAATTGTTTGAAGCTGAACTGATGAGATGAGGTGTTGGACACTACACTAAACTATTTAAACACACATGTATGTACACTTACTTGAACACAAATTGCAATGTTGGCATGTCATTACATAATGGAAACGTCTAGACAAGCTAGACATTGAAAAAATCAAACAGGCTCGAGATTAATATAATTCTGCTTCAACACACAGTCACACACACAGACACACACACGTATATATATATATATATATATAAAATTATTATTTTTGATGAGCCACCTACTTTATTTGTTTATAAAAAGCCTGTACAGTATTTGTAGCATTATTGCCTGATGATCGAAATATCGTGAAACTATTAGTTGCAATTACAGTTCTTATTTTTCGTGTTTTACCTTATATATATATATGTACGTACATTTATTTTTGTATACAGCCGAAGATTGCGAAAGGCAAGAAACTCTGAGTACTGTAAAGTTAGAGTTTTTCTTACTCGTATAACTAATTATATGATAGCTCCTACGTTTTAATGTGCTAGAGCACTATTGCTTATGCCATTTCATATTCATTTGTTAACAGTATCAATGACAATTCAAACAACAGTAGTGTCAAACTTAAACTTACTGCATTTACAAGTATGTCTTCCCTAGGATCTTCCAAAAATTGCTTCGCTTGAATGTGTGCTAGTGTCGTAACCGCTATTTTAGAAACTCTGTAAGCTGGACAGAAGTTAAAATATATATATCAAAGGTTTTAACTAGCAAGTAAAATAGGAAATGGGGTAAGTATATGTCCAGAAAACAACAGATATCATTTGGTAAGATCAAGATTGAAATTCAGATAACAATGAAGTTTTTAAACAACCTGTAAATAGTTGATAATATTGTAAAACTAAGAAATCTTCAAGTATGTTAACTGATATCGTTAAGGTTCTATCACTTTCTTAAAAGCACTGTTTACTGAAACAATAAAAGCAATTAGAATGGAAGCACCCTGCAAAATATACTGCGAAATCTTTAAAACAAATATATGGAGAACGACAAAACAAAAATAAACAAGACTCAGTTTAGAACTGTCAGTTTCATGTTTTCACAATCGGCAGCTGATGATCGTTCAGCTGACGATTGTGAAAACATGAAACTGACAGTTGTAAACTAAATTTTCTTGATTTTTGTTGTTGTTCGCCATATGATAGCTTTAATAATCTTATATTATTGAGCACTGTCAATAGCTAATAATTAATTAGATACTGGTAAAACAAATATATATATATATACACATCTTGCAAGTATGGATCGCTCGCAAATGCCCTATTACCAGCCTTGGGCTGCAAGCCTGCAATAGCATGATACAATAGAAACACTGACCCCAAGTGCATGCACAAATAATTACAATTGTATTCAGGGTTTCATTTCGTTATTGTTTGTTTCATTACTTTACATAAGTATCCTTTATCCATAAAAAAGCTTCTTAACTGAACAATTAAGGTGTTTTCACAATTGTTCAGCGTTTCAAATGCGACATTCATACAGAACAATTTTAAAAGCACTTTTCTTTGTTAGGATTGTGTGTAAAAATTCATGGAAAGGTTAGTTGTAAGTAAGAGGCTGTTGAGTACGGTGTAATGTTACGTGTAGTGCAACTGGTCATGGCGATGAAAATTTGACAAACTGTTGTGTTTTTTTAAAGTAATCTTGCAATTTGTGGGCTGTCTACGAACGAGACCGATAGGGTGAAATATCTCCACCAATGGTTGAGCAACTCTGACCCACAGAGTAATCTGGAACCAAAACTAGAGTCTGAGGCTTGCATAAAAATAGGAAAACGTTTCTTGCTTACCAACTGACATCCACGTGTCTGTGGGCTGTCTTGGCCACCCGTTCTTTTCATAGTCATTTTCTTTTACATCGCTTATTCGCAAAAAGAAACATTGTAAAATATATGAGGGATTTTAGAATTAATCAAATAAAGTATTCTTCTTAAAGTAAAACACATTACTTCTTTTATACGAAAAACAAACCTAATATCTTGGGTTCGACATACTCTAAAACCTCACTCTGAAAACGTTGTTATGTATTTCCATAATTTCGTAAATGAAATAATTAGCTTATATGTNGTTCAGCGTTTCAAATGCGACATTCATACAGAACAATTTTAAAAGCACTTTTCTTTGTTAGGATTTTTGCGATCTAAGTGTGTAAAAATTCATGGAAAGGTTAGTTGTAAGTAAGAGGCTGTTGAGTACGGTGTAATGTTACGTGTAGTGCAACTGGTCATGGCGATGAAAATTTGACAAACTGTTGTGTTTTTTTAAAGTAATCTTGCAATTTGTGGGCTGTCTACGAACGAGACCGATAGGGTGAAATATCTCCACCAATGGTTGAGCAACTCTGACCCACAGAGTAATCTGGAACCAAAACTAGAGTCTGAGGCTTGCATAAAAATAAGAAAACGTTTCTTGCTTACCAACTGACATCCACGTGTCTGTGGGCTGTCTTGGCCACCCGTTCTTTTCATAGTCATTTTCTTTTACATCGCTTATTCGCAAAAAGAAACATTGTAAAATATATGAGGGATTTTAGAATTAATCAAATAAAGTATTCTTCTTAAAGTAAAACACATTACTTCTTTTATACGAAAAACAAACCTAATATCTTGGGTTTGACATACTCTAAAACCTCACTCTGAAAACGTTGTTACGTATTTCCATAATTTCGTAAATGAAATAATTAGCTTATATGTTTTCTTATATGAAAATTGCAAAAAATGAGTCTTTAAGAATACATGTGCCCCACCCTCTGAATTCTTATTCAAGACCTTATTTTAGTGGGTAACAGCAATTTTGGCATTTCACTATATGTAGCAAATAAAGTAGTAAATCTACATAAGGAATACAGACATGCTCCTGAAAATTTAATCAGTATTCATTTCAGTGAATATTATTACTGTATAACCAATCTCTATAGCTAAGGCCAACAAAATATTCAATATTACACTTGACAATTCACTATAACACAAAAACAAAACCCAAACCTTAAAATTAAGGAGCACCTAGTTGGAGCACATAACATAAATTATCTGTGGTCATTGTGTTTCAATGTCAATACGTGCATTGCCAGTTTGTAGATAAAACACCATTAACTCTTACTGAAAAGAAAAGTTTGAAAATATTGGTGAAAATATTGGTAGTAATCAGTACTGGTTTTGTTACGTTATGTATTGTACTACAGTGATGGTGATGTTGGTTTCTTACTCAGTCACACCAGGTTTGCCAACTAAATGTTATTCTCCATGTGATCAAAACCAAACTCTGCCTAAATCTGATTAAAATTATAGCACTAAACATCCGAGTTGGAGCGAAAAACTTTTTAGGGCCTAGTTCCTGCACAGGGCTGTAACAGCCCCAGACTCCTACTTACGTTAACAGGTTAGTACATTTCCAGTATTTTAAGGAACGCCTAAATTGGTTGCAAAAAATCAATCCCTGAAAAATGATCTAGAAAATGTTAATAATTCATGTCATTTCGATGTCAAAAGTAAAAAACCCAAGTATATTGCAATACCTTATATATGAATTCATAAGACCAGAAAGTTCTGAAATTGTCAAGTTAGGACTGCAAAATTTCTTTTGTAACTCTTCGCAAAGTACATCCTTTAAATCACCAAGTGCCGAGCTTACATGAACAACACGAGCATGAGGCCTCAGAAATGGGAAGAAATGGTTACAGACGTTTAACAAGCCAAAATAGTTCACACTCAGTGTATTTTCTACTTGCTGCGAATAGGTTTGTTGCCCTGACTTAAAAAAGAAAAACATAAACGGTACACAAAAGAGCATTAAATACCTTCAACGTTATTATCCTGTTATTAAAAAACCAAGCCAAACTAACCCCCTTTATATCAGTATGCGCACCACATTGGTACGAACAGCCAGGTAGACCAATTGAACAATACAGGCAACGGTAACGTATACCACATTCTTACCATAGTTCAATAAACATATATATATATACATATATATATATAAGGCACTTTGTATGTCCATTATATCTTGTCTTGAAATCTTTTATTATACATATTATAAATATAAATAGAACACACTGTTTGGAAAGGTTCAGGTTCAGGGCCAGGGAAAAAGTACTTAATGTGCTTGTTGGATTTTCCAGACGACACTGTTTTTGAGACGTAATATAACCAACGTGATCCAAGCGGTCGAATGCAGAACCTGTGTGCTTTGCACTTATATGCGTTAAAAACCTCGGAAGTGCACCTAAGTCATCTTAAGCTACTCGAATATTTTCAACAGAAAAATTTGAGAGGAATACTTAAGGTTAAGATCATTTGCCAAAGCAAGTTAAGAGACGAATTTTCTTGTAAGGCGATAGTACCGTAGAAGCACTCTTCATCTCGTTGTGCAGGCTCATATACAACGGGTAAGCAGCATGGTGGATTGACCTCCTCCCAACCAACTATTTTACAGTGATATGCAACCCCCCCCCCTCAAACACATGGCTGCTTGATAAACTAAACTTGCCAATTTTCGGAGCAAGTCTAATGGCTTAGGAAGGGTTCAGGTGTGCAGAGAAAGGAGTGGCGACTGACTGTAAAAAAGGTTGTCTGGGTTCAAAGAAATTCGTCAATCACACGTAAACATTGAGACATCAAAGTTGCAAGGGTTGCATTAAAGTCTTTAAGACTAACAGACAGACTTGGGTACGCACAATGCATGTATGAATACATGAAGAGGTGTGTCCTATATTATGGGGTCATCTCTGTGAAGCGTTAGAAGGATAATAGTAGCGTTATGGGGACTGTAAACACTAAAATCTTACATCTAGTCCCTAAATCTAGCTTTATTGTTCCTTCAAAAATGCCTCCTCCCACTATATGGTGCCCCGTAAAAGTCCCCACCTTATGCGAGCTTTCATGCTATGTACGTTTGGTGGGACCTGTGTAGCCTCATGTCAAATTTTTAACAATGTTGTACTTAGAGGCATGTAATACACAAATATTAGAAGATAATCATAATATGAATACAATGTAAAACTGGCTGACAAAGTGGGCTTAATAACTACATACGTAACTCGGTTGTGTGTTTGCGTCTGTATGTTTGTGTGGGTAGTTGATTGTATGTTGGCATGAATACATTATGGGGAAAACATCCCCCTACAATCTCTATAAAGGAAAATAAATGAAAACAGTTACAACGACTATAATAAAAGCTGTAGCACTGTTTTCCCCACGACGACAAAGAAATTGAGCTCACTATATTATGGACATAGAGTTAGTTTCTATAATGATGATACACAATTTTCAAAATAAACTAGTTCACATACATTAGCCACTGATGTTCAATGTGCTCATATTGATTTATCACATCACATCTCTCATGCTTGCGAGTATTCAGTTATATTTACATAATTCCCCGAGACCTTGAAATACCAGGTTGGCGTATGGCAAGGTTAAGTCTGTCTCATGACGTCTGTTCCTGAGCATTTTACAGTTTCATCTATACATCCTTTTAGAACCTCTGATCATGTAGTTGCCACTGTTGTGGCTAATGAAATTGTTTCAAATCTTGTTGACAAGCCATATTCTCCCAAGATTTTTGAATTTGGCCAGGTAGACTAGGACGGATTTAGTCAGTTCCTTGGTGATATTCCATGGGATCCAGTCTTCAGGAAACTGCAACTGAATTCACAAAATGAGTAAAACTTGGTATTGAAACATTTCTGCCTCGTTGTAATAACAAAGTCAAATAGATGTAAGAACTTTATCATGTCATGAGTCGTAAGCTTTACGACTCATGACATGATAATAAAAAAAGCTTACGACTCATGACATGATAAAGCTCTTACATCTATGGCTTCCTCTGAGTCCATAAAGTTCAGAATTTTCAAGAACAAAGTCAAATCTCATTCTTTTCCATGGTTTAGTGCTCATTAGTGTTTTGCCATTGCTCATCGCAATCACTTCTATGTTCAGTTTCAACGTGATGGAACTGCTGAAACTCGGATTTTTTTCAGATGGGCTAGCAACGCTTGTAAAAAGGCGACTTCTGATACTAAATCTCGCTGAGGGTGATTGAAAACTTTTTTATTCGGACTTAAAAGTAGAAATTTCTGGAAAATATACAATAGTATTTGAATTCTGGCTAGTCAGTTATTCCTCCACCCTTTGACGGTCTTCGATTTTCTCTCTTCTCTAGAGAAAAGGCTGATCCTTTTGCTAGATTGTTTTCAAACAATTCCTTCCTAAATGACACTTGATCAGATTTGGGACTGTCAGTATAAATCCAAGGATTGATGCAAAGGTTATTCACGATCTTGATCAATCTAAATCACGTGGTCCAGGTGTGATTCCGGTAGTTGTTTTGAAAGAGTGTGCTTCTGAACTATCTTCCTTGTCGTCCAAACATGTTAAATTTTGCTTATCGGAACCTTGTTTTCCGCCATTCTGAAGAGTTTCTGATGTTGTTCCCGTCTTTAAGAAGGCAGGAGACCCATCTGATCCTCGCAGATATCGACCTGTAAATCTTCTTTTTGTCATTAGTAAGACTTTTGAAAGTCATCAACAATGCGCTAGTAGAATTCTTGCAGAACGTAGGTCTCTTTCTTGGTATTCAACACGGGTTAAGAGGATCTCGATTTACTGGTGGTCTTTTGACTATAACCATGGAACCTATTTATAAATCTCTGGATAAGTCTGGTGAAGGATGAGCTATAGCGATTGACACTATTAAGGCATTTGATAAGGTGTGGTACGCTGGTTTGCTTTATAAGCTTTCTGTTTAAGGTATATGTGGAAGGGTCTTTGGAATCCTTCAATCCTTTCTCTCAGATCAAACAATGCGTATTTCATTTCAAGGCATTTCATCTAATGAGTATTCTATGAAAGCTGGCGTTCCTCAAGGTTCTATTCTTGGCCTGACTTTCTTCCTTCTTTACATGAATTATCTTCCCAGTAATCTGCTTCAGTTTACCAAAATCTGTCCTGTTGACATTACAATGTACTCTAGCATTGACTAAAAGGCAACTCGTAGCAACAAGTCAAACTTGGAAAAGCTTTGGAATCTGACCTTCAGGGTGGCAGTGAGTGGGAAAGGAAATGGACTGTCTTATTTTTATATAAACAAAATTGACACATACATACCCGCAGAGCTGAACCTGTCATGAAAATACCTGCATTGTTTATAAGAATATCCAGCTCTCCAAACTCAGCTTTGAATTCTTCTGCAGTTCTTTGAATATCAGCCACTGAAGAAACGTCCAGTTGAAGAAAACGTGCAGTGAGGCCCTCTTTGGCTAAGTCTGCAACAGCTGCCTTGCCTTTCTCAGCATTTCTTGCTGTAAAAAAAATTAAATTTGACCAGTGCATTAAAAAAATAGAGGGGCTTCATGACTATCAATAAGAAATTTTGGTCTTTCACTTTAAACATAAAGGTAATGTTTTACTCGTTTCTGAATAGTACGGGAGATCAACACACATATTTCCCCCTGCCTTTTTAACGTCTTCCTCTGTAAAAACAGTCCCGGTTCTTAGTAGTGCCCTTTCCTTGGAGCCATTTTGAGAACCTGTACAATAACCCTCCCGCCATCCTCTGCAAATTCGAGGGTTACTAGTTATGTCCACTGTTCTGTTGAATAATGCAGCCATGATAAATTATATCACCTTTGATTATGATTCATCATCATTATCATTATCATGATCGCCATCATTGTTCATATGCAGTGTTGTTGTGTATGATTTGAAACATTTCGAACCTCTTCTCTGATTTTCGTTAAGAGTTGCTGTCTGGATTAAATCTGTTGATTCGGCTGTTTTCTGTTTAGCTACGTCTCGGCCTGCCATACGACTCTTAACCGTTGACGATTCCCTTGAAGATTCTGTTCTCTAGTAAATCGTGGTACCATGCCAGATAATCAAAATATCGAAGTTCTGTCTATGGTTTGATCCGGTAATGGCCTCTGTGTTCTACGTTTTCAAGAATCCTTTCGCTTGTGATATATTCTGTTTAGCTGAAACGCAATATGTCTCTTCTACCATATCTCAAAGTACTGGAGTCGTCTGTCGTTAGTAAGAAGCACATTTAATATGTTTAATACGTCAAATACCACTAGAGGATATGAACAATGGTTCAAACATTTTTATGGTTTTTCTCAGGCAAATCCAATTTCTCTAGAATTTTTACTTGTAATAAAGGGACTGTATTTTAACAGATAAGTTAAAGGCTAAATTGTTTGCTATTATATAAATAGACAGTATTTAGATACATTGACATTGCAATGTTATACTATTTTATATTCACTGAACTAATTTTGTAGCATTGGTAATTCAAATACTACCATTTCCACCCCACCAAATAAATTAAACCCGATCCATAACAGACAGACCTCCGCTCTCCAATGAAAAAAAATCAGGAAAAGGGAAAAGGTTTTTCTAATCTGATTGGCGCATAACACATAGTATAGTTACATGGAAAATCACACGGGTGCGTCCTGTAATTGTTTATGTCAATCGTTCAGAACCTTTACAATTACAGTATGCAAAAACCATGTGTATTGTTTCCTTTAAAAACAAGTGATGTAAGATGTCTAGATTAGAAGCTCTTTGTTACTCTCCAAATACGCCCAATCATTAAGGGTCAAAAAAGGAGGCAATGGGTTAGCAAAAGAGTGTTGTAATTGTAATCGGTAACATGTAACCAAGTTTCATATACGTAAAGAGAATGCTCCTTGATTGTACCGCAATATATCGGTGACCAGGGCAGAAGGTGAAAAAACTATACTAGAAGTGCAGTAAAATGCTTGTTTCACGTCAGCTGGAAGCTTTTATGAACACTACCAACTAAGTTGCAGCGACAAACTTGCTGACTAAATGGTGCTTATAGGCCTTATTTGAAGGTAGAAAATCATACACAAAACGTGGTACTAAAGTTGCATTATTGACTGCAAATCTACAAAATGTTTCTAAAAGTAAACAACACAAAAGCATTATCTCCATACGCTGGCATAGATGGAATGGTAAAAGACAACTGTTGTGGTAACAACATTTGGTAACTTATAGCAAAACCGGAAACCTACCATTGTATACAGTGTAGGTTATCAGTGAATTTAATTCCAAGCTGAGCCAATTTCAAATTATGTGTAGTTCTTTGGGTTCAGTGAAAGAGGGCGCATAAACGAATACCGTCCAGCCCACGATCTACCTCATTACTCATCATTTTGTTTACCAGACTGTAAATATTATTCATTTCTCCTTATTTTTGAGGATTCTATTTTAATGAACTTATCTAATAATTTAAACCAATAAGAATTTCAGAACCAACTAGATTGGAAGTTTTATCAGGCATTTACTTTCAAAATGGCATTTCCTTCAACTTTTAAGTTGAAGGAAATGCACTTGTTGGCGCTACCCCAGTTAAACAAAAGTTGATGCGCGTAACACAGTATACTAATCTAAAAAGGATATTAAAGATAGAAAAACTTTTTAAAACTATTTACATTATAATGGAGATTCTGGAGTTGACTTATAAAGTATCATTTCTTTTGTGAATTATTATTAGAAAATAAAGCATGTATGTAATTAAGGATCCCCAAGTTAAGCTGCACAATAATTAAGCCTGCATATTTTTCAAGTTTTGGAAGAGCAAAAACCAAAGTTAAAATCGTTGTTAAGTGTCACTGATATTGGTTAAATAAGAAAGGCTCCCTGGCACGGGCTATTTTCATTGCCTCGATAATACAGGGTGATTTAAATCTGGCTTGGGTTATTTGTTTACCAATGTCTGTTAAAAAAAAGCCTTAAGGTTAATGTCGTCAATCTCAATACATCGAGAGTATATATAGTATCCTTAAAAATTGTAGATAGGAAGTAGAAAATAAATTCGGTTCTTTCTATAAGTGTCAAATTTGCTGTTAGTTAAAGTGGCTGACGAAAATGTGTTACATCTTTTCTTTAAGAGCGCTTAATACAGAAAGTAATTTTCTAAATAGCATCTGTGTTCCGATCGGTAAATGTACCCAAGATCAGTAGCGATTTTTTATCGTTTAAAAGGTTTAAGTCCTTCCTCACTTTCAAAATATAAGGTAGCAAAATACCATCCATTAATCGTTGTCACTTTTCTATTACTTCAAGTTTTCCATTGGGAAAAAATGAAATATCTTTTTGTTTCGAGTTCTTGGTGGAAGACACCTTGCCATTTCTGCTTTCTATCTGACTTGCAATGGTAAAAGCTCATGCTTTCGGTCACAGCTTATATAATACTTTTATCTATCCCTCCAACAACAGGAATACGCTTTGATTCCTGTTATGCCATAGTCTACTTGTTTGCCACTAGAAATTTGGAAGGGTTTTGGTCAAGATTCAACATGAGATCATAAGGAATTTTGTGAGACTTTATGAAAAAGGAAATACCGCGCTTAGATAGTAGATGATGACTGGCTCTTTCACGTTCTACGCCAATCACAATATTTGCTTACGCTGGTTATTGGACCAAATGAGATTTATTCCTTGAAGGCCGACGTCGGACGCTTTCATTAGCCCGAGGAAATTCTTTGGCAATATGTTTAACAGTCTGTCTATTTCCATGCAAAGTAGCGCAACGAGAGACGCAAATATAGTCTTTCTCTTCATATGGAGCTTTTGAATTTTGCACTTACCAGATTCCCATTGTACTCTTAATTCTTCTGCTTCTTTCGCAAAGTAGCGCAACGAAAGACGCAAATCTTGTTTTTGTCTTAATATGGAGCTCTTGAATTTTGCACCTACCGGATTCCCATTGCACTCAATTCTTCTGCTTCTTTTGTTGCCTGCTTTTCAGGAACACGCAAAACAACATATAATGCATGCTTTAGTACAAGAGAACTAGTTTGCCAACAAATATTCTTTACTGGTTCAAAATATTCAAATAACGCCATGTTTTACAAGCAATCTACATTTATGTTCTCTTTGTATGATAATGGTATGATAAGAAACACGACATCCGAAATTAACTCAATTCGAATACTGCTAAATTAGCTCTCATACAGAATTTCATTGCAAGGTCATTTCTTCTCAAAGATTATTGATAAAAACTGGGGGTTAATTTGGCTTGATTACAGTCTTACTGGTTTGCACAATTTTCACGTGTATCACAAAATTTAGTTCAAATCTAAACAAGAGCATTACAAAGACAAAAATTCGCACATTTATCAACATATAAATGCCTCTTCAGACTGCAAAAGAGCTTGCAATAATGGTAGTTGTTTTTCCATTTTAGATTATGCAAGCACTAAGTACCAACTACGTATAAAAGAGGGTTTGCATATTAAATGGAAACAACCGGCATTAAATAAACAGTTGTATTGTTACATGGGACAGTTGCTTGTTTAGTGTCTTTGTTCTGCGTTATCTCTTGTGTATTGTTACATACGCTCTATAACACTGAATTATGATGTTTTGATTAGTATAAAAAGCCTTGATATTTCTTGTACATTTTATATACATTCTGAAGAAGGTATGTGAATACCGAAACATGTT
>RDPX01000140.1:1462085-1474879 GCA_003991215.1 Morbakka virulenta | reverse complement strand
AGTTGTTTTTCCATTTTAGATTATGCAAGCACTAAGTACCAACTACGTATAAAAGAGGGTTTGCATATTAAATGGAAACAACCGGCATTAAATAAACAGTTGTATTGTTACATGGGACAGTTGCTTGTTTAGTGTCTTTGTTCTGCGTTATCTCTTGTGTATTGTTACATACGCTCTATAACACTGAATTATGATGTTTTGATTAGTATAAAAAGCCTTGATATTTCTTGTACATTTTATATACATTCTGAAGAAGGTATGTGAATACCGAAACATGTTTATGATGAAAAGGTTAAAAACTATCGTGTTTTTTATGAAATGTTTATCTAAACAAAGGACATTGAATATTTCTTAGTATCAATTAAAGAATACCTACAACAGGTATGCTGTTTGTGGTAAAACAATATTACCAAAAAACCATGCTCTTCAAGTTGTTGACCAGGTCCCTAAGGAATTGTGGTGGCATATTTGGTTCGCAATTTAAAAATATGCTTAAATATTTGTGGTTGTGGAAAGCGCTGTGCCGCGGTCATCTTTTGTTTCACAAGGGGGCTTAGGAGAATAATCAATATGAAGATTGACTGGAACAACGAAAAAAAAAACACTCAAAAATAAAAAGAAAGAGTGTTGAAGAAAAACTTCAAACAGTCGCTAGCAAAAAACTCCCCAAAGCATAATGGCAATTAAGGCGGAGGAAATTGATTTGTATTGAAGTAAGTGACGACAATAACGATTCAGTCTTAGCATGAAAGATTTTGATATGATCATGAAACCTATTTCCATGTTTAGTTTTTTCCTTTTTCTAGTGTGAGTTTTGTCGTATTATTGTAAGTGCCACCAAAAATTAAGTTGCGTTTTATTATGACATTTCCTTTTTGTGTGGCTTAACTTTATTTGCGGGTTACATTCCAGTAATATGGTAACGTCTTCTGGATAGTTTGTTATTTTTCATCATTCTTTAAGAGTAAACGCTTTGTCCATTAACACAATGTAATCCTGACAACTTTGCCAACTCATTTATCAACATTGGTCACAGCTAAGAAGTGTGTATGTAAGTCGCCAGAGTGTTTACATAGAAGACTTTATTTGTAATCCGTGATGCACAATATTACAAGGTTCATAAAGTGATGCAGAATAGCTTGAACAGTTTTTATGCCCACGACTTTCTTTTTGAAACAGTGCCAGAAATGTAATATAGTAAAAACTTGTGTTAAGTTGTTGGATTCTTATTACAACGAGGTCTTGAGATTTTTACTAACCTAAAAAGTCTGATCACATCAGAATGCGTATCACCAACATATGACTGATTCTTGAATGAAATTTACTCTAGAAGTCTCTTTTATTGACTTAAAAATCTTAACCCTATTTAAATGGCTCCTGATGGCTTGTACTTTTTCCCGATTAATTGGTGTTCAAAATACTTTCAAAACCTCACCGTTGGAATTTCATAAACAAACACGATGTTAGTAATCCGTTATAATATATATACTGTCGTAGATGCCGTTCTTTCCACTGACGTCAACGTGCACGCGCAATTACATTTTTGGAACTGTAATGTATCATATATATTTGTCATCATCCTTTCTTATAACACCATTTTCTCACCCATTGGGGTGCTACAACATTTGCTGTTTTTGGATCCCTGTCCGAATAAGTAGGTCCTACTGAGCAGCTCCATAAGATGTGATTTCTTGGTTGTAGTAGGTCATCGGAAGAGCTTTCAGTGCCAGTTGTGCGAGGGAACGTTCATGTGTGACATAACCAATTTTTGGTCTATTTTAGCCTTCCCCCCCCCCCCTTCATCTCTCCTGTAATGAAACATAATCATTTGGTCAACTCCCTCCAAAAATTACGTCATTATCTCCTTACCCACATCTCAAAAAATGAAACAAACATGATTTATGGAATGACCATTTTTTAAGAAAAGACTTGTCTTTACATAAGCTTTATATAGGGCATAAAGCACTGCATACAAACTCAAGGTTTTAATGCAAACAAAATCGTTTATCTGGTCAAATATATTTATATTATCAGCAATGGTGTTAATTGATGGTTTTGGATCGATTTATTCATCATTTTCAACGTCACTGACATTACTTTCTTCAGAGGATTCCTTCCACTGCTAGTTTTTGCCTTGTGCATGGGCGTTCTTTTCAAAGCTTGCAAATTTTGCACCTACGGCCTTCGATGATGGTTTCGTCTTTAGCGTTTCTTTGTTGGAGTAAAGAGCGATACTTATCATAACAAATATCTAGTTTCAAAGACGAAGCTAAGAAGAGAGACTAGAACAGGGATCGAAATGATCTTTTTTGGCTCGGTCAATTTCTGTTGTGGTGATTATTGGTGGAGTTGGTAAAAATTTCTAACTTGATTCTCCCGGCAACTTCAAAATTTTTAATTTTACGTTCTGAGTCAATTGCATTCTTTGATACATCTAAACGGTTTCCAAAAGTATTAAAAGGCAGAATGATACATGCAGTGTCAGTTGATAACAGCGTCATCTATCCCTCAACTGGGCTATAAGCATTACTGCCTGGTGCATGGGTAAACATGTTTACCATTTCTAATGAAAATGAACCGAGGGCCATTGTAACTTATTTTACCATTCTTTTTCAAACAGGCTGCATAAGCANTCAATTTCTGTTGTGGTGATTATTGGTGGAGTTGGTAAAAATTTCTAACTTGATTCTCCCGGCAACTTCAAAATTTTTAATTTTACGTTCTGAGTCAATTGCATTCTTTGATACATCTAAACGGTTTCCAAAAGTATTAAAAGGCAGAATGATACATGCAGTGTCAGTTGATAACAGCGTCATCTATCCCTCAACTGGGCTATAAGCATTACTGCCTGGTGCATGGGTAAACATGTTTACCACTTCTACTGAAAATGAACCGAGGGCCATTGTAACTTATTTTACCATTCTTTTTCAAACAGGCTGCATAAGCAAAAGAAACAAGTTTATGGTTCAACCTTGCCGTATAAACATCGTCACGTAAGATTACTTTGAACTCCAAATGCATCAACAGAGCTGTTTAGTTTCTTGGAAACTGGTAATCTTGGGGGTACATTTCCCTAGTCATCTTGAGAAAGAAAAAAAATTCGTGGTTATCTACTTATAAGTTGGCAATTTTTCTGGCAAAAACGACAGATGCTATTGCAAACTCACCATCAGGATGCTTCTTTCTTAAATTGTTTTGTGAGCGTGGAAGCTTTACAGGGACAGCATGAAGATGCCTCTTTTCAACTTTATGCTACACATTAGCAGGTAAAAGCCTACGGTAAGTCGCAGCTCTGCTTAGTTTCCTTTTCCTATCAACTTTTGAAATCATCAAAAGAGCGCGCAGAGTTATATACTTTCAACCTGAGACGTTCACCATCAGCAGATCCTGGCATAAAAATTGAAAGAACAGGCTCAGTAAACCTGTTGTCGTGACTCCAAATTTGGTCGCCCTGCTGTGGTCTTACCTTCTAGCTTCTTGAGTTTTGAAGCTACCTCAGGATGATCAGGCGATATTTTCTTCAGGGCTTGCTTTCTTTTATTTTGTAGCTTTTTCTGCCCCTGAGCTAACGATCTCAGTCGTTTTATCCTCTTATTAATGGTTTCCCTCTCCGTTATCAATGATAGTTTTTACTTTCAGGTGTTAGCTTTTTTCCCAATAATTATTGGTCAAGTGCAAAACCTAACCAGTTCAACAAAATTATATACTGTGGTACTGGGACTATCTTATCAATTGTCCATCAGAGTCTAGGAAAAAATTGAACAAGTAATCTATTTTGTACAAGATGTCATGAAAATGTGTTATTTATTTACTAATTTTTACATAATATAGTCGTACTTTTGTAACAACTTAATCCTAAAATATAACATATCAAATCAGTGTAAACAAAGATGTAGGATTACTAAAACATATAAAATCTTAAGTATCTTATCCGAAAATATCAAAATACTGTAAACATAAAATTCTTAAATGAATGTGGCATGCTTAATACGGTTTTTCACATGAAATGGGAGTGTTTTGAGTTCAACAGTGCAAACACATCTCAAGGAAGTAATAAGCCTTACAGAGTCAAGGACTTTCTGGTTACTAGATGTATTAAACAGCCACTGTTAAGAAAAAACTGTGAAAATGAAACATTTTTCTTTCTGTTCCTACTGTTAACTTATTGCAGTTTTAGTATCTCAGACTTTCAAGACAAGGTATTTAAACATCCCCCACACTGGCTACTGCTCTATAGAATAATCTTTTAATCAAAATAATTTCTTACAAGAGCGTGAACAATAATGGCTGATCAAAAACTATGAACACTACATCCCCCCAAAACTTTCAGATCGTAAATCACCAAAACTATGATAATGACAATACTGATAATTACATCAACTTGAAATCATCTACAAGGAGAGGTCACTGGCACTTAACTTGTAGACTTTTAACCATTTCACTGAATCAATTTCCGATACTATTTCATAACTATCATATCGTTTTGGCATCTGTCTGTTTCTTGGGGGCCGAACATTAACTGTCTCCTGTCGTTCATCCACGTTTTCATCTAACGACTTGACTTCATCAGATTATTCATTTTCGCCAACTTTTGCATTCTCAGCATTGACTCCTCATTCAAAGTTCCATCATGTTCTTCCTGTGCCAGTCCATGGTTTCTTCCCTCAAACTGGTCACTATCTTCTTCATCTGAGCCAATATGTGTCTTAATATGAATCTGATTAATATGAATCTTTTCAACATTTTGAAGGCAGAGGAATCACGAGTAATAATGTGTTTAGGCTAACCTGTGATGTTATCATGGAGCCTTTTGTTTGAATGGCTTTGTATGGTACTGGGTCATAAATTGGTTGTAACTTTTCTTTCCTTTCGTTTTTGACTTGTATATCATCACCAACTTCAATATCTGTCGGTTTCACAAACCGTTTTCTATCTGCCATCAACATAAAATATTGAATGATCTGGAAGTCAAGTTCGAAAAGGTCTGTTCTGAAACAGCAGTTCAGCTGGACTTTTTCCTGTCGTAACATGAGGTGTTGCACAATAAATTCTCTAGAATTTGTCAAGTTCTGGTTTCCAGCATATGCGTTCAATAGTTGAAATGCGACCAATTTTATTGATCAACTTGTTGAAATTTTCCAGTAACCCGTTAGGTCTTGGGTGAGTAATAGGATTGTGTTCGATGCCCATAAAATCAAAATACGCCTCAAATGCCTTTGAATCAAACGGAGGACCATGGTCACTTTTCAGTTGGCAAACGAGGACAGTATTCCATCCAGTTTTGGATTCGTAGCTTTGGCCGAGGTGGATGTTGTAAAATCTATCTCTGGAAAGCGAGAATATTCATCTGTAACAACAAACACATAATCACCTGTCGGTACTGATCCATAAAAATTAATATCTAGAAGCTCCTGTGGACCAAAAGGAAGCTCTGTTGGCTGCACTGGCTCTTCAGATGGACTATGCGAATTTGCTTGACAACCAAGACAAGGTCCAACTACCTTTTCAATTTGCTGGTCCATACCAGGAAACCAATTTCGTGACCAGAGAAACTGTTTTGTTTTGACTAAACCTTGGTGTCCTTCATGTGGAATCTTAATCACCCGTTGGTGCAAAGCTGAAGGTATAACGAGTTGTTTTCCTCTCATTACAAGACAGTTAACAACTGACAGTTCATCAGCCACAGTTTTAATTTCTTTTAATTCATTTTCTGCACCAAATGACCCATCCTGGATGGCTATCAAAAGCCTCTGGTAAATACGGTCCTTGCTGGTTGCGTCCTGAATTTTTTTTAATGACAACGATGGCCACATATCAAGGTTTACGATCCAGTGAACACGAGCTTCATTAGATCCTTTAATGTCCTCCTTAGACCAATGTAAGCTTGGAAACGGATGACACGAAGTGTAGTCCGTTGGATTGGTTTCGCCTTTACGATATACTACGTTGAAATCAAAGGTTTGCAGATTTAGTCTCATACGTTCAACACGAAATGGAGTATTTCGACTGGGGTTATTATACAAGCTTACTACCGGCTTGTGATCTGTTACTACAGTAAAATGTCTTCCCCGCAAATAAATTGTGTTCAATATGTCCATAACGTCTTTCGACTGGCGTCAATGATTTACTGTTGTAAGCGACAACTCTAGGTTGACTGTTCTTACTGTCATACTGAACTAAAATCGTTCCTACGCCAACCGGTGAGCCATCACAAATTACCTCAGTTTCCAAAATTAGGTCCATAATAGTTCAGAAGAGCATTTTCCTTAAGGCTTTCCCTAAGTGTCCTGAAAGCAAGTTCATGCTCAGAGTTCCAACTCCATCGGACTTTTTTCTTTGTCAAGTCTCGTATTGGAGCTGTCAATGTTACGTATTTAGGAATAAATTGAGCCGAGTAATTTGTCATACCAAGAAATGAACGCAACTCTTTTTGATTTTTCGGTGCTTGAATGTGACGAAATCCTTCTACTCTGTCAGGGTCAGGGCTAATTCCATCGGCTGAGAATATCAACCCGTAAAACTTCGGAGAAGACTGTGCAAGCTCACACTTGCTCCACTAGTAAGTTATACTCAATTCTCTGCTTCGCTGGAATAACTTCTTAAGTAAACGGTAATGATCGTCACCATCTTTGCCACCAATGATGATATTATCATGCATATTGCTCACCCCATTTATTCCCTCAAGTCGTTTTTGCCACTCTTCGTGAAGCAGCTTAGGAGCATGTTCCAAAATTGAGCCGACGGTATCGAAACAAGCCAACATGAGTTGAAAATGTGGTAATATTTCTACTCTGTTCCTTTAGGGCTCAGCAGAATTATATGAAAATAGCTTGGCCCTTGTTTTCTCAATAAAAACCTTCTCTTTCAACTTGTTGTAGCTATTTTCATCCAAAATATTGACATCAGCCCCAGAGTCAATTTGAAGTTGCATTGGAATATCATTAGTTTTCACCGTCACATGCGTCCAAGATTTCTTCTTTTTCGACCTAGCATTTGTGTTTACAACATTTAAGACATATTTGTCATCATTATCTGTATCAATGAAGAGCAGACAGGAATTCAGGTGCACCTGATTGATGATGATGATGATGATCTGTATCATAGAAGGCCATCACTTTGTTGACTTCTACACCATTTTATACACATCCGTGCATAATGATTCTTTCTGCGACTACTTTTACACACAAGAGCCCCATCCGAGGCATGTTAGATAGCCTTTTAGGTGTGGCCACTGCACCCCACAACTATAACCTACACCGTCGTCCTCAAATGGCTTTTCAGCAAATGAAGCTCATTTATCAACACTATTTCTAGTTTGTTGCTGAACTTTATTCACACTAGTATTTGAAGTTTTGATAGCCTTAGCTTGCTGATCAGTCATTTCCATGGCACATGCTGATGCTAGCAAGGCAACCAATGAAGGATCTTCTCGTAAGGCTCAATGTCACAGCCTCTCTCATGAACATTTTTGCACCATCTGGTCTATTTTTTCTCTGATTACATCGTAAAATTTACATCAAGTGACTGCCTCCCAAAGACAAGTAACAAAACCATCAATTGGCTCTTCATTTGCTTGTGCTAGCTGATGAAAATTATATGTCTCATAAGTTACATTTAATTTTGGCTCAAAATAGGTGTCTAACTTGGTTTTGATATGCTTATACACTGAGTCCTCATCTGTTTCAAGAGTATAGTAAATGTCACAGAGGCCTGCTCCACCATAATATAACAGTGAAGCTTTCTGTCTACCTTTGTCCTTGATATCAAGAGCAACAAACAAATTTTCCAGCCTTTGCANAAATTTCTAACTTGATTCTCCCGGCAACTTCAAAATTTTTAATTTTACGTTCTGAGTCAATTGCATTCTTTGATACATCTAAGCGGTTTCCAAAAGTATTAAAAGGCAGAATGATACATGCAGTGTCAGTTGATAACAGCGTCATCTATCCCTCAACTGGGCTATAAGCATTACTGCCTGGTGCATGGGTAAACATGTTTACCATTTCTAATGAAAATGAACCGAGGGCCATTGTAACTTATTTTACCATCCCCTTTCAAACAGGCTGCATAAGCAAAAGAAATTCCATTTTTGCACTATCTGGTCTCTGTTTACATCGTAAAATTTACATCAAGTGACTGCTTCCCAAAGACAAGTAACAAAACCATCAATTGGCTCTTTATTTGCTTGTGCTAGCTGATGAAAATTATATGTCTCATAAGTTACATTTACTTTTGGCTCAAAATAGGTGTCTAACTTGGTTTTGATATGCTTATACACTGAGTCCTCATCTGTTTCAAGAGTATAGTAAATGTCACAGAGGCCTGCTCCACCATAATATAACAGTGAAGCTTTCTGTCTACCTTTGTCCTTGATATCAAGAGCAACAAACAAATTTTCCAGCCTTTGCACCCATTTTTTCTATGTTATTCCAAGTGAGGCTGGTTTTGGATTAGTATCAAAGGCAGGAAACCGTGGTAAACTAGTTGCCATACTGTAAAACTACCAACTTAAATCCTCATCATCAGTTTAGTATCTCAGGCTTTCAAGACAAGGTAGTTAAACATCTGCCATATTGGTTACTGCTCTACTGAATAATCTTTCAATCAAAATAATCTCTTACAAGGGCATAAACAATAATGGCTGATTAATAACTATGAACACTAAAGCAGTCATAAAGGCAGTTGGTTCACATACAACTACCATTATTTTAATAAACTAATAAAAGCCTTACCTGTTAAAACAACTATGCCATTCCAAGACTGACACAACTGACGACAAATTTCCAAACCAATACCTCTGTTGGCACCAGTAACCTGTAAACAAGTTTACTAAAATTAACAATTTGGGAAAAATGCCATCAAAAGCAATAGAAATAGAAATAACAAAAAATGTAGACGGTTATATTTCTACAGCAAAAAGGTTAACAAGATGTTTCAAAAGTGTAAGAAGATATTTCATAAAACATATAATGGTCCATCACCAATGCTGATTCTTCATTTCTATACTGACCATTCTTTGTTATGACCAATGACACAGGTGCTTTTGATTGCATCCAAAAATCTTCTTGTAAACTTTGCTTTGAGGAAAATGCTTTGTTAATAGAACCTGTGTATTTTACTTGCTCTTAATCACTATTAATGCATACAGTCTTAGTGAGGGGATGTAAGAAGTATTGATACTCATTTGATCTAGCAATGGTGTCGCTTTTTTTTCTTTTTAATAACATGATGAGAAATTATATATTGCTGATGTCTAGAGCAGAAGCACTTTGAGTTGTGTGTATCTTCACCAATGCTGGCAATATTACACTTACTAATTCTCCAACTTCCTTTCTTCATTTATTACATTTATTAACAGTGCAACTTTTCATAATGTAAAAATAATGCAGTCATTTTTAAGATGTGTGGATGGAGGGGGAGGGAGCAAAACAAAATAGCTAAACAAAATTAAGTGACCTAGATATATCTACTTAATACAAACATATAGCATACATGCCCAAGACCATATTTAAAGGTGTTTTATGAGTTTCAAAAGAGGCATTTTTGCTAGTTTGTTGTGCACCATACCAATGAAATGATTCAACTAACACACATTAAGAATGAAAACAAGGGGGAGTGATTTTATGTTATGGGATAACTAAACTTTGGGTTTTTTTATTTGACTATCCTTTCTTTTAATTAATTTTAATAGTTGCCCACAATTAGCACTTGATAATGACATGATTGAAGAACAGAGACTCGTGGTGAATGCTGATTACGAATTTGGGAGTGCCCGATGATGATGATGATGAATGACATGATAAGGATTGGACTGTCAAAGGAGGATGCACAAGACTGATGCAAATGGAAAGAGGCAATTTGCCATGGCAATCCCTGAAAGGGAAACACTGAAAGAAGAAGATGATGATATGGAGATGACTAGTTTTGTTTTAATTGTATAACCAGTTTAGTTATAACATTAGCACAATTGGTTTACAGTTTACATTTATAAGGATAATGCATGTTATATATTTGCTTGAGATTTGGAGATGCTTATTATCAAGAAAATATAATCAGCAGGTGTGTTTTCTTCGAATTTGTAAAATGAGTTTACTTAAATCTTTACAAAAACCAGACACAATCAAGAGAAACAAAAGTTATCACCACAAGATGCTTGTAAATGGTCTTGACACAGTGAGTGGATAGAATATACCAGAGGTAGATGTATGTCTTTAATTGAAAGCCCACTTTAGAAGCTGGTGCAAAACCAAAGGGACCTACACAGTATGCCCTCTCAAAATCCCATAGAGATGCAATGAAGCTTTGGAAGAAACACAAAAGAAAGGTGATCATTGGTTTATCTGCAAATTTTTTGTGCTTACAAGAATACCCGAACTGAGAATTTAGTTGGAAGCAATTTTTAATACCATCTGAAATCTTGGCATTAATGGATTACTCTTTTGTTGAGATAGAGAGAACTCTGATTTTAGCTGAAAAAGTTTTGGTAGTGGGCTGTATCTAATACTTTCACAGCTTTTCATATTCAACCAGAGCCCAAGGAAATTGCTGAAAAACTTCTAGTAAATGCAAAGGATACCTTCCTACTTGTCCAAAATGAAGTCATTGATGTTTTGCAGCTGATTTTGAATAAAAAATAAACAAAACCATAAAAGAAGATGAATAATTTACATTTATAGCATCTGGAAGTCATGCCAAGTTGGTTTTTTTTTTGTTTTTTTTTTGTGTTAAACATTTTCCCCAAGTATTTGGGGCTCTGATGGTGCCCTTTACAGGGAATTGGGTTTGGCAGTGAGGAATTTCTTGTGAAATAGAAAGGATTGTTCTGTGTTATATCAATCAAGGCAATAAGGTTGCAGAACATGCAACTGATATGGTTGAAGCAAAAGAAGTCAGATTTGCATCAAGGATCTAGACTGTGTAAGCATTGTTTTCCAATGCTAGAATGGGGCAAGTGTAATGAATGGAGGGAAAGGCAGCTTGCAGGAAACTCCTATCAGAAAAGTGTGGTCATTCAATTTAATATATATATTAAATTGAATTATTATATATATATAATTATTATATATATATTGCATTTTGTTGTTAATGGAAAGATAGACACTGTTCAAGTGGCTGGTGAACATTACTCACTTGATTAAGGAGTGTATGACTGCTTAAAAGTAAAACTTATAAGAGATATTGGAGAAAAATATGAGGGACTTTAACTGAAGTGACTTTTAGATGCAAATTGGCAGGTCACTTGGACTGTGTTAAGGGATTAAGAAGCTAAATGAAGCAAATCATTGATTGCTAAAAGCAGCACAGTTCACCAAAATTGGTGAAAAGTGAGAATAGTCATTTAAGGTAAAAGTATATATAGTCTATGTTAAATTAATTGCAAAGAAAAGGCTTAATTTTCTGTTAGGTGGCTCTTTTCTATATAAAATTCTCTCCCAAGGTGGGGCACCACAGATTTTGCCCCTCCAGGTCAATGTTTCAAGGTACGTGGTTGCTTGTCCATTGTTAAGGATTGTTAACATATTACATAATCAACTTTTGGCCTATTTTATACTCCCCCTCCCCATCAATTGTAATCATTTGGTGACCCCTACCAAAATATGTCATTATCTACTTAGCCCCCCTAATCAATGTTACAGTAATTGGTGAAACCTCCGAAAAAGTACCCCATGATCTACCCCTTAGGCTGTTCAGGCACTGTTCAAATTTATGAATTACAGTTTAACAACAACAACAAAGACAAAAAAACACAACAAGAGAACTATCAAGAATCTTATTTTGTATGGAATTTCATATTCAGTTTTTCCATATGTATGAAACCAAAAAGAACAAAGGAAAACAAAATACGCCATTAATTATTTTTTTATTTGCTTATGTCATCAAACCTGTTGACCCTCCTCCCCCCATAATCAAGCATTATCAATTTTGATGACCCTCCCTCCCCCTCTTTGATTAAGTAACAACTTATAGCTCTTGCAGAACCGTTATTGATTAATGACACTTTTCTTTGCCTTGTCCATCTTTATTGTCTGGTTGAAATATTGGACATATGTCAATGCAAAATGTGACAAAAATCCTGTCACAATATCTGGGTGGCACATCGTGAAACTCCTCCTACATTTGCCACAGGAAACAATTAATGTGACTGAATATTTCAGTGGTACAAAATATCTTACTTTTAATTTTGGCAGAATAAAGGGAGGGCGGAGCTAAATGTATTTCTAAAATAAGTAAGTAAGTAAGTAAGCTTCACATATATATTTCATTTTACTGTAGCATTTATACAATTCAAAAAAGTAATCGGTCCCAAACACTGAGACAAGATTACTCCTACATAAAAAGTATCATATTAGAAGAAAACTACATTGGGCTCAAAGACTTCCTATGCTTTGAGAGTTACAAGTTACAAATTCACGATTCAAGTAAGTAAGTAAGTGGTTACACACCATCTAGTGATGGGTGGGAGAAAACCCCACATTCAGCACCCAAGAACAAGCCAGGAAAGTTGAATGCAGGCACATGTACTGTAGCCACAAGAGTGAGATAAAATAACCAAATAAAAATGGAAACATCACTTCAACCTTGCAAGTGGCGCCTCACAACAAGTGAGGAAAGGCACATTGCTCAAGCGGTTCTTGTTGTATGACAACAACTCATGACTACAGCACTCCCCACTCCTAGCCTGATAGCTGACAATACATGGAAAGATGTCTTAGTACTAGCACTAAGTCTGGTATTGCAGCATTGAATACAGACTGGATATTTGTTATTGCCCTGTTTGGTGACAAAAACAACAA
>RDPX01000140.1:1424154-1450885 GCA_003991215.1 Morbakka virulenta | reverse complement strand
TAATAATAATAATAATTTGTAATAATAATACTTTGTAATAATAATAATACTTTGTAATAATAATAATAATTTGTAATAAAAATAATTTGTTTTACATGGATGATTTGAAATTTTACCCAAAAGATGATAACAAACTTGATGGATTGTTGAAAATAGTGAAAGGTTTCAGTGATGATATTGGGATGGTGTTTGAGTTGAGTAAATGGGTCAAAGCTACTTTTACGAAAGGCAAACTAGTGACGACTAAGAATGTCAGACTTGATGAGGGAACAATGAATTAAGATCTGGAACAGGAGGATGCGTACAAGTACCTTGGTGTTGATGAACCCAATGGAATCCAACATGCTACAATGAAAGAAAAATTTGAAAAAGAGCTTTCTTTCGCTTTGTTAAGAAAGCGACTGATTTTCAAGACCGAGCTAAATTTCAAAAACCGAGTCACGGCATACAACACATTAGCTTCCCCTGTCATCGCATACAGCTTCAATATTATTGATTGGAACCATACCGAAATAAGAAGATTAGATATTAATATTAGGAAATTACTGACAACTTATAACATGTACCACCCAAAAGCCGATGTTGAATGTTTTTACCTCCCCGAAAATCCGGTGGAAGAGGGTGGACACAACTCGAACTTTCTTACAAGACGTCTACAGTTGGCCTTTTCCAATATTTAGATCTGTCGGAAGATTGGATGTTGCAGTTCGTGTTCAACCATGAAAATCGAAAAGGTTCTCATTCTGTTGTTATTTCAGGCTATAGAGTATGCCAACAGACATAATCATATCGGTCAATATATACACTGGAAAATCTGTAACCACTATAACATCGAAACAACGGACAAGTGTTATGAGCATAAACCTTTACCTGTTCTTGATAAGCCAAACGTGACTATTCTATGGGAATTCCCGATAAGAACTGACAGAACCATACAAGCTAATAGGCCGGACATTGGTATCAAGGACAAGCTGAGTAAGACATGTAAAATGATTGACATGAGTATACAATCTGACAACAACGTATCTGCAAAAGAATTTGAAAAACTCAGCAAATATAAAGACCTTGAATTTGAAATGTCGAGGATGTATAAAATGAAAACAAAAACAATTCCGGTCATAGCTGGGCCACTTGGCATGGTTAAAAAGGGAGCGCAGAAATATGTAAACGATATCCGAGGAAAATTATCACTCACCAAAACAAAAAAAATAGTGTTAAATTGTACTGGTCATATCCGTAGAAGAACTCTTTCAATCTGATAAAAGATCAATGACTTATATAAATCATATGCTATATTATGAATTTTTCACCTTCATTTTTATTCCAAATTAAAATACTTATCTGATATTTTTGTACCATTTTTTCCCTCATTTTTTGTATTTTTACCTTTTATACAATTTATTATACACATCTTAATACCTTAAAACATAAACAAAAATGGAGAAACGTCATACATGCACGAACGGCTTGGTACCCAAGGTCATTGGTAATAAACCGGTGCTATGACGTTCTGAAACAATAGTACTTATTTAAGAAAAATAGATAAATTAATAATAAAAGTGAAGTACGATCAAAGACCAGGAAGATCATTACGAATGCTTAAAGTGCAACATCACTGCGAGGAAATCAGCGTTGAAATTCTCACTACAGGAGCAGATGGTAGAATTAAGAGAGTGGAGGAAATTAGACGACTTGCCAATGACGAGAAATGCATGTTATGTGAAGAATACCGAGAAACAACCCAGCACTTCCTGTCTTAGTGTAAAAAGGTGGAAAGATCAGAATATATCAAACGCCAGAACAATACACTCAAAGTACTGGAGGTTACATGGACAATGGAGAAGGTGTTACTGCAAGGAGGAACAAAGTGGTATGCTGAAAAATGGAAGAAAGAATGAGTTCTGGAAGATAGAGGTAAAAAATTGTGATTGGATTGGAAACACCGAATGAGATTGATTTGAACTGCAAGAAGGCAGGTCCTTACGCTGAAGGACGATGAAATGAAAACAACACATTTGGTAATATGGCGTGCTCATATGACGTGAATAGACAAGTCAAACCAAAGGAAAAGAAAAAAAAGGAACAACTATGGCTAGAGTTATGCGAAAGGCGATGTTACAGGATAAATGTTATTCCGATAGTCATTGAATGATATGGAAGAAACAAGAAGTACCTTCAACGGGATAGGAAAAATCCTGCCTGATGATCGAAATATCGTGAAACTATTAGTTACAATCATAGTTCTTATTTTTCGTAATTTACCTTATGCATATATATATATATATATATATATACACCTAGAACTTGTAATGAATATTGTAGATGACCAGTTCAAAATTGTTTATTTGGTTAATCAAACAAATAAGAATGATGATAATGATAATGACTATGTACTGAAAAATGTTAAAAACCTTGTACACTCCTGAAAACATTTTTCTCTCAGGGGCTCTGTTTTCATATTTTGTGTTTAGAAACCTCAGCCACTTTGGTCGCATTTTTTTGACATTGGTTTCCATAGTCTTTTTCCCAGTTCTTCTCTCAATCTTATCATTTGTGACGTGGACCTTGCACGATGTATAAATAATGCTCCATAGCCACTTGTGGTGAGATGCAGTAAACTACTTATTCGTCACTTACATTTGCCAGATTTTTGAGCCGTAAAGAAGAACCGAAAAAACAAACATTGAACATAATAGCATTGCTAAACTAATTCATTGGAAATTATGTGAGAAATATGGTCTTGAAAGAAAAGAAAAGTGGTATGAGCACTGCCCTGAGGGAGTAGTAGAAAATGCTGACTTCTTATTCGTCACTTACATTTGCCAGAGTTTTGAGCCGTAAAGAAGAGCCGAAAAAACAAACATTGGCGAGTAATATTGATAAAGATCCATATTTTTGTAGTTTCAGACCGTGTACAGGTCTGAGAAGGAGAGATATGCCTTGCCAATCCCACCTTTGATGTTTGAAGCTACTTCTTCAATATATGTTTAAAACAATTATTTTTCCCAGCATGAACACATTCGAAACATTTGTTAAATCCTAACTCGAACTTTTGAAAGGTAAAGCGAGGTGTAGAAACAGTTGGCAGTTTGTTGTATGTCTATCTTTTCTGTCATACCTTTTGAAGTAAAGTATTACTACATTAATTATTTTGTAGAGCCATATGAAGATGGATGCATTACATTATTACCCAGAATCCCGTGATTGTTTCTTTGCTGTGTATTTACAGACGGTCATGAGGAACTATTTACTTGTTATCAATGCTATTTTTAAACTTTGATACTTATTTCTTTATTGGACACTTTCTAACTTACTTATGGGTTATGGCAAAATTTCACCGTTCGTGTATGTTTAGTTTTCATACTTCTTCTACTATATCCAACAATCTCTTAGTATAATTGATTACTACCTCGCTTGTTTGGGCTGGGACTCGTTTACAATTTACGTCTTCCTTCCTGATCATACCTATCAACTGATAAGTTTTTCTCTTTAGCTTCTTGAGTGGTCACCCTATGATGCAAAGTTTTCATGCCTCCTCAATTTCTTTAGGGACACTTTGTAAACATCATAATATGTCCCGCCATTTCTACTTTTATGCCACATCTGCACACATCTACTTTGCTGTTATAATAATAATAATAATAATAATAATAATAATAATAATAATAATGATAGGAGGAGAAAGAAATTGAGAAGGTAGAAAAGAATCAAGATCTGAAAAGAGAGATAAAAAGACTGTGGAAATTGAAGAAAGTAGAAGTGGTACCTATTGTGATAGGAGCTCTGGGATGTGTGACAAAAGTTTGAGAAGTGGTTTGGAAAGCTTGAGATTTACTGTAACTAGGGAGTGCTTCAAAAGACTGCCTTATTAGGAACTGCAAGAATTTTGCGGAAAGTACTGGAGTTTTGAAAAAAAAGGAAATGCTGTTAGCCCATGATCATTTGTTATGATTCGCCTATCAGCATAAAAATGCGGTGATAACAACAGCCAGACACACATTGTAAAAATGAGATATAATAATAAAATTATAATTACCAATATGTTTAGAACCGCTAATACAATGGTAGACAAAGGGAATCTCAAATGTTTCTTTACAACTGTGAGACTGGCATTGCATAGAGCAAATTAATTGGTGCAATATGTTTGATATTATTACTGTGTTGAACGAAAGCTAAGTGAATTTTTAAAAAGCTATATATATATTTTTTGGTTTTTGAACATAATCTGGGAGGCGGTGGATAAGGAATAAAGAATTCTACGACAAGAGCTGTCCCACAAAAGATTTTGGCTCACAGTTTATAAGGCATCGACTTTCGATACTTTCAGATCCATGTAAATTTGTAAATTCAGTAATGCATATTGTAGAATGTGCACATGAATATATTTTTTCTCAAAAGAGAATGAATCCCCAAGGCAGACTGCTGCTTTATTGAGTGTGATGTCCAGGAAATGGATTTTAGGTATTAAATTTTTTTCTCAGGATCATTCTCCTGTTATCCCGAGTTAACCTCTGATTTGTCTATCACTCTGTTGCATCATGCCATTTTACTATACTCTTATGCCTTGTGTTATTTTATTTAACTTTGATATGCCTAAATGTAAATCGTCTTCGATAGCTAATGCATAAAGGAATGCTAGAGAATTTTCCGTTTTGGGATCAGAGAGAAGTGTCTTGTTTTGCATAGTATGTGTCAGTCAGTTGAAACGAACGAAGTGATGTGATCCAACACCCGAATGGCGGCAAACACAAGAGCCGTGCCGAGAAAGCTGCCAGCACAGATTCTATTTGGCACCAGTCCTTTCTACCTCAGCACAGCCCAAACATAGGAGCCTCCTTCAATGACAAATTGTACCAGATGGTAATGACAGTAATATTCCCAATATTCCGTTAGTTAAGGTGAACAATCCCCTTTTTCGGGATTTTCATCAATGCTACACAAAACAAATGATTCCAGTTGAGTCAATACTTTGCAAAAACTAAGTGGAACACGTGTATATGGATATACTTGAACAACTACGTGTTATTTTCCAAAGCGGCTGTATCTGAATAAACATCAACAAAACCATTGGTCCGTGACATTGTTATGTCGTGAATACCAGCGTTGGCCTACCCAAAAACCACACAATAAAGGCTTACCGTCTGCACAGAACCTTTCTAGTGAACAAATTCCACTTCATAATCTCCCAAACGATAAGCCAGTTTCTACAACTGCCACGGCAAGAAAAGCTATTCTGTGACCGAGTCTTATTGTTTATCTCAGATGCAGCTACCTACATGAAGGAAGCATATTCTGATATTCTAAAAGGGCTCTTTGTGAGGGTGATACATAAGATATGTGTTGCACATGCTATGTAAAACGTGGCAGAAGTAGTAAGGAAACAATTTTCTTTGGCGGGCAAGGTGATAGCTGGTGGAAAGAAGATATTCTGCAAGGCTCCGAATCGAATAAAGGTGATAAAGGAACAAGATGCAACACTGCTCTTTCTCCACTAAAACCTGCCATTACTCGATGGAGCACCTGGATTTCTGCCGTTAAGTACTACGCCGAGTTTTTGCCTCGGATTAGCTCTGTTGTAGGGATAATAGATGATGTCGATGACAAAACACGCAGCTGTTGAAAGACCATGGAGTCGTTGCTAAATTAAGCTGCATTCTATCTGACTACAGGTTTATTGTTCAAGTACTGACTGAGTTGCAGGGTCAGTTACCACTCAGTGTTTCTCTAGAATTGGTAGACAAGATGAAAGAAAAGATTCAGTATCCTTTTCGGAAAGCGAAGTTGACCACCCTTTTGGCGAAAACCAATGTTGACCACCCTTTTGGCGAAAACTAATGCAACAACAATTCCAAACGATACGATCTCCTTTTCACGGGGTGTTACAGAAAGTCAGTCCGTCAAGTAAGTCACTGTGGTGTCCTGTGATGCGGAAAAATCACACATTATACAAGGGAACATTCTAGCTGATAATCGGCAGTGATTGACTAAAAATGACCTGAGATTGGTTACATTTTCTTAATGTAATACAAATCGGTGATTGTATTATTATTATTATTATTATTATTATATACCCTACCTATTGTTAGCTGTGGAAGTTTGACTACTTTAGATTTTGCTTTTGTTAACCTCTCTAGTTATCATAAAAAATTTAGAAAGTTCTATCACTCACTTTTGGACTTTTGGACCCATTGTTAGCTGTGGAAGTTTGACTACTTTAGATTTTGCTTTTGTTAACCTCTCTAGTTATCATAAAAAATTTAGAAAGTTCTATCACTCACTTTTGGACTTTTGGACCCATTGTTAGCTGTGGAAGTTTGACTACTTTAGATTTTGCTTTTGTTAACCTCTCTAGTTATCATTAAAAAATTTAGAAAGTTCTATCACTCACTTTTGGACTTTTGGACTCATTGTTAGCTGTGGAAGTTTGACTACTTTAGATTTTGCTTTTGTTAACCTCTCTAGTTATCATAAAAAAATTTAGAAAGTTCTATCACTCACTTTTGGACTTTTGGACCCATTGTTAGCTGTGGAAGTTTGACTACTTTAGATTTTGCTTTTGTTAACCTCTCTAGTTATCATAAAAATATTTAGAAAGTTCTATCACTCACTTTTGGACTTTTGGACTCATTGTTAGCTGTGGAAGTTTGACTACTTTAGATTTTGCTTTTGTTAACCTCTCTAGTTATCATAAAAAAATTTAGAAAGTTCTATCACTCACTTTTGGACTTACTTTCAAATTTTTAGCACTTATTTTTTTACTCCTTTTTGTATTTTTCATTACTTAAATTCCTTTCCTTGGTGATGTCTGGGTTTCAGCATGTATGACTAAAGTCCAAGATTGCATTGAATAATGGGATTTCTACTTAAAAGGTTGCAAAAAACACCTCCGTTCAATTAAATTAATTTCCGGCATCTTTTATGCTCTACCTCGAAGAGGCATGCGGAGAAGAAGCTGAGGACATGCAAAGAGCGATAACACTTGATGTAAGAGAAAACAAACAGTGCATGTAAGGACAAAACAGTTTCATTCAGGTTTTATAAAACTGATGTAAAGACAGAAAGAAACTGCATCCGATTAAATACTCGCATACAGGCACAGAGGACTTCAGACATAAAGCCCAAGAAGATCGAACTTCAAGATGTCTGCTGATGGCACAAAACACTCTTTCGTGGACGACGAAACTGGAGCATTTGCAGAATGGATAAATAATGAGCTTGGGGAAGATCAAGATTTGAAAGGTAAACATCAGGAAAATGTTTAATGTTTTCGATGTTTTATTTTGGATGGCCATATAAACTGAAAAGGTTAATGATATTGTGTAATTTCCGTATTACTTGCTGGCACAGTAAAAGTATTGATATGATGGGAGAGTATTATTTGTCGATGACGTAATATACAATCTCATTAATATATCTTAAAGAACCTTTCCTTGGATGCAAAGAAACCTTAGTTTAGTCCAAACAGAAAAGGTTAGGTCATATCCTATGGTACCAGATAGTTAAACCAATTACGTTAAAAATTGTTTTTTACTATTATATTGTAGATTATTTGGCGATGAAAGATCCGCCCATTTTTGAGTAGATATGCACTTGAGACTTCGATTAAGAAGTGTGTCTTTGTATGCTTAGAGGTAAAAATGGGTAGATTAGTTAGCAGGTTATCTAGTAATATTGGTTAGCCCTTTATTTAAGGCTTCTCTCAGAAAATGTCATATTTTATTTAATAATTGAACCATGAGCCCGAAGTTAGTATGTAGCAGCAAAGATAGACATGGCGTCTTTTGAACTAATAAACTTATACCTTGGTAATTATCCTTTTTTAAATATGACCTCTTTTAAAGCCAGACAATTAAAGTACTAGGACTATATAAATTTGCATAATTAATGCTACAAGTATTTTATCGATAGAAGAAATTGTCATTTAAACTCTTGGAATATTTACATTATTACCAAATCTGAGAATGACGACTGGAAGTCGAAATCCTGGTGTACTGCCTGCTTGAAAATCCTGTGTGTTTATTTATTTTCTCACTTTGCTAATCACCCCAGCATCCGTTGTGTACCGCGGGGCAGACGTCACTTAGCATGCCTCTTGGCACTGTTGGGGATTACATTGAACACCCTTCAAAGAAATACCCAAGAATTAGGGGCATGGTGAGAAATTTGAGTTAATTTACCAGAAATACTGTTTTAATGGATTGGCGTTGGGTCATAATTCATTCATCAGAAAGAATTAACAAAAATATTATTTCATTTCCGATTGAACATTACCCTTGGACTCTTGGAAATGCATTGTTAATTAGCAGATACAACACTGAAATAAAAAATACCTATTCTTTTTTAATTAACTGGGCGAGTCCCATGGAGAATTTCATTTTCAATATATCCCTTTTATATCTCTATCACATGTAAGTTTTTTAATATTCTTTTGAAATTAGAAAGATAAAAATATTGCTATGAAATCTGCCTGTGTGTTTTTACCTATATGATGACCAATAATAATTACAAAAGAGAGAGTATAATCCATCTACAAATGTCATACCACCAAGAGTGGATGAGAATATTGAATCACTTTGTACTGGACAATTTCTTGGAAAGAATTAGAATATGGACAAAGACTTGGCGTCTCCTCTTCTTTTATAAGACTCACTTTTGCTCTGTTCCCACTACACATCTTAAAACCTGGGAGAAAATTTCAATAAAAATGCTTATATGATTTTTGAGATTGGTTGCTTTTTAAAACTTTCATATGACCAAAAGGTTGATGATTATCTTTACATGGGGCATGTTTCCAGGTTTCCCCTACAGGTACTACACCCATTTTGTTTCTTCATCAAGTGGCAGGCTGCTGATTTTGTACAAATTTTCTAAGCTAAGATTGGGAGAAGGATGAAACCAATAACTAAAATTAACTAAAAACACCAAGGATAAAAATTACATAAGTCTGTTACTCCCACATTTAAAAGACAAAAGGATGGGGGAGGGGGTGGAGTCATCTGGTGTTGCCAGGGATGAGATTACAGTAAATTTTTTAACGAAGTGAAGTCGTTCTGTCTTTGTTGTAAAATTTTTCAGAGGTTTATGAGACAGAATGATAGGGACTTTGTAGCCCTGGTAGTCAAAACCAAATGGAATGGAGTGGTATTTTATAGAATGGAATGGAATTAAATGTTAAGCAAACACTAAAGATGAAGATTTTTTGGCAGATTTTGGCATAGTAGCAGCAGATAGTATCCCGAAAAACCTTCCGTGACCACTAAAAAGCCCGCTCCGCTCACGGAAAACGAGAGAAAGAAGAGGAGGCAGACTTGTGTGGAAATTGAGCAATCATCCATTGAATACTAGTAAACGAGAGGGCACACAGTGAATAGCTGTAAGTCAGGGAGGGGAGTGGGGGCAATTGACTTTGCTAGGTCTCTCAAAAATTATTTCAAGCCTTGTCAGCCTCAGCCTTGTTTACGTTTTTTAATCAAATATTAAAAAGTACTTGAAAATAAAATAACGCTAAATTCAAGAACATTTTATTTAAACTTATAACTGTTCTGCTACTTGCTAGGAAATGAGTCCAATAGGTTGAATGGTCAGTGGTTCTGGAAGACATGACCAAAGACAAAAAGCTAGGCATCAACCAATGCCAGATGGATTGACGAGGTAGAGGGAGAAAGAATATCACAAAGCTTGATGATAAAATAAATGTTGTTTTTGAGCTGTGATTTTTTACACTTTGTTGTAAAACACCTTATTAGACCACCAGGGTTTCTTTAATTGGATTATTTCTTTAATTTCAACATTGTTTGTATAATGCTAGTGATCTGTCATCCTTCATACCTTAGTAGTAGCAATTTTTACTAAATAAGGTAATACCTGAGACATTTGATATATAAACAGTCGACATCCCATCACAGTGGGATTTCAGCATGGATTAATTTTTGCCTCGAGAGCTTGTGCAGTGGGGTGTATTTTAATGAATTAAGTATGAATGAATTTAAAAGTCGGATCAACTTTATCCAGTCCTTTTGGTTCGAGATATTAACAAGGCAACAGTGTTTTAGTTGCTTCCCAGGCTAATACCTACAGGATTGCTGTGACCAACTTAGTTTCCACAGTGTCACTTAGTTTACATTCAAAATACTTTCAATTATCACTAACCTACTGATTGTTTTTGGAGAACTGATGTGAAAAATGCACAATCGTGAGGGGAGTTTTAAAGAAAAAGTTAGGACGGTCGTTGTGAAAGGATTATGGGGTTACCGTTTGTCCACCTTCGCCGCACTGTGTATTTTCGAGGCAGGGGTTTAGCTGACATGTAGCAGGATTCTTTTTTAACATGATTAATTAACCGAGTTTTCATTCACTTCTTATGATGTCAAACAACGCTCTATTTCGTATTATGTACTTTAATCTTAAACAATTTATGGTAAAGACTTGTCCCCTGAATGTCCCTATTAAAACGATGTTCATTTCGGTCAGGATTTTTGATAACACTAGACTAGGCTAAAGCTAGAATTAGAAAAATACAATGCAAGTAAATTTTTATTAACAGAATAGAGAAAGACTGCCTCTTTTTGTGAAGGGCTATCTTAAAAAATGAAAACCGTACGCAAATTCATTTTGTCTGCAAAGAGGGGTGATGAAAGGTGAATTAAAATTGCCTCCGATGCTCCAAAATAGAAGGCATACATGGCTCTGCTCAGCTCAATTTATTTGAACTGTGTTTAGAGTTCACGATTCAGCAGAGTATGGTTTGCTATAGAACGATCAAAATTAACAATTTTGTGTACACTCTTGCGATGTATTTTAGCTTAATTCGATCAACACAAATTTTGTCTTTGTAAATATTACGCAGCTGTTGTTCAATTCCATTGTTCAATCTTGAAGAGGTACAGCCTGCGTACTTGGTGTAACACCAACACTTGGACTCTTAAACAATGATACCTAAATCTGTGGAAAGCAGCCCATCTTTTGTGGATAAAGGAAGAGTTTTTCGCCAAGTGAGCATTACTTAGAGTGAACTAGCATGATAGCATTCTGAAAATGTCTTGGTAAATTGATATTCGAATTTTGTGAAAACCAGGCCTGTCCAAGATAATTTGAGATACAGAGTGCACATTTCTGGGGCTTGTTTAACAGGATTTTACAAGCCAGAGTTTATATTTGTTTGACATAACTCTCTCTCTCTCTCTCTCTCTCTCTCTCTCTCTCTCTATCTATCTATCTATCTATCTATCTATCTATCTATCTATCTATCTATCTCTTCATTCCGCTGGGCATCATCATAAGTCAATAGCCTTGAGAAATGCAACAGCTCTATCAGTGATTAAATGGAAATCGTTAGGCTCCACTAGTAGTAAGAGTGAACATTCTTGAACTATGTGGTCTGCCATGTGTTCTTGGCCCCACTGACATAGTGGGCTGCCTGTAATACAAATCTTATGACACCATTTCTTGAATTTTCTAGCATCTGATCGTAATCTATTTAGCCCTACCCAGAGCTGGCGGGGTAGTTCAGAACCCTTGTTATAACCTACTGGTGCTATAAGTAGATCTGTAGGTCTTCATGCAGATGGCACCCAGTGACTTAACCGGATCAAGTTCAAACCACAGTTGGGCACTATGGTACTCGTCGCTGCTTACTGCACTTTCTCAACAGTCGCTTACGTTCTTTCGAGACTTTAAAGGACGATTACAGGTGTTCTCTAATATGTCTTTCATGGGATTTTCTGCCACCTCAGAGCTTCCGTATTCCATTGAGAGTAGTGGTCGAGTTCTTCTCATTTCGGGTGAAGCAAGAGCGGACAGTCTAGGAAACATATCGACAGGGTTATTTAAGATGCATCCGGTGATCAGTCTCATGATGGAGTTTAGGACAATATCCAGCCTTTTAAGATAAGCATTTCTTGTCCCTGCTTGTGAGCAGTATTCAGCATCAGAGAATGCTAAAGCAACAGTCGATGTTTTAAGTGAGAAGAAAGATGTACCCCAAGATGTTCCTGCAAGTGTGCGTAGCAGAGCAAGGCTGGCATTTGTCTTCTTGTCAGCCTTTTCTAGTTTTACAGGGTTCTCTGTGAATGGTAAGAACTAGCCGTTGAGTCTAGTCTTAATCTTCTGATAGGCCATCGAGTGATGCAGACGGTATAGAGAAGTTGTCGTTTTCGGTAAGCTGATATGCAGTTGCCAGTTGTTATAATACTGGACTGTTGTGGACATTTTTTACTTCAATTTCCATTCAATGATTTTTAGGTTTCTCGCAGACACTGATATTGATAGATCGTCAGCATATAGGTATTGTTGACTACGTGTTGATGGGATATCAGGGGTGTAGATGTTGAAAAGTAAGGGTGAGAGGACTGAGCCTTGTGGTGCTCTATTCTTTACTTGTTTTACTTTGCTGCGATCATTGCTGCTTGTTGTCGAAACTAAAGATCGATTACGTACCATGTTTTATGATTAGGGCGACAAACCTGCGATCAGGTATGATTTGAAGCAGCTTACATTCTAACCCTTTAAGCCAAACCGTGTCGTAGGCCCCGGTTAGATTGACAAGGATCGTACCTACTTATTTTGTCTCTGGAAAGCATTCTCGATGTCTTGGGTGAGACAGATAACTTGGTCTGTGGTTGATCTATTTTTCCGCAAACTAGCCTGGTTCCTTGGTAGGGCATCTTGTACAATGTCAGTTGTTCTATTAAGCAGTAACCTCTCCAACAGTTTTAATGGTGTTAAGAATAGTGAAATTGACCTGTGCCTTTTTGGTTCCGTCGGAGCCTTCCCTGATTTGGGCATGGCGATTACATGTGATTTATGCCATTGTTTGAGTAGTCTGGTAGTCTTCGAACAGTAGGTTAAGAAAGCTTGTAACCAAGATCTCATTCAGTGCCCCTTGTTTTTGATGAATTCGGGGTAAATGGTACCAAGTCCAGCTCCTTTGCCAGATGGCAGGGATGATATGGGTGCGTTTATCAGTAAAATCAAATGTTAGGTTCATGTCAACTGTTAATCTCCTTTTTGGAAGTTAAAATTAGTTTTCTTATCATACAGGAGAAGACTATGTATGAGTTAGGGTAGCTGCTGTTTTCTATGAGTTATTTGGCAACGGAATTTGCCGTAACATGACATGTTTTAGGTTGCCTTGACTTTCCTGCTGCCCAGGCGTTACGGCTTGAGTGGGCAAAGTCCATGTCGCTGATCGTTTCATTCCACCGTTCTTGTTTCATGTTGTTAGTGTGATTTTAAAGCTGTTCTAATAGGCTACCGAAAAGTTCAGGGTCAAAGCAACCAGATATAGAATTCACTAGTTCCTCACATTTGGAATCCCAGCATACATTAATGTTTACGTTTTTCTGAAATCTGGAATATTTTTCTTGGCTACCTGAATGATGGCTTTGACTAACTGTATGTATGAAGTTGTTACATTTGGTAAATCTGGCTCTGGTAATTGAAATTTTACTTCCTCAATTGACTGGTAGAAATCCCCCCAATCGGCTTTGCGGAAGTTCCATCTAGGTGATTGACGGGATGTGATTTCAATCTTTAGTGAAATTGTTATCTTAGTCACGCTGGGTTGGTGTTGTGATGGGGGTACGTTTCGCAAGCGAGTGACTTTCCAAGTGTCTGTTCCTTGCATACCATGCTGGGTCTGGGTTTGTTTCTGTTTTCCATCTTCCCGGCCTGAAAGTCTTTGGCTACTTTGGATTGTAAATGAGGTTAATGTTGTTAGTAGCTGCCCATTCGATGAAGTTGTGTCCTGAAAGGCTATTGGTAGAGTAACCTCATTCCTGATATTAACTGTTAAAATCACTGACATAGAGGGCAGGGCTGTCAAGGAATGGTATTGAGGCTAAGACCAATTCAGTTTTGGGTGGTTTATATATGTTTATGATGTTGTGGTCATATAACTTTGTCACTATCCGTTTAGTAGTAGTAGAGAAATCTGAAGAGGAAAATAAACACAGTAGACATTAAACAAAACTGATAGTGCCGTGCTTTGTGTAGGTACCCTAGAAATGGAAGTGTCATAACAAGCATTTCGATGTTCAAGGGTGAAGAACTGTGAACTGTTTGAAATTTTTGAAAGCGGTAGGACAAAGTTACTGTCTCCTTATCCAGAAAAGTGAGAGACAAGTCTCCTGCTTACAGTCATCTATACCTAAGTCTTTGATTGTCGGTCCAATGAAATTTTTGATAAAGTAGTTTAAAATAATTCTTTTACTTTTCAACTTGAATATCAATGTTTATCAATTCTCTGCCATCTTTGCGCCTCCTCAGATACAATTGATCACCAATATGTTTTGGATGGAATGGTCCGCGCTTCTTATTGACTTAAAAAGGCTCGTTTATCTGTCCAAGTATTTAAGGTTTTGTCCTTTCAGTGAAATATAACAGCCCCATTTCGTAAAATAGCCATCAGCTATTTGTATCAATTTCGACTTCAAAAGCTTCAGCCTTTAAAGTCGAAAACTAAAAGAAATACAATAGAAGATTCTGTTTCTCAGTAGTGCAAACGTTTTCTTGCTCCATTAAAAGGATGCATTAATCTTTTTAAGAATTTACGGCATTGCTATTAAGCTGAAAATAAAAAATAGAGAAATAGATTATTGTCTTATTATTCCTCTTTTTCAATCTACGTCTTCAAGAACCACGTCATTTTGATATCAAGGGCAACTTCCACCTTTACATCTTGCTCGTCAGAAATTCTATGACAATTCCTTTGATTCAAAGCATCTTTAAACACTCACATACCTAAATATAGGAGTCAAAATCCTCCATTTTCTTATATTTTATCTACTTCACAACAAGATTCGTATATCTCCTCCAATCTTTCAGTGCGTTCTTCTTAATACGTAACTGATCTTTGGTTTCACGACTAACTCCGTTTCAACCATTTTTTCTTTTTGTAGTAGATTTTCTTTTTCCATATACAAGTGTACCTATTCTGCTATGTTAACCTGTCATTAGTTTTCACGTTAAGGGAAAGCAAATAACGTGAAGATAATTTTTAACTGCAGTTTCTTTACTAGTACTTTTTTATACAAACAGCCCTGCCATTAGTCGATAATGCAACTTGCACTCCTGTAATATTACTCAATTGTTGAACAGTACTATCATAAAAATTACCTGTTTTTTGACGGAATGTTCCTGCATTCCATTGCTTTCGGTCACCTTTCAGTTAGGTATTTGTCTGCACTAACTTTTCACCATCTCCGTACTGATAATAAATCTTGTTTGCCAATCCACAGTGTCCTCTCACTAAGATTATTCAGTTATTTTGCTTTCTTATTTTGCATTTTCTCCACGGTTTTTATCATCATCATTATTATTACTGTTATTGCTATTATTATTTTGACATCTCACTGCAGTGATATTAGCGCGTGGGTCAGTGTCGGTAATACTGTCCCTATCAGGTTCCTAAATTTCTAGATTGTAAACCCTGTGCAAGTAGTCAATTTTACGCCACGTTTAAAAATTTGTTCATACAAAAAATAAAGTTTTTAAATTCTAGGATGCTTTGGTGCAGATAGTTAGCAAGGCCTATAGAGTTACAAGCAGTATGGTCTCTGCTTAAGATGAAGTAATAATTTCCTATTCCATACAAGTGCGCAAAGCGCTCTGTCGGTTTACAAAGACGGCAAAGTGCTCCAGACCAAGTGAAATTCAGTCAACTGAATGCCTACTGCATCGAGCAAAAAAAGATTTCTATTTGTTGGAGTTGCAGGAAGATAAGGTCATTTATCGGGTTATCTTTTCGGTGGAAGAAGATATCGGCTTCGACTGAAATTTTTCGGCCTCATAAATGATGAATTCCGAAGAAGTACGAAGAAGGCTCCAAAGACCCTGATCAAAGCAATAAGGTTGTTTATGAAACCCAGTTCGAAAAAAACATTTGGATAATAGTAATGTAAACACAAACGAGATATAAAGTTTATAATGGATGAGTCTTATTCTTTTTTCTAAGTGAAGAGAATGAGTGACCAAGTGCAGTATTTCCTGACTCAATATTCAACTGCAGTGACATTTTATGCTCAGTAATATTACATTCTTTATGAGAACAATTTCACGTGCTTTTTGCAACATTGTTTTTACCTTTGATGAATTTCCATATATTGAAATCTCCACTGTACTCAGTATGTTNAAGGCTCCAAAGACCCTGATCAAAGCAATAAGGATGTTTATGAAACCCAGTTCGAAAAAAATATTTGGATAATAGTAATGTAAACACAAACGAGAAATAAAGTTTGTAATGGATGAGTCTTATTCTTTTTTCTAAGTGAAGCGAATGAGTGACCAAGTGCAGTATTTCCTGCCTCAATATTCAACTGCAGTGACATTTTATGCTCAGTAATATTACATTCTTTATGAGAACAATTTCACGTGCTTTTTGCAACATTGTCTTTACCTTTGATGAATTTCCATATATTGAAATCTCCACTGTACTCAGTATGTTGTTATATATATATATATATATAAATATATATATATATATATATATATCGCATTATATTACACATATGATGCTGGAATAGCTCGGCCCATGACAATTTGGTATACCAGGCACCAATGGTTCATTATCTTATCAAATATAAGCCAACACTGTCTCAATAACTGAGGAAGAATCAGAAGAAGAGGATCGATACAAACAAAATAGGTAAGAAGTAGCATGAAGAAGAAAAGAAATAAAACACACACAAAATTGTCATTAGATTTAATTTCTCATAGCCAGGGGATCCTCTCTAACAAAAAACATGATCATACCAAATAGCAAGCTGCAGCGTCTTGTAAAGACAAAAATAAATTGCTGTTAACATAAGGATACCTATGACATTGTCATTAAGGCTAGTCTCACAAAGCACATAAATATATGAGTGGCGTCAGAAAGAAGGTAAAGTCTTACACACAAAAAAATTAGAACGAAGATCTCTGATATAGAGAAAGCGACAGTGAAAGCATTTTTGAAAGGAATGGTTCCAAGTCTAGTCTACACTTAGGTATGTAGAATCACTCTTGTTTCCAGAGATTTTTGGCATCCCATGACCATTAAAGACCTTAAGGACTTGGTCCAGAGCGATGGAAAATGTTTTATTTCGTTAGCTTTTTTGTGTAACAATCTCTTTTTGATTAAGACATTCTTGGCAGGATTTTCTGACTATCAGTTAAGAAAGCAACTATAATTTTTAATCTTGATTTAAATTGTACACACTGTGTTATCATTTATTTTATTTATTCTTCAAAGCAATAAAATCTGCTGATATTTTTTCCTTTTCTACAGGTATATATCTGCCGGTAGATGTAAATCAATCAGGCTCTCTTTTTACGGCATTGAAGGATGGAGTTATTTTGTGCAAGTTGATAAACTGGTCTATTGCTGGGACAATTGATGAAAGGGCAATAAACAAAACAAAACTTAATGTATATACAATTCATGAAAACCAAACACTAGCGTTAAATTCAGCTAGTTCAGTTGGATGCAATATTGTAAACATTGGTGCAGAAGACATTATTAAAGGGACTCCTCACCTAGTCCTTGGCTTACTTTGGCAACTTATCCGGGTAAGTGAGCTTTTCTTAAGTCTGAGTTGCTGTTTTAGCACGAAATGTAATTGTCAAGGGATTCTATTACACTTATTTTATTAATTTTTTTATAACTGAATTTTATTCTATGCAGGAATAATGCCCAGTCCTATTATTGAGCACCATGATTAAAGATTACCCTACAAGATTTTATGTTTTGTTCAAAGCAGACAAAATGTGCCGCCGACATGATCCGTAGATGCAGAAATTCATTTTCTCTCTATTCTGTTAGTTATTAATGGATGAAATAGAGAAAAGTTGATAGTAAATATTAGGGTATAGCAGAATAAAGGAAAGTGAACTGTAAGGACTCTTCTTAGAGGATTAATAATGATGAAATTTAAGTTTAAACTTGAAAACGCAAAGCATTAACTATTATTAACGGTTTTGTCTTTTTTTTCCCGAGAGACGAGAAAGATAATAACGATTCACAGTTATTATGTTATTGATAACACTGTTGTCATGCTGACATAATCACAAAGAAGCTTCTAAGCTGCAATAATTGGTTAACTATGGAAAAAACAATTTAATATGGAATGTAAAAACATCCCAGAAATTACTTTGACGAAGGAGTTAGGGTTGCCAACATTAATAAGACAGAAAATGACAAGGAAAAAATTGAATTTAAGGTTTAAGTAAGTAATTAAAGTCTAAAATAGTGAGAGTTGAATAAATTATACTGACAATATGTAAGTGAAATGTCTGAAAGAGCAAGTTAGAAAAGTTACGTTCAGCTCTTTCTTCAAAAAGTCCCGCCGACATGATCCATAGATTCCAAAATTCATTTTCTCTCTATTCTGTTACTGCAATGAAATCTAACCATTGGAGTATACAGTGGATATATATATATAATAGGCAATGTCACCCAAATGCCATTTTTTACTGGTCGAGCCCTTTTTCGTGTTTTAATTAAGAAGCTATATTTTTCAGTCTTGCTTTAATTTTTAATAATATGTTATTAACTGCTTTATTTAGCCTTCAAGACGATGAAATCCACTGAATTTTTTTAATTTGATAAATTTTATTACTTTTCATTCTTTTTTCATTACTGCTGCAATCCCTATTCCGAGATAACACACGGAATAGCAAAAGAAAATCGCTAAAACCAGCAGAAAAGGGAAATTTTTAGATATATTTTAGACATTTATCTTAATTCATAACTCCACAAATGATAGAGTAAAAAAGCTGAATATTCATGGCTGGACACCAGGTGTTGTGTGTTTAGTTTTTGAGAAATAGTACTCTGCCATTGTTAAGTATTTATCTATATCTATCTTGGTCGATTTTCACATCGCCCAAAAAAAAAAAAAGTATTTAAAAGAATTATTAAAAGAGAGACTATTTTATAGAGGATCTGATTTTCTTAAAGCCTGGACAGAAATTACGTTTCGTTCAAATTCTGTTTAATATTCCGATTAACACTACTTAATGGTATCAGACGAAAAATTTGGTTGTGTTAGCGTTTATCAAAAGTGGGGCTGTAGGAAATGGCGATTTAGTATTACTGTTTGATTGATTCCCTTATTTCTCCAATCAATTCCATTCCTCTGATTTCATTCAGTAAGGTACTAGCCTTATCTTTACTGTAATCGTAGACCATAGAAGTAGCTAGTCCTGAGCTGAAATGTAATGCAGTTTCCAGACCTATATAGAAATATAGGCATTCCAAGAGACTGTTGGTTTGTCACGTTTCTGTATTTTAATTAGGAAAAATGCTTGAAGTTCAGGCTATGGTGGTTTTCTAACGTTTATCTTACGTGCCTTTAATTTTTTTTTGTTATAAAAGTAGGAAATCCTTTAGATAGAAAAAAAAAGGTCTAAAATTTGATATTAGTTGTAATTTTACTATTTTGATGCAACCTAAGAAATAATGTTTAAAGCACCTTCCTTTTTCGCCACGTTTAAAAATTTGTTCATACAAAAAATAAAGTTTTTAAATTCTAGGATGCTTTGGTCAACTAAGGCACTTACTTCAACAAGTAAATTCTTATTTCTTAGGTGACCATTTTCTTTGCTTTTTGTTTTTTAAATTAATTATCAGAATTTTGGTTCGCAAATTTGTTACCTTATCGCAATCTTTAGCTGGATTTAATATACTTTTATAACTGTAGACGGTAAAAATGACAGGGGACAAATAAACGAATGCCAGTTTGTATTTAGTTCTTCACCGAAGTTGATTTGAAAAAACTCAAGCAAACCTTTTTGCTGACGACGGCAAAGGTCCTTAAACTGAATGCTCCAAATCCGAAGGCTGGTTGATTTACGAAACTGAAACACAGAAATTGTGGTGAACCAGATTTAATGAGTCGGACTTTGCGTAAAAATACGTGTATACATAAGTATGGCTGTTAATGTGTTCTCACGTATAAAAATATCTTTATTAATTTTGTCTTTAAACTAAACCACTGCTGCAAAGCAGAAAACAGGAGAAGACAAAAGATAGTTTCAGGGAAACAGAAGACAAAAGATAGTTTCAGGGAAACAGGTCTAAGAGCTAAGGTATGCAGAGAGTTTCTATATCTTCACAATCCTTAAGGATTAAAAATTATTTCTTCCTTTTTTAGATTGGTTTGTTTGCAAGAATTTCAGTAAAAAAGGTCACTGGTATGAGTTGTTTGCTGGAAAGTGGCGAGTCCTTAGAAGACCTTCTTCGTTTGCCACCTGAAGAAATTTTGCTTCGATGGGTGAACTATCACCTAAAGCATTCTGGATCCAAAAGAGCTGTTTCAAATTTTTCTAAAGATATTAAAGATTCAGAAGTGTATGCTGCCCTTTTGAAGCAGGCAAGTGGATTTACGAAACTTTATTATCGTTTTATTAAGGCATTTTTTATTTTTCACTTACATATTTACAGTTTCGTAGTTTTAGCATGGTACTTCATATTTTTGATGTTTTAAAGCTGACTTTTTCTTGGTATACCTTAAGTGAAGCTAATAAATAAAAAGTAAATATGTAGTTTTAATCAAGATAATACGCCGGATTGTGGAGTTTTGATGTTGTTAAATGAAGTTACTTGTTGGGAAGAGTACATTCAGGCCTCTGTTAGGAAAGATGTAGTATCTATTTATCTGTGGCACTATAATTTCGGGTTCGCCCTCCTATGGTGCCTAAATATGCTTATTAGGTAAGAGAGGCCCCTTAGTCTTGGTTGGCAATCTCCTGAAAGTGTGCTTAGATAAAAGTACTGATGGTGAAGACACAAAAATGCATAAAAATTGAAAAAAAGGTTATTTGAATTTACTCTACAAACATTTATTTGGTCAACCAAGAGATATCAGGAAAAATGGAAGACCTAGCACTAGAAATTATGAGAGCAAAGATATTTGCAGAAAATAAACATTAGTAATATACTTGAGATAAAGCAGAGGTTGGATAGGAGAAACATAGACTATCGGTCAAAGTGAGTAGAAAGATTTCAGGCTGAGTTATTATCTTTAAAGGTAACTAGGTTTGAAACTGTGCTCCCATGGGCAGAAAAAATCAAGCAGTAATTGCAAAAGGAATTTTTTTACTTAAGACGTTTTTTTAGATGGTACGAATGCTCACAACGGCTGACGGTAGCAAAGTAGGGAGAAGGAGCTCCCAGCTTTATTACATAATACCTTAACATATTGTCAGAAGAGACCAACAAAACTTCGAATGGCCTGGACAGACTACAGGAAGGCCGTTGACATGGTTTCACCCAGTTTATACTGTTGTTGTCTTACAAGGCTTGGAAGTGTGGTGGACCAAAATTACCTGCTCGAAGTTTAACTATCAGAATAACCCACTCAACATCAAAAAAATCGTTTAAAAATGCATAACACGGAACAGTGTCTTTTCTTACCTACGTGCCATGCCCTTAAAGTCATCTGCGACCATGGATTGTCACATTCCTTTATCTCCTGTCATTTGAAGTATATGTGAAGCTTTTCTTCCATCTCCTACTGTTCGTCTTACTCCATTCAAGTACTTCTTCCTTTGTCTTCCTCTTGACCTACATCCTGGGATTTACCTGTTAAGCTTAGGACTTTATCTTTCCTCTCCTCGTTAATTACAAAATCTTTTTAACACTACTTCATTCTTCCTTTTTTATGCTTTCTATCCAAGATATTTTCAAAAGTCTTTGTCAGTACAACATTTCATATGTTTTATCTTAATGTGGTTTTTCAATGTCCAAGGTTCTGAAGCCTACAATAACACTGACAGGACATTTATTTTACTGCTCTTTGTCTTAGTTTACTGATATTTGGCTGCTGTAAAAATATTTCACATCTTTTGAAAGGCATTCATTGCTTCACAGATTGTTTTTTAATTTCTTCTATACATTCTTGAAAATTCTGAACTTTATGGACTCCACTATGGAAGCCATAGATATAAGAGCTTTATCATGTCATGAGTCGTAAGCTTTTTCTGAGCTACGTTTCGGGAGATACTTCACCCATCGTCAAGCCACAGCATTATCAACAGCAGACCAAGGGCCAACTGTCTGGGAAAGGTACGTCGATGATGTCTTTGCAATCATCAAAAAGGATCAACTGCAAGGTTTCTCATGACCTCAGAAAAGAAGAAAGACACCTTCAAAGGGTTCTCTTATCCAATGGATACCACACTAAAGGTATCCAGAGAGCCTTACACAGAAGCACTGGATCTAATCATGAAGATAAAGAACCCCTGAAACGTATACGTCTGCCTTACATGAAGAATACTAGTGAGCATCTAAGACGAGCCCTCCGACAACACAATATTCAATGCTCCTTCTTCATTACATCCACCTTAAGGAAGGTCCTCTCAAAACCAAAAAACCAAGTCCCACTTGAGGAGAGGAACAACCTAGTTTACGGACTACAATGTATGGACTGTTACGTTACGTTCAGCTCTTTCTTCAAAATTTTGTTGTCACTAAATAAAATGCTTGTAACAGGCTTATGAAAGTTAATANATCCACCTTAAGGAAGGTCCTCTCAAATCCAAAAAACCCAGTCCCACTTGAGGAGAGTAACAACGTAGTTTACGGACTACAATGTAAGGACTGTTACGTTACGTTCAGCTCTTTCTTAAAAATTTTGTTGACACCAAGTAAAATGCTTGTAACAGGTTTATGAAAGTTAATAAGGCTTCTGATTAAACCCATTTTTCACTACTAGTTTGAATTATTTGTTTATTAATTTTTGGTACAGTACGTTTAGATCAATATTCCTCTCCAAACCCTTTATTGGTGCTTAATAGCAAATATTGTCTGGTAAAAGTAATAACACATACTTTTGATGTTAGATATTAATCATGTCATGAGTCGTAAGCTTTTTCTCAGCTAAATGCTTCTCCCATCGTCAGGCTAACGGAGTAGCTAGGTATGGCAGTTTTGTACGTTGGTTGTGCGGACGTACTTGATGACAGGGATCGAGTTGTTTTCAGGAATGGCGCCATACCTATTTTGTGTTTGTTGTGTTTCTTTTCTGCAGTCAAAGCTGTGATCTTTTGTCCAACAGTGCTCCACTAATTCATGACTTTTGGTGTCACGTATTCTTGTTCATGTATCGTATGAAAAACTGAGGATAAATATGGTGTAATAAACGGTGTGAAACGTCATTGGAAACAGCATTTTCTTCAGATCTGCAAAGGAAAACAAATGAGAGAATTTTTTTGTTTGACATTAAACTTTTTGTTTTACTTACTTAAATACTTGACTTTTACTTTGATCATTGAAAAAGTTTATAGAACCAGTTATTTCTTATTTGTGCATTCACATGTTTATTATTAAGAATTTGTTTCTCAAATAGGCTACATTTTCTCTTTAACATAATCTTAATTTCTTTATTTTCATCATATTTCCTATTGTAGATAGCTCCAGCAGAGTATCAGCTTAATCTAACAGAGGTCCTTGATCCTGATCTAACGGCAAGAGCAGAGCGTGTTTTGCAGAATGCACAAATTTTAAACTGTAGAAAGTTCTTACGTCCGAGAGATATTGTGAAAGGAAACCCTCGCCTAAATCTTGCGTTTGTATGCAATTTGTTTAAACAGTACCCGGCACTAGATGAGAGAGATGAAGAATGGCCAAATTTGGAGGAAACAAGAGAGGAAAAGGCAATAAGAAACTGGATGAACAGTCTTGGAGTGCGCCCATATGTTCATGACCTAAAATTTGATTTGAAAGATGGATGGATTTTGTTGCAAGTCCTTAATGCGGTAGGACTATAACTTTTAGAGCACATATTCTACTTGATTTTCACGAAACGTCTCATTTTGCTCCTCTTTTTTCTCTTTAATAAATGCCAAATTACATTACGGCCAAAATAACCGGTCGATTGGTAATGATTTCTATAATTGGTGAACACAGTTTTATTCTTAGAGGATTGGGTTTGGTCTAGTCTAGGTCTTGGCTGAACCGGGTCTATTCAGTCTGGATCTGGTCATTCACAAAATCATAATGACAGGTAAGCTTCGAATCTGCAGAAACACATTGTATGCAAATACAACTATTATTACTATAATGGTGCCAGTGTACATAAATTAATGTTGATCAATAATGATTGATTTGTGATATGTGTATGTACGTAACATAAAGCCAACAAAACAGTACTTTGTTTTTTTAAAGAAACATTTCCCTCTCTCTTTCTACTTTGTATTTTTGCTTTTTCTCCCCCAAACTACGAAGACAGATTTCTCTTCACTTGAACTTATAAACACATTTTTTGCTTGTTGTTACCAAAATAAATTTAAACGGCTGTTTAAATGTACACCATTTATATATTTGAGGTCTCTATTTGAAACTATTTTTTTGACAATTATAGATTTTAAGGGGAACATTTAAAATCATACTATACAGAAAATGGCTACACCGTCAGCAGGGTGTTCTTCGTTTTTTGGGATTGTGAGCATTTTAATCTTTCTCTTTGCCTCTGAAAGTTGAAATCGTCTCTCTATCCCGCTCTTTAGAACTGTGTTTTTGTCTGATGAACACGTAGACAATTCAGTTGTGTAGATATCTAGCAAAGTTAGATTGCCAAAACGAAACTTTTCGTTTCTTGTCTCTGCAATGCCATTTCTGATGTTAATCAATATTAGGCTGTTGTACTATTGGTAGAAATATGGAATGGTCGTAGAAGTCCGTAGAAGTTTGGAATGATCCAAACAGGCAGTTGCCAGAGATAGAAGTGCAAGAACATGGACAAACGGAAGAGATATCAGTGTAAATCAACAGAACCGACGAACAAAGCGAACAGGAAAGTTGTATGATTGAGGAGATGGTTGAAATTATGAGAAGTGACCAAGTGTGTGATACAAGAGGACTAAAGAAAGTAAATAGAAATGTTTTATTAGAGTAGATAGGTAAATTAAATAAGATCATCAGGAAAATAAGGACAGAAAACTTAACTGATACAAATAAGTTAATCGGTGCAGTTGCTATCTACATCTCGAAAAACGTTGGGCTAAAGACTGGTAATGCAAGAAGGAATACAAAAATAGAACCTTGGTGGAAAAGGAGAATAAAAGGAACAATCCAAGAACTAAGAAAGCATGTGAATATTTTGCAAAGAAATAATAAAAGAAGAGAACTCACTAGAAAGTAAAGGTATAAAGAACTGGAGAGGAAATATCAAATTAAGAAAAAAGGTGAAAATGTCGTTATTGAAGAGCTGAAGCAAAAACTGCAAGCGAAAGTAGCAACCCTGAGGAGGTATGAACAGAGAGTTAATCAATTTAGAATTAATAGGCTGTTTCAGCAAGACCAGAAGAAAGTATATCAGAAATTTAATGGAATGTCAAAAAGTGAAGGCATAGCACCAGAAGTAGCGGAAAGCGAACAATTTTGGTCTAATATTTGGGGGAACGAGGTACAACATATTAATGATGCAGAATGGTTGAAGGAATTAAAAGATGAATGTGGGGAAACAAGAAAGGATGACAAAATGATAGACTTTGTAATGGTAACAACCCAGGCAAAGAAGATAGCAAACTGGAAAGCACCTGGACCTGATGGGATTCAAGGTTACTGGATAAAAAAGTTGACATCACTGCATGACAGGATCGCCAAATAAGTGAATGAAATGATAAATAGCAGGGTTCCTATACCTGCTTGGATGACAATGGACAGAACAGTGTTGTACCAGAAAGACCCGCAGAAAGGAAATGTGGTTGATAACTATAGACCAATATCTTGTCTGCCACTCATGAGGAAACTGATGACAGGAGTAATTGCTGATAGTGTATACTAGATGCTAGAAGAAAGTGATGTTCTACCAACAGAACAGAAAGAATGCAGAAAGAAGAGCAGAGGAACAAAGGACCAACTTTTGATTGACAAGATTATCCTCACTGATTGCAAAAAACGACAAAAGAACCTCGCCATGGCATGAGTGGATTATAAAAAAGCCTATGACCTCATTTAACACCAAAATGGTTCTCTTAAGGAATTACTTATCTTCTAGCCAAAACAAATGAATCTTCTAGCCAAAACAAATGAAACAGCAAAGGCTAAAAACTACAGACCCATTACATGTTTATCAACTTCCTATAAATTACTTACCTCGATCTTAACTGAAAGAACCTACGTTCACATGAAAGAAAAAAATATTTTCCCCAAGGAGCAGAAAGGGTGTCGCAGAGGATCATATGGATGTAAGGATCAACTGCTCATAAACAAAATGATTCTGGAAAATGCTCACACTAAACACAAAAATTTAAGTACTGCCTGGATAGATTATAAAAAGGCCTTTGACAGCGTCCCGCACTCTTGGATCTTAAAATCTTTAGAAATGTTTAAAATCTCTCTTGTATTAATAAATTTTCTTCGAATCAGCATGCCATTATGGGAAACAAATCTTACTCTGCATCACGCGAATGGTACTCTTATTTCAAACGGAATGCAAATCCAATGTGGAATCTTCCAAGGTGACTCTCTTTCCCCACTTTTAATTTGTATGGCACTTATCCCACTCTCGCAACTTCTTGATAATACAGGATATGGATATAAGATCATGGACAAGATGATCAATCATCTGTTTTATATGGATGACTTAAAACTTTACGCTCATAATGATGGTGAACTGGAAGGGTTGTTGAAAACCGTAAAATCGTTCAGCGATGACATAGGTATGGAGTTTGGTCTAGATAAGTGTGCCAAGGCAACTTTTAAGCGAGGAAAACTAATTACGTCTGAAAATATAGAGTTAGATGATGAAAC
>RDPX01000140.1:1361011-1419611 GCA_003991215.1 Morbakka virulenta | reverse complement strand
GACAAAACAGTAGCGGCCGGATGCGAACGTGGCAGAGAAGGAAAAAAAAGTAGAAAAGTATCAAGATCTGAAAAGAGAAATAAAAAGACTGTGGAAACGAAGAAAGTAGAAGTTGTCCCTCTTGCTATTGGAGCTCTGGGATCTGTGACCAAAGGATTTGAAAAGTGGGTTGAAAAGCTTGGGATTCACTGCAACTTAGGAGTACTTCAAAAGACAACGTTGTTGGGAACAGCATAGAACTCGGCATAGAACTCGGCAATAAAAACAGCCAGACACAAAATGTGAGAAAAGATGATGATAATAATAATAATAATAATAATTAATGATAACAACAATTATTATTATAGTAATGATAAAGTATGTCGAAAAAAAATACATAAACAGTGTAACGTATTGTCAGAAATTTATTTAACATTTTTGTAACCAAGAACCAAAACAAGTCAGTGAAACATAAACTGTCTAAGTCTGACCTACGTCGATGTTGTCCAGTTAAAAATTTATTGTAATTTATTTCCGTTGAGGTTTTCTCCTCATTCTCAAAACGTATTTTAACAAGCCTTAATATTTTTTTATCTGAGAATATTAACTGTAATTTTAGATACGTTTTTCCTATTGAAAACCATATTCTTTGAGGACATTGTATAACTCAAATAAACAAATTTGAAAATATTATTCGGCCTAAGGAATTATGTTTGACATATAATCTTGGAACTTCTTGCATTGTCCTGTTTACGAGTAAATGAACATTTGGTCAGTTACACTTCACCTATGAAGAATGAACGATCGGATTGCAAGCAGAGAAAGTATTGTGACTTTCAACACATTTTAAAAATTGCTTGAGGGATTGTTTTTGGCTGTTAATTTTTATTCCGAATGTTAATCAATTGACAAAAAGTAATGGTCATACGCAATTAAAAAGATTCCAAACGATTTAGATATTCTCTCATTATTGTCAGTATTCTTTGGAGTAAAAGGAATAAAAGAACGTCATAACTAAGTTAAAAAAATAGAAACTGTCTGTGCATGTTGATTATATAATTATACACAAATTTTAATTATTAATGCGAGGTCTAGAAAAAGTTAACTGCTCTTTAAATTTGAAATATTAGAAGTCTTTGATGTAAGCGCTTTAAAGTTTGGTGACAGAATGATAAGAAGAACAAGATTAAAATTTGGACATCAACCAGTCTCCTTGCTTGAGCCAGAACCTTCTATTTTTATATTCAAGCAATTTATCTATTTCTCTCATTGTTAATTGAAGTTATGACTTGATCAGATCAGTTGATAGGTGACAAATCAAACTAAATTAATGGGGCTAACAGCATTTGCACTATCTACAGAACTTTATTTGATAAGTGAATGTATTCTAAAGACACGGGATCATTGAGTTTGCTAACAGAAGCAGTAAGGGGTATTTTGTATTTACCACTGATAACATCAACATATCTTTATCAACACAATTTATCATCAACTTGAGGGGTTGATTATAATGACTACCATACGCAAACGTGTAAGCTTACGTAGAAACTTTACCATTTTAGATAAGTCAAATTAAACAATGGGAACTTGGCCAGTAAGACTGCAAAATTTATCTAGATAAAAGACTACAAGGCGACGATTTACACAGGGCAAAAATGTTTTAAATTGTAAGTGCATACATGAAACCATTAGGTTAATTATTAAACTGACTTGTGATGTGTAGAACTTTGGGAAAAGTTATGGACTAAATTTTAACATAATTATTCTACCTATTTCCTTTATAATTCAACAGTTACAAACCCTTGCCAGGGTTTTCGTGTGATAGAGCCTTTTCTTTTAATAATAATTGTTTTCATCAAATTCAAATGTACGGCAAGGACTCTTATTTCCTTAAAATCCGGATTACTGTCGATAAATTTTTTGTTGTACAAATAATTGGAGACTCCCAAAAGTTATTTCTCACCTCTAGGTATACTTTCTCTGGATTCTGATTTTTTTGGTAAACATATATAAACAGCTTTATTTAAGATACTGATCCAACGTTTCAAATTTTTCAAAAATTATTATGAGCTTCAACATACAAAAACTTTCCATAGCTTACCAAAAAAATTATCGCAATTGGCTGCCTTTTAAAAAGATAATATCAAACACAAACAAAAGGGACTGTTGGACTTACTTTATCTTCTACAATAAACATAAAGGAGTCTCTTTCAAATTCGAACCCCTGCTGTCATTACTCTCTTTTTTACTAGCAGTATTATTGAGTGAAAGAGAGTTGCATCATTAAAATGACATTTGAGGGAAGAGAGGAGGGGTTAATGTTTAGAAATCTCAATTTATTTAGCAAATATCTAGTCCTATCAGAATTTTGCTTGACATGTAGACTTTGGTGCGTTTCCTGAAAAGATACACTAGCCTTGAAGCCACACTTGCCCAATAATCACTTTAATATTATTATCACTATTGTTTTCTGTTCACGATTTTTGTTGTTTGAAGCCTTTTTTCTAGGCGGCGGATTAAACCCCTCAACCTTAGGTGCCCAGTCTCCTTCTTATTACCTTTGCTGTTTCAAATACACAGGTGTTTTGTAATAGTCACTTGTTTCATCTCAAGTTTCCCATCATGCAACTTAATTTTTCCTCACTATACCAAGAGCTCTGATTATGATTGGTACTACCACTACTTTCCTGACACTCCAGAGTTTTGCCATCTCTCTTCTGAGATCCTCTTACTTTTCCCTTTTCTTTTCTTCTCTTTCGATAGCTCTTCTATCAAATGGCTATGAGACGTCAATTATTTTGCATTGTAGCACAATGTTAAGTCAGCTGTGGTCCAAATGCTGATATTTTGAATTCTTAAATCCCATGAGATCTTTGACTTTGCACTCTCTAAAATACTTCAAAATGTTATGGTACCACTTCTCTTTACAGTCAAACCATATCTGCTGCATTGCTGTCAGTGAATTGTCTTCCCAACTCTATTATGCCGCCACTTCCTCTACTGGTTCTTTGGGCTTATCTTTCAAATTAAGTTTACACACAGTTAAAAAAAGAGAAGAAACATCTTATTTATCTATTAGGCTCTAAATAACATTCGTCCACAATACCTGATCCTGGGCAGCCAATAACATTCCTTCCGCTCCCTCCTTTAGTGTATCTTTCCTCAACCACTCCCATGAATCAGAACATCTTATATTTAAAGCCATCTTTTTATACTGGCCTTGTATAATCTACTCTCTATAAACTTCCATCCTTTTTTGCATTAATTTTTGCTGCTCCCTTTGGTCTCCCAGATCTTAACAAGTTTTGTTCCTTTATTACTTTTTAAAATGGTTCGCTCTACATATCTAAATAAATCTTCACCTCAGTCTCAACCCAATCATCAACACTGATTAAACCCCTTCCACCTTCCTATTTCGTAATACAATCTGTCAATATTTTCCTGTGGATACAATGCTCTATCGATTGTTATAAGCTTTCTAATTTGCCTATCGACAGCTTTCAACTCACCTAATTACTCCTGTACCTTATATTATTTTTAATATTATTATTATTATTATCATCATCATTATTCCACGTCGTACACGGAAAACTTTGACCTTGAGAAATTCTCTGGCAATTTTACTAATTTATTAATCTAAACTGTCCCCAGACCAATATTACATTTCTGAGTATACTAGCTCTGCCTAGTATTCCACACTTATGTGTAAGATGCGCGTCATATCTGACACCAGTTTTTTCAAAGTACTGTTTAAGCTTCTGCTGTATAAATCCAGCATAAAGCCAGCGTAAAGGAATCCAATTCTTCTTCTCAAAAACATGTACTTACTTTAACAGCAAAGCTAGTTTTACTTTTAAGTCAGAATGTTTCCTTATATTCCCAATATGTATTGAACAAATGTTGTAGGGTGCTGATATAGTTAAATCGATTATTTTACTTTTTTATCCTGACACTACATGGCGGCAGTGTTAGGGCAGCAATATTTAGCAAATTTATGCATCTGAAAACCGGAGTAAAAAGAATATATTTGGCTTTCTGTTTTTCATCGGTATGGTTTGGTTGTTGGTCATAGGCATTCTTGTTTCAGCAGATCTTTTGATAAAAATTTTTGTATTCCTTTTGGACAAGCACTGTACGTGTAACGTATTCTGGTTTATCTACACACAGGTTGCGTATTAGAGTGTCACTGTAAAAATAAATGCTGCAAGGCACTGAATTATCTTCCACTACCTGTATTTGTGCAGTTATAAGAATGCTTTCTAAACCTCCCTTAGGATTGCATGTATTGAGCATATCAAAGGACTTGGTTTTCCTTGACTTCAAGACGGATGTTCAAAACATTTAGTTACCCTTCTGGAGCTGTCTATCAGTATATTTCTTTTTTTCCTCTCCAACTTCTCTGAATCTCCAGCAGCTCAGCAATGTACTGCAACACATCTTCCTTGCAGTTAGAGTGATAACAGATTAATTGTTCTGGGTTTTTTCTCTAAAGAGTTTTGGACTAAGTAGCAAGCATCTTTTACCTCGCCATCTAATGAACAACACTGTGCAACAAGAGTTTTTATATCTGTGAACCTTATATGTTTTTATGCAAATTTGACGGTGACCTTGGTTTTGGAACCTCGATTAGCTACCGTTTAAGCTGTGCAAAGAAAAGTAATGTTTTTCGTTTTATGAGATCTTTCTGGTGGCTTGTTTTTGGAAAATTTCTTGTACAAGAGTATCCAAAATTAATTTTATTGAACTGTATATTGAACTGTATAAAGACTTTACGACAAAGAAAACCACAAGGGAGGTGGAGCTTCATATATTGTTCTAAAATGATCATCATTCGTTGAACAAAATTTTTGTTTAGCACAGCATTTTTGCCTAAATATTAAGTCAATTTAGAATGCTCCAGGAAATTCAAACAGATGACATTCATTTCTCTCTGAAGACATTTCATTGAATTTTTTCTGCCTACTACAGCTCATGCAAATTACACATTTAACTGAAAGAAAAGAGGTCACCATTACAAAACAAAAATCACATTTAAAAATCTAATGTGCAATTCGTTCTGTGGGAAACCGATTGCCTTCCTTCATGAATTTATTGAACACACAGTGCATTGGTATGGATTGTGCAAGTGATTCCTGCTGTGTAGTTAAGAAGGCATGCAGACACTGTCAATTTCGTAAAATCCTCCCAATTGTAATTTTAATCTCCATCACAATATCACTGTGCACACAATGATCCCATTTGATAAATTTACTTTGTTTGAAGACCTGACATTTTCTTCTCGTTATATCAAAGTTTATACAAATTGGCTAAGTGGATGACTGGATTTTTATCCTAAATCTATGGTTTTCTGTGCTGGTGGCTGTTTGTGCCACAATGTTTTCTTTTTTCATACAGTCATCGAGGAGATAGTATATGATTCAGACAGTTTCTGCTACATATGTGGTGATTTTACACCAAAAGCCAAGCCAACCGAAAGCTAATACTTGACTTTTACAAAAACGCATATCAGGCTTACTTCCCCGTCGAATTGGATGATCAGTACAAAACATGTGCTCCAATTATTATTTGCAAAACATGCTTGGAAAACAAGGGACTTCGGACTGACAAACTAAAGTCCTTCGGACATGCTACTGTATTTGGATGATTTGGCGGGAGCCACAGAACCATTTAAATGACTGTTATTTCTGTTGCTTGAACACTGCAGGATTAAACCAAAAGAAATGTCGATCGCTCACCTACTCAAGCTTTCTGTCAGCAATTCGACCAGTTTCACATTCGGATGAGTTGCCAGTTCCACTTTATCAGAAGGATCACCACAGAGAAGACGGCGAATCTGACACTGATATCATGGATGAACATGGTTGGTACGATCCTGACTTTGTGCGAGGAAGTCCTCCTCAAACATTTACTCAAAGCAAACCCAATGATCTGGTTCATAACTTAGGTCAGAACAAGGAGTCTTGAGAACTTTTGGCATCAAGACTCAATGAAAAACACTTGTTAGCCCGAGATACAAAGGAAACATTTTACCGTAACAGATATGCAGAATGTTTTAGTTCTTTAAATAGAGCTATAATCTTGTCTATTGTACTGATTCAAGGAACGTTCTTTTTGATCTGGGTGTCCAAGCATACAATTTTGCGGAATGGAGGTTGTTTTCTTGACAGTTTCAGGCTCAGTTTAAATTGCGTTTTACTTCATATCACCAACAGCTAGGCTTCAGTAACCATCGAACTCTCAACAATCTTGAAAGAAAAATACGATCCTATCAAACAGGTCGTGTAACATATCAACTACACGTATCAAAAATGGGTGATACGAGTCGACTTGAAAATTGTGAATGTTCTGCTTGGGCAACAAAGTGGTTAAAAAAAACACCCTTGTTTTTGTGTATGTGGGACAGCAGAGTGCAGAAAGAGCACTACATAAAGAAGGAGTGGCTATTTCATTATCAATGAAGCTGTCGTTCCCAGAGACAAAATCATATTCCCTTCATTGCACATTAAACTGAGACTGATGAAACAGTTTGTCAAGGCTCTAAATAAAGAAGGTGACTGTTTAAAATACATTTTAAGACGTTTTCTGGACTAAGTGATACAAAGCTGGAAGCCAATGTGTTTGATGGACCCGATATCAGGAAACTTGTAAAATATGCTGACTTCATTAACTTGATGAATGACTTGGAGCAGCGTACCTGATGCTCATTTGTTGATGTGGTAAAAAAAAACCTCTTGGGAAACAACAGAGCCGAAAATTACTAAGGGTTGAAAATATGTTGAAATGCTTTCATGAAATCGGTGTCAACATGAGTGTTAAAACTCCATTTTCTTGTATTAAGCGTATGAAACGGGACTTGAATGATATACAACATGATAGGAAATCAAGGAAGAGAAAATTTTACCTTTGTCTGTCAACATGTTCTTTTACATTTGGGTTTTGTCAACACCAAAAGTTCTGTTCATTATTTTCGTTGTTTCGAAGATGGCTGTTATAAAGGTTGAAAAGAGAAGAGATTTCATCAGAAGCACTAGAATGCCAATAAAATTATGTTTAAATTGTCTGATGCCTCCATCCCCCGATTTTACTTAGCTTGTATAAACTTTGCATAAGTTGATCTAACCTCTTGTAGCTCGTTATCAAGGTTAAAATGGAAAAATTGTGTAGAATATATGAAATCTCCCTTTTTTGTAGCTTACATAAGCGTTGCATGAGTTTATCTATCCTGCTGGCGTCTTTTATTATTTGAGGATTTGATTTTGTACATAACTAATATTTTTCTCAGACTTTTTATAGGTTTTCTAAATTTAGTTTCTTGTTCGTACTCAGCTTTAAACGGAACACATAGTAACAGCATTGTTTTATATCGACATTTACATTACCCATAAATATCTAGATATACATAAAGAAAGGAAATGAATAAATAGTAAAATTGAAAAAGGAACAAAGTAGAGTGAAATTCTTTTTGAAAAATGTGACAGTGTTTTTAAAATATTTTCTTATTGAATAATTTTGTTTGGTATTGTTATTAAATTTGTATCAGTTGTGTCAATTTGGTAAAAATATTTATACTGTGTTCTCTAACTTTTTTTGTGCCAATGGGTTTTAAAAGAATTCAAATTTATTGAAATCTAGTGCGACTTATGATACTTTTTCTGAAATGACAGAAATATCTTATGAAAAAAGGCAAGGCACTGCCCTGATTTGAACCGTGAATCTCTTGTTTTGTCGACTAACTCTGTAATTTCTTTTACATTTACAAAGGTCTGTTGGTCTGTACCATGGTTAAATCATAGGAAAAAAAGACTCAGAGCTTCTTCACTTCCGCCGGCCAACACCAACATTATAATCTATTCTTCCTTCTGGTACCATTTACATTTCCTGAAAATCCCATATAAATATGTTCGTAACTTTTGGACCTATTTAGCATATAAACAGACAAACAAACAAGCCAACAAACAAACAAAGAGGCAGACAGACAGGCAGACAAACGGACAAACGCAGACGAAAGCGTAGCCTCTTTGGCGGAGGTAATTACGACTTCTCGCACTTACAGGGAACCTTACCTTTTGGCTTTGTTTTTGTGACCCAAGACTTGGCAAACTAAGTTAAAAGTAAAAGAGAATTTGACATAAAAAACTATTCCTACATTTATTATCTGATCTGCTACAACATGTTTTGCAGAGCATAATAGTATAAAAGTTTCCTATCACTTAATTCGGCAAACCATAGAGAGTCGAAAGCAGATAAGATAATAATGAACCTTTTAGATTTTTGATAAGGAGAATCTTAAAACATCAGGAAAAGCGTCAATTTGTTGCAAGTATTATATCCTTAAACAAAACAAAATCTTAAGGTTTATCTTACCAGTCAGATTATGATTCATTGTAAGAAAGTGGTTTTACCTTCTTTGTATTAGAATACAACCAATCAGATGAAGATGGCTTTTAACCTAACTCTTGCCCCTAATGTTTCTCTTGCTGCACGCTTTAACCTACATAGTATAGAATAGTATAGAAAAAATTCTATGAGAGCCTGACTGTTTAATGTATAATACTATTTGACTGCTTATGATAAAAGAAAGACAAATTTTATTTACGTTTTTTAAATATAGTCTCTGACTTTATCCTCTTTTCCATTAAAAACGTCGTCTAGTAAGAGAAGACTATTGTCTTAGTCATTATCAGTCATATAACTCTGAAAAAACTAATATATTGTTATTGATAGACTAATTGCTGTGGATAGGCAAAAAACTATAGCTTTCATTTATTTGTTGAAATGTATAGAAGGCAACCCACTTGTCTTGTAAACGTAAAGACTCAATTGTAATCTATACATTTTATTTTGTAAAATTTTGTGAACTTTCATATATAGAATTGTAATTCATTTGTGAATGCAGCTCACAATATTTTTGTGAATTGTGAGCTTCCATATATAAAACTTTATGTTTTCTTTATGAGTAAAATTCACAATTCACAATTTTTTTGTAAATTGTGAGCCTTATGTATAAATTATTTTATTTTATTTTTGAATGCAATTTCAAATTCGCAACTTCTTTGTGAATACAATTCAGAATTTAGAAAGTGAACTTTGTGAATTGTGAATTATGAACTTTCATGAAAGGAATTTTGTTTTCTTTGTGAATGTAACGCATTATTCACGATTGCCTTGTGAACAAAATTGTGAACTGTCGTATATGGAATTACATTTTAGAATGTGCTTATGATCTATTAACTTATATACACTTTGTTCAGGAATTTCTTAACATTTTTCCTTCAGAATTTAGGCTTTAAGTCAATAGTACCTTAAGTTACATCTGGAAAATTTTAGACTTTAGGGAGAACTTAAGATCCTGCATAAAGATTCGTTTAAGTCTGGCAGCAGTGTCCGCACAACTCTGGTTAAACCCGTTATCTTTACAAGAGGTAAGATATTTTGCGGTTAGGGGTGATACAAGAAGAATAAAATTCTACAAAATCATTACATATGATATTGGTATACAGAATGTAATGACAGAAAATTTCTCAATAAACTCCAAAAATAGCTGTTTTTTAATTTCTGGATGCAGAAAACAAAAAATATGGCATTGATCTCTCTTCGTGCATTTCTTCTTTATCTATTCTAAGTTAAGATTTATTTTTTAAGTCTTACAGTCTCTTTGACTCTTAATTGTTTGACAAATCAAAATGGAGATACATTTTCTTGAGAATAACTGCAATATAACATTAACTGCAATATAAATATTTTTTTTCGTAGATAAAAGCTGGATCAGTTGATTTCGAGAAAGTGAATATGCCTCCATTCAAAAAGCTTGGGACACAAATGAAAAAGTTAGAAAATTGCAATCTGGTGGTTCGTGTGGCTGATTCCTTAAAATTCTCAGTTGTTGGAATAGGGGGACAAGACATCTTGGAAGGAAATATGAAGTTTACATTAGGAATTGCTGTTCAGGGATTACAAGCGTATACATTATCAATTCTGCAAAAATGCAAGGGATCTGATAAACCCATAACAGACAAAGAGATAATTAATTGGGTAAATGGAAAGCTTGAAAGTGCGGAAAAGACCACAAGATTGGAGAGCTTTAAAGACAACACCATTACAAAAAGCATAATATTCCTTGATCTTATTGATGCCATCAAGCCCAGGAGTATAAATTATTCTCTGGTTAACACAAGCAACGAAGAGGAAGGCCTTTTTTTAAACGCTAAGTATGCTGTTTCAATGGCAAGAAAAATTGGCGCAAAAGTATATGCTTTACCCGAAGATATAGTAGAAGTAAAGCATAAGATGGTCATGACCATTTTTGCATGCCTTATGGCACTGGGAATCAGAGAAGAAAAGCGTAGTTAAGGGTTGTAATAATAATGACAACACAAAACACAATGAGACACTAGGACTGTTACATCGAAAACAGTATTTTCTGCAAAAGTTTGCAGTTGAGCTGGTACAGAAAAGAAAAAAAAGAACAATATTATTTTGTGGCAAATTAATGATTTAATCTTTTGAAAACTGTATTCATTTAGTTTACAAAATCTTTTAGAACATTTTTACTCGAGGTTTTTGGAACCCACTCTTATTTTAGATATTCAATATTTCCTTGTTTTTGACGTTGTGTTTGTATTTAGAAAAAACAATTAAGGTCATGTATTTCATGAAAAAAAAGTTTGAAAGGCATTACTTGGTTCTTTAATTTTTACATACTGTCAAAAAAGCCTTTGCAACTTTTGATAGCGGACTGAAACTATGCGTGGAGACTAGATGGTAGTTGAATAAACTGTAAACCAACCTGTTTAAATTATTTTTTTTGTACTTGGTTTTATAGACCACCTTTGACATAATTAATTATTAGTTATTTTTATTCATCTTTACACAACAAGACCTTTCATATTTACCTAGGTGTGACCATAATTGATGATAAGCTTGTGCTAATTCTACTATTACAATTACTCACCTCTCTTCCTAGTTCTACTACTATTGTATTACTGCTTCTTTTGTCACTACTACTACTACTACTACTACTACTACTACTACTACTACTACTACCGCTACTACTACTATTATTACTACTATTACTACTACTACTATTAATATTACTACTATTAATTTTAATACTTCTACTCCTTGTATTTCTGCTACTATTACTGCTATTTCTACTGCTAATATTAATGCTAATTTCTCTATTGTTACTTTTACAACTACAACTTTAAAATATCAAAATGGCCGGAAAAAATTTAGCCAATAAACCTATTTCGATAATATCAAAAGAACGTCTGGAATAATATTTGTAGGGCTTAAAGTTTCAACCAGAATGTAGACAAAGCTTAGCTAGTGACTTCAAAATGACCTTTATCATTTAGGTCGGCTCCGGTGAAAATTTATAAACAATGCTAAAAATTTTTTAGCTTTTCAGCAAATCCCTTTCAAAGAAACTGAACCTAAGAACTCCTCCGAACCATATACAGTAACCTGGAAATTACTAAAGGAAACAACCTTTTTGTTACAATTTTGTAAAGCTTAGAATTAAATACGTAACATAAATATGTACGCCTAGCTTGTTCATAACATCGTAAGCGACGGATCGGCATGTTTCCAGATTTGTTAACAAAGCATTGTCATTTCTTGAAACCTGAATAGTCTGATAGGAGCTATTTTACCATATTTTCTGTTATGTTAAATAAAGCTTCATATCCTATTATTAGCATTGGTAATTATTCATATCATGATTTGGTACCTTTCAAATGGTAAAGTGGTACCTAACTTCTTCCGGGAGACAAATCTATGTGCAGCAGTAAAATTGTGGACTTGATTATCTGATATGTGCGGTAGAAAAACTCAAGTGATGAATGGGAAGTGGAAACACATAAGTGATGGTCAGACATCTAAGACTTTTTAGTGGTTTTGGGTCAGATCATCAATCTGGTTAGAGAACAAATAGATATATGCTTCAAAGAACTGAGCACCAGTGGTTTGCACTAAAGGAACAGGATCTGAGAGATTTGTGAACTGTCATAATTAGAATCAAGTATAATAGTTAGTGCATTGTTCATGACCTATCTCTTAAACATATGGAAACCTGGCAAAAGATAATGAAGAAAAAGCAAAAGAGCTACTTCCAAATATAACAAAAAAGAACCAGAAGAAATTGTTGAAAGATCCAGGATTTGTCAAGGAGTGAAATGTAGTTATGATGTTTACTTTGCCTGTCAGGTGAATATGATCTGTAAGGCTTTTTTGAGAAGAGATTAATATTGCTTTCAAACATAGTTACAGGAAAATTTTTTGTGTAGCCATTATTAATCAGTCACTGTTTAATCATATTGTACTCTGACCGAAATTTTTAATCGTACTTCACCACATAAACAATCATTTCCAGAGTCTAACATTGACAGCACTAAGTAGTGTTGAGTAAAAGAAATTGTTTGAAAATGTCGGGTAATAATTGTTTGTTCTAAGGCCCAACTCTAAAAGCACGTCAAGACGACAACTGGTTGCAACCAGAAGACAAGCTGTAAAAACACATGATACAGTTACAAAGAAGGAAGTCAATACGGTGATAAAGGACATGGAAGAATCTGCTGAGAAATCTAAACAAAAGGAAAGTTGGATAAAACAAAGTTTTATTAAGGGAAAAGGCAAGGGTGATAGAATCTTATTGAAAATAGACCATTAAAAAAGATATGTAAGCATAAGTTACAGTGTGACGAAAATACTGGATAACTCAGAATAAAAATGCTCAGGTGCAGAATATGATGTTGTAAAGAAGGTGATCAAAGAAGGGAAACACATGGACCAGATGCTATTTTTCCAGAAGTCTTTAAACACTGCAATAGAGATCACTTTATATTTGGCTTTGCAAACAGAGAAAAGCTCAGACAATGGTCAGGTAGTGATTTGAAACCTCTAACATGATCTGGAGGTATAAGTACTTCAATGAACTGGAGAGTATTTCCCTTTTTGTTGTCTCAGCTAAACTGGTGAACTATACTAAATGCAATAGGAGTGTGATAAAAACCTACGACTAAATCAGAATATTTTTCGTCCTGTAGAGTCAAAAATGCCGTAAGTTTTGGCATAGAGAATTTTGATAGAAAGAGTGAAATGCAACGATTGCAAAGCAGCTGTGCTTCACCGACTTTAAGAAACCCTTTAACAGCATACATTGAGGACGAATGGTGAAGATTCTGAAAGTGTACAATATTCCGGAGGGATTTGTGAAGGCAATAGATCTAATGTATCGTGAAAAACACACTAGAGTGATAATACCCGACTGAGAAACTATTTTGAAATAATAGTTTGGATGCTACTTGTAGACACATTGGTACCCTATCTATTTACAATCGCTCTCAATTATGAAACGAGAAAGGTCATTACCTGAGACCAAACACGTTAAAGTGTTTAAAATTGGTAAATTTTTTATTATCTTGGGGGGTATCTTTGTCAATAAGGCCCAAAAGAGTACACAAGTTGATCTGCTGCTGGTTGGAAAAAATTGAAACAATGTCAGGGTCACGTGACCAGCTAATTCAAGTTCTCAATGGGAAACAAAGGCTTTGGACAGTAAAATTTTGGCAGGTTTCAGACCATACTTTTTAAAGTGACTATGTTTTAACATAGTAAGCTAGTAATTTGTAGTCTATCCTTCATTCAATTTAGTTACTCTTATTAATGAATACATATGCGTTTTTGTCTGTATATATATATATATATATATATATATATAATGTTTGTGTTTGTGTGTCTCTTTCAATTGGCTAAATTTTTCTTTATACAGGCATAAACAGAACCAGTTTGTATTTTTAAAAACATAATTCGTTGATCTATTATATATTCAATTATTTTTATGTTGATAATGGAGAGCACTTAGGATGATATAGGTGTACTTTATAAAAAGGTAAGGACATTTTTTGGTTCTCAACTTCGATGTATTAGTTGTATCTCAGACTGAGGGCTGTTAGCATAAACTATTAATTACAGTAAATTTGTCAACGGAAAGAAGTTCCAACGAAGAATATCAAGCTGTTCCTAAGACTGCAAAATTTAACGGAAAAATTTGCTCAAGATTGAGAGCATCGAGGGAGCTATAAAACCAAAGTGTGATAGAGACAAAGACGCTGGATTTTTTAAATGGAAGAAAAATTCACATAATAACTTTACAAATTTGACGGCTATTATAAAGATACCGTCAAGGAAATCAAATATAGAAATTAAAAAGTACCTAATATAAGCCCTCTGATATAAATACAGGTTTTGAAAATAATTTTAAAAAATTGGCACTTTCAGTATTGTTCAAATATTAAAGATTGGAGTCTCCTACGTATGATTCCAGAGTAACTACTGTCAGACGATGTCATCAAAAATGAAGTCGATAAGATTATTATTGGCAGTGTTATTTCATTATTAGTTGATGTAAACCAACGATAGCTAAAGAAATGCAATAGGCACTATAAACACCTTGTCAAACAGGTGCAATTTTATGGTTCCTCGTATGGTTTCAGAGTAGCTAGTGTCAGACAATGTCATCAAAAGTGAAGTCGATAAAACTATTATTAGTCAAGCAATATTATTGTAATGTTTACTGATGTTAACCAATGATAGCTATACAGGTGCAGTAGTCACTATAAATTCCATGGCAAACAGGTGTAAATTAAGCATAACATGTTTACGTCAAATCGGTGAATGGCATTGTTCCATATCTTCTGCCAGTAAAGCTTTTACTGATTTCAGAAATAATTTCAATAAAAATCAAGGTTTTTATAGATATAAAATCCAAAATATGTTGGAATTTTAAACGGGGTAGTAAGGGTACCTAAATAGATAAGACAATTAAAGCATGGTATTACTGAGAAAAAAATGTGATAATCACTACGATATATACTAAAATGTGCAAATCTGTGAAAAATGAGAATTGTACTGGAATAGTCATTACAAATGCCGTCATTGTGATTATTTTCCTCGTCATTGCATTTTGTTTTCCTTAGCTTGAACAAAAATCTTGAGTTAAACCTGCAATAGTCAGTAAATTAATGGTATCTGAAAAAGAAACTTAATAATAAACCACATGTTTTACAAGTTTGTATGATAACACTGGACAACATTTTTTCAAAAGTTTTCTGTGATTTTAACATCTTATTGATTTTCTGGGCAATTTCGGGGTGCTGATTCCGAATCTGGAAGAAAAAATTATATCTATGGTGTGGCTTTTGTGTTATGCAAAATTGTTGAAATAACGTAATGGCACATTTTGGGCATATGTTGACATATTGCCTTGTGGGTTGTGAGATACTCAAAGTGTCTAGGGATGTTCTATCCAATGTTTATGCCGTTTACATTAGCGACATCTAGCGGTCGATATGTAAACTTGACGTTCATTGACATACTTCCTTCGTGTAAACTTATCTGTTTCGATAAAGCAATTGGGATTGCTTTCAAACCACAGTCAAAGGAAGTAATGGACTATCACCAGTCTCCGATAGTGTACTAGTATAATTACTGCACATGTAGCTTTAGCACCAACGGCAATATTGGCACAAAGTTGTGTAAATATTCCACGCTGTTCACAGTACCATATTTACGCAGTTAATGTTCTGCAACGTTCATGGGATTAGAAAGCGCAAATAAACAAACAAACAACAATAGCATTGCACAACATGAGAACTGCGCAATAACGAGCATCTAATAATGTCGATTACGTAATATTGGACACATTCAAAATGGCTCTAAAAAAATCCAAACCATTGATTTTTTTAAAATGCCATATTCATAAACAGAGCCCTCAATATGTCTGGAAAATATGATCTTACATGAAAATCGCATTTTGACTATTGTCCAGTGTACTGCTAAACTAAACATAGCTCCTTGTAGATTAAAACTGTTAATATTTGCTCTTGAAGATTTTATAACAAAATAAATATGGCAGGAATTTTCTCTAATGTTTTCACAAAAAGGCTTGATATTTAAATATCTATAGCCAGAAGAGCAGTGGCTTAATGGTTAGAACAGTTGCACAGTAATCAATGGGTTCCAGATTCGATTGCCCGAGCGGGTGAGGAGAATTTGGAACTTTACAAAAGAAAAAGCCACTGGTTGGCGTCTGGAAGAGCATCTAGCCAAGAAATTCCTCACAAGGACATCGTATCCAACTGCTGGAGGAAAATGATGTTAAAACCAAAAAATAAAAAAAAGATTTCTAGCCATGTCAAGATCTTTTGCATTTGGAAGCAGCTTGTACGGGTATACTGAAAGAAGTCTTTTTTACTGGTTTCAAAACGTGTACAAATAAAAAATTTTTATAAATTATTTGCACCCTAAAAATGTGCAGCAGCTTAAGGTTATCTTTTCCATTATCTTCCCTTTTTAAACGAAACAATAAAACTTTGTTTTTTTTCAATTTGTGATAGAATAATCTGAAAAAAACCCCAGCATCCTAAACTATTTTGTTATATTGGAAGTTTATTGGTTGCTTTTGGTCAACTTAAACAAATTTCCTTTCTACAAAGGCCACCCACTACATCTAGTGTACCTCCCATTTTGGAAGCAAATCCATAGCAAACCATTAGTAGACCTGAGCCCTCAAAGCATTTGTACAAAATAATTTACGCAATACTAGCAGCAAAGCACGAATGTTCCAACTAGGAAAACATTGCTTAATGCATATGCAAAATGGTATACGATTGCTCGAAAAAAAACAACAAAACAATGATGAAAGATAAAATTAATGTTGATGTTGATCAATTATTGAATACCAAAGTGAAGTATGAAAGCATCATTTCTTGTTTTCTCAGTACGATTTGCATAATTTTTAAAAGAGATTTAAAATCTAGTGCTGTTTATCTTGCTAACAGATACAAAAACTCTATATCCAGGACTTCTCATCCTTCACTTGTGGGTTTCAATGCAACTGCCTACATTAAAACGATTTTTCATTAAAAGTAAATAATTTTTGCAAATATTTCCGTGTCGTCACATACGGTTTTAGCTTTTTGTATCTGATTTGTCTTTCGCTGCATACGTAGTATATTGGTCAATAAAAGTACACTACTCTTTGTATGTTGATACCATATCGATCCTTTCTATAACTGTACCATTGTGGACTTGGACTGAATCTTCTCCTCTTGTTTTGTAATCTAAAATAGCATAAACCTCCTTTATTTAATCTCTTTTAAAAACTAAAAAGAGCCAATCAGCTAAACTTGGTTGTTTTTCAATCTCAATGTTGATTTTTTAAAGGAAAAACTGAATGTAGCAAGATAATTTTCAGTTTTCGTCACATAACTTTACCCTCAATCTCTCTACTTTTGTTATTGACTGAATATTAAAGCCAGGATATCTGTAAATAAAAGATGGCATCTCCTTTTTCCAACTTGTCGGAATGGAATCTAAAAACATTTTTTTTGTAAACTAGTGGACAACTCACAGTGTAGCAAAACTATCAGTTACTGTCAAGTCAATTTGTTCTTTGCTTTCTTATATTTGTCTCCCTTTAATATTTCTCATATGGAAGTTGAGTTTAGCAAATTTCATGGGAGCCTTTTCACTAAGATTAGAATTCATCAGCCGGCAGTAGTTCTTACTTTATATAATATCAACTTTGGAAGTTTATTACAAGCCTGAATGAAGATCGTCAAACTGTCAACGATTGACATTGTGAAGGAAGCAAAATATTGTGGGAGATAAAGAAACACCCTTGCTAACGTCCTCAAGGAAAAAGAGAAAGATGTGGAAGGAAAAGGATTGATTTCATTTTTATCCCTATCGGCAGACAAATATACTGAGGCTACAAACTGTAGACTCGTTAGTTTTAGATTGACTTAAATCACACCTTGGAATAAAGTTTTGTTTGTAAGCAAGCAAGCTGTTCCTATTTCCAAACAGTGGTTATTTTCATCGAGAAACGTTTCTTGGATTAGAATATCACTGTACAGAATGAGTTAAGAGATATCAATTTTTTATACAGAACCATAAGAAAAACTCTAAAAACACGGGTATGAATGCGTGCATATCGGCGCGTTTGTATAGGTCTTTGATACATTTCCTAAATTACAAAGAATTATGCTTTAGCCTGACAAATCTAAAAAAAATTACGTCTTTCACACTAAGCAAGGCTTGAAGGCATTTTAGCGCAGAGGGTTATCTGTTTTATTTAGCATTTTTTCTTTAAACATTTTAATCCCTTTAATTTACTGTCTTTAATTTTGTCTCTCTTCTAATTCTATTTCCATAAATATGTATAAACGTAGTAGTATATCAAAAGGTTACGAATAAATAAATTAGGCGCAGTACCTCCAGGGACAAGGTGGGGTTCACGCCGCACACGTCCTGTATGTTAATCTGTTGATTTAATCACTCGGTAACCACTGCACTTAAATATGCAAGTTTTGGAGTAGTTCCAAGAATATGGCCTGATTCAAGCCGCACACTTACTGCATGTTAATCTGTTGATTTAATCACTCTGTCACCACTGCACTTAAATATGCAAGTTTTGCAATACTTCCAGGAACATGTCCTGGTTTAAATATGCAAGTTTTTATTAGGTTTCAATAACCAGATAGAGGCAATATTTAGAAAAGGGAAGCATATAGTTTTCTAACAAAACTTGCGTTAATCGTAATAAATAAAAGGTCAAGACTTTTTTTGTACTTTAGGACAAGAAATTTGATTTTGGCTCACAGGTGCAGATATGTTATTACACAAAACTAAACTTCTTACGTAGTTTAAAACACCCAAATTAAGCTTGAGAATAATTAAGCCAAAATCATTAAAAAATATAGGACAAAAGCCGCACACAGCACGAGAAAGATATATGAAAAAGTGAAAAGGAAAAGTTAGATTTTTAAATGCAATATAACATTCATGTTTTATCGTGTGTATTATCTAGTGCTAATTAAACCCATTATTTCAAACGGAGGCAAAAATTGAATCACGTTTAAATAAAGATTAATTCCTTGTTATTACATTCGCAGTTTATTTTCCTGTAATAAGGTAGTGTTACTGCAGATTCTTATTTAGTTACGGTATTTTATAAGATACAAAAACAGACTTGTAGGTGGCCTATTATTTTTTGGAAATAGCTTTAAAAATACCTCTGAAAACGTTATGCTTACAAGAAAAGAACTTTCTACGCTATAAAGCTCTTTAGTCTCATAAATGCAGTATAGATTTATGAAGTGGATTAACGTCTTTTGATAAGACTGCTTTTTTCAATCTGAAGTTTGACTGTTCATTCAATAATTTTTGTTTAGTAGGCAATGAATCCAAATTACTAAAATAATTCAATCTTATTTTTTGTTTGCATTCCTCAACAGGTTTTCATTCATCGCAAGGTGTGGTTTATGGTGATGGTTTCCTCTGGCAAAATTTGTTGCTGGTGTTGTTTTTGAATTCTGACCACTTCTCTGTCTGTCTCTCTGTCTCTCTGTCTCTCTCTGTCTCTCTGTCTCTGTCTCTGTCTCTCTCTGTCTCTCTCTCTCTCTCTCTCTCTCTCTCTCTCTCTTTCTGTGCCGTATCTCTCATCATATGTAGCAAATCTCCAGCTTTTACCTTTTCATTCTCACTTGCTGATGTACACATTTTAATATGGCACTTGAGACTTTTCAAGTATGTTAATCTTTGTCTTCCTCTGCTTCTTTGCCTTCCAGACGACCTGCAAGGGTAATTTTTTTAGTCTCTCCTCTCTCATGATATGTCCCATTAACCTCAGATCCCTTTCACGGTTTAGTTTTATCAGATACCTTTCTGCTCCAGCTTTCCTCAAAACTGCCTCATTTGTTTGATGGTCTACCCATGATATTCTCATCATTGTCCTGTAAAGCCACACTTCAACAGCTTCTAGACTCTTTTGCATTGATGGTGATATTGTCCAGCACTCATAACCATATAACAGAGTAGATATTACGTAACCTTCCAGTGCCCTCTTCTTAGTAGCCATTGACATTTTGCGATGTTAAAAGATCTTCAGTTATCTTTCTGACCATAACAGATGTAAAATAAAACTTCTACCTACTTAGGCTGAAATTAACAAATACTTTTTATGGTGATTATCCAACTCTTATTAAAAGCCATTTGAAATACGGATAACAGCCAGAATACTCCTAAACAGGGGAAAAATTGCGGTAAACAGTTGTTTACATAATTAGAGCTTTCCTCGGTACACTTATTTTTAATTTTCCTCTAAAAAGTATAGTTTTTCTACATCATTTTGAATGTTTATATCTAATTTTCTTTATAATCCTTTAAAAGACGGACAGAAATTAGAATACTTCCAAACAGAGGGACAATTGGGGTTAGCTGCTTTTTACACAATTAGAAGTTTGGTCCTTATATTTGTTCCTAATTTCCCTGACCCCCTAGTAATGTAATTCTACAGCCTTATAAACATTTTGATTTTTTTACCCCCCAATTCGATTTTTAAGATTTTTTTTGTTTAACTCAGTTTGTGAGTTTGCAATGATCAGCACAAATATAATCCTTTGTAAATCAAATTGCAAGACGAATTACAGCCTAACAATGTTTTGAAAAAGTTGATTAAGTAGCCAATATTCCTGGTGATGGTTTAATGGCTTTATAAGATATGAATAAAACCCCAACAAATTAAGAAACACCAAGAATCTTGTTATTTATATCATTTAAAAATTTTATGTAGGCCACTATGAAAATAAATTTTTTTAGTATTGGCCCAGAGTTCAAAAATCGATCTGAATTGCCATTTTTAGAAAATTAAAATTTTTGAGACTTTAGTTGTTCTGTGCCTTTTTTATTATTTATACGTATTCCATGAATAAAATGTTGGATTCATATTTATATGCTATAAAACTAATGCACACAAATAATAGACGAGACGTAGGTCAATAGTTAGTGCAGTTGCACCATAACCAAGAGGTTCCAGGTTCAATCCCGGGCGAAGAGAATTTGGAACTTTGAAAAAGAAAGAGTCATTGGCGTCAGGAAAGGCATCCGGCCAAGAAATTCCTCACTGCCAAAACAACATCCCTCTGTAGGGCACCGTCTGAGACCCAGTTACTGGGGAACAATGTCGATAAAACCAAGAAAAAGGTGAAAAAATAGTTTAATAGGAATATATTGTGGATTCTATCAACAAAATTTAATTTTCTTAACAGAGGCCACAATAAACAAACAAATTGTTTGTCATCTTTTTTTGTTGCTGTCACCATTAAATCTAAACACTCAAACAAACAAAACAATTACGGAAAAAGCTTTGGCGATGGCCGTTTACTGTTGGGGAAACTTATTTCACCTACGTACCATCTGAATATTGTTTTTTCTATTTTGATCAAGCAAGTATTCATTCATTTGAAGTGTTTAAGTAGTCATTTGCTTCAACGAAGATTTTTCTTCCAATGCTATTTTTGTAAGGGTATAGAGATAGAACCTAATATTGAAAAAGAGATCAGGAAATTACACTAGAGTAAACACTATTTGAAGAATTTCGTCACCCACACAAGTTGTCTTGTATGCTTTCCTGTTATTGCAATTTGTTATTGGTCAAGACCTTGTTTACTTTACAGGAATTGTACAGTTATCGTTGCTAAAACTGTAAAACTGTTATAAAAGTATCGCTAGAATTTTAGAGTGCTTTTATTTGAATTTGGAATATAATTGGATTAGCGAGCGAAGCATGCGAAAACACCATACTACAAGACATAAAGGCGGTAAATATCAGAGCCTTAAAACCGAGTTTTCTTGGAAAAGGCTGAAGATATCAAAACGTTTATGAAACAAAATTTGTTCAGAATGGCCAACTTTTGGGGAACACAGAAAAAAGTAGAAAACTAAAGAGTGTGTAACCTGTCACACTGTTGTTATTTGTAGATTGCAATGCGTTTTGTTTTGTTTACCTGCATGATGGTCCAAAGCGCACCTAAATATTAATGCACATTTCTTAACATACATTTTCCATTTCATGTGCATTAACATTAGGGATAAGTGGAATGGTACACTTTTAATTTTTTAAAGGTTATTTTATATGAAGGCTCGCTCGAACACGTTCCACACCTTAGTGTGAACGTCTATTTCCTGGTAGAATTAATATTGTGGTTCCGTCCTAATCCCGGTTCAGGGACACCATGTGATGTTTTATTCTCTTGTAGTTACCATTTCAAAGTGTTTGCTAGTGTTGTCAGTCTGAGAAGTAGCAACTGCATGGCTAAAGCTTTTCTTTAGTATCCTCCTTCGATATTCTTCGACTTTTTGGCAAATATATTCTGTTGAATATTTTCAGTCCCACATTTCTTGAATTGTTTTCCTTATGTATTAATGTTTTCCCTGGCATTATTTTGTAGGTTGATTGCGAGAAACCATAGGCGCTGTGCTAAAAAGCCAGTGCTCACACAATATGCTTGGTCAAACATTTTGTTTACATAACAGCATTTATCATTTTTGTATTACTGTTCTTACTTTTACTGTATTACTGTTTTCTGCAATATTGTAAACAAATCATCTCTCTATAAGACAATTATCGTCATTTATGGAAAAAAGATAGCATGTTGTTTACATTGCAAATCAGAGCCGAGAAGAAAATTTAGAAAAGATACGTAAAATACAGTAAATCAAAATGATGTCATTATCCAACTCGGGAGACTCTGGAACGTTTGGGCCAGAAATCGGAATTATATGACGTCTATTCTTACGTTTGGCGCCTTTAGAGGTTTGAAATCAATATGAACATAAAGTTGGNCTGTTCTTACTTTTACTGTATTACTGTTTTCTGCAATATTGTAAACAAATCATCTCTCTATAAGACAATTATCGTCATTTATGGAAAAAAGATAGCATGTTGTTTACATTGCAAATCAGAGCCGAGAAGAAAATTTAGAAAAGATACGTAAAATACAGTAAATCAAAATGATGTCATTATCCAACTCGGGAGACTCTGGAACGTTTGGGCCAGAAATCGGAATTATATGACGTCTATTCTTACGTTTGGCGCCTTTAGAGGTTTGAAATCAATATGAACATAAAGTTGGAGCAGAGGTAACAATTCCACAGCGAGTTTGAAAGTCTTTGAACCATACGTGGACCCCTGGGTTAAGCTCATTTTTCTATTTTAGCACGATTTATCAAAGTTCTGCTTTTGCTTTTCTGAGAAATAGCTTCCTGGGATCACATTAATTTTTTCAGATAAGGCTATTTCAGTGCGACTAGTTGAGTTTCATAAAAAATTTGTTCTAATGCAGCAGTCCATGCAGAGGTTTCTTGATCTGGAAATGTCGTTGTTCTGCAGGTGTCATTGTGCTTAAACAGTACCCTACTGGTCTCATTTCATTTTCCTGTATTTGTGTAATCAAGACCCCAATTCCGTACCGAGATGCATCGGTAGACACCACTGTCTCTTTGTTTGGGTCATGAAGTGCTAAAACAGGACTTAAGCAAAGTTCCTGTTTTATGTCTCTGAATGCTTGCAGCTGGGTCGGGCCAAACAGACATGTGGTCTTGGTACTAAGAAGATAGCGTTTTGGCCTATATGTCTATATGGCATATATGTGACAAATTATATTGACGTGTTTTTTGTTGATTGAGAACGCGAATTTACATTTCAGAATGGTATATGTTTCAGAATTTTAAGTAGCATATTAAAATACCCAGTTGATTAAACAAAATTTTCTTTATTAGCACTGTTTCCAAACCTAAAGTGCTTCGAAAATTATTTATAAAAGATAAATGTCTCGAGAAAAGTCATTTTCCTGGAATTTTAGTATTAATACAGTGACCAATAGTAAAATTATTTACATGGTTCACACTCATTCATAGTCATTTTTCAAATTTGTACTCCGTGATACTGAGTTTTTTCATACCTTGTAGTTACAGAGGTGTAATATTAAAAAAGACAAGCCTCTCTCTCTTTTATTATTGTAAAGTGATTGGTTAAATGAATAAATTTACTATTTTTTATTTTGATATATCAAATGAGAAAACATTTGGACGAGTTGGATTTTTGGGACTCCATATCTATTAACCAAAGTAGTTTTTCTTTTTGTACATGTGCTAATAATTCATATACTTTCGTAGTATCCCCAGTGAAACAGCAGTGTCTAATTGAATATCAATTTACCAATATCTTACTGACTGAGTGAGTGACTCTTGGATATCTTGAGTTTTAATAATAACTCGTTCCTGTGGTTTCGTACCAACGAGTTGAAAAGTAAACCTGCCTTTTGACTCACATTGAAACAAAGTTTTAAGGTACCAATCATGATAGCCAAAAGAGTTTGTGTTGTAATCGTAGTGGTGTGGTCATTAGCATTAGTCATGGCCAAACAAGTTGTTACGAATAAATGCAGGAAGCAAGCTAGCAGCTATTAATATTCTACTACTAGCAAGACGTATTTTTGCATTTCTTTGGGAATTAATCATCTGTACTTTAGGTAAATTAGTATTTTCTATTAGACGTTAAGAGAAACGAGTCACACGAGTTGCAACAAACTGAGGTAATACCAATGAAGAGACCTCATCAGAAAATGTCGCACGATAATACTTACAAAAAAGACTAAGACAAGCCACCTTCCGTCATTTAGACAAAGGTTAAAGAATAACAGCTACGCAAGGGCAAATGGTAGGTTTATGTAATTACGAGACGGCCTGAAATGTAAAGTTCTCTCAGGCATGAAACCAAGAACCAAACGTTTTAGTAGCAGACTTGAAAATAGAATGTAAATGAGAACCTCAAGGAGCCGTGGCTTAATGGTTAGTGCAACTGCATTGTAACCAAGAGGTTCCGGGTTCGATTCCTCGAGCGAGCGACTTTGGAACTTCACAAAAGAAAAAGGCATTGGTTGACCTCGGGAAGGGTACCCGGCCGAGACACNAAGGTTAAAGAATAACAGCTACGCAAGGGCAAATGTTAGGTTTATGTAATTACGAGATGGCCTGAAATGTAAAGTTCTCTCAGGCATGAAACCAAGAACCAAACGTTTTAGTAGCAGACTTGAAAATAGAATGTAAATGAGAACCTCAAGGAGCCGTGGCTTAATGGTTAGTGCAACTGCATTGTAACCAAGAGGTTCCGGGTTCGATTCCTCGAGCGAGCGACTTTGGAACTTCACAAAAGAAAAAGGCATTGGTTGACCTCGGGAAGGGTACCCGGCCGAGACACTCCTCTCTACCGAATCTGAGTCTCTATGAAGGGCACTGTCTGAGCCGCAATGTTAAAACTAAAACTAAAAACAAACCAAAAAAGAGAACTTCAAGGGAGATCTAGAGAAAGTGACAAACCAAGCATTCTCATTGATGAACATTCACCAAGAGGAGAGGCAACCTCACCAGGGCTAACATTAGAATAATATTCCATGAATATTGAAAAGAGATTTGAGCTCAAATGTCTATTATATGACATTAGTTATGCTTTAACCGCATTGAAAGAAACCAGCCACTCCTCCCACCCCATTCTCTGACACCCTGAAGATCAGATTCTAAAGCTTCCACAAGTTTGACTTGTTTCTGCAGAGTTGTCTTGTGGTCAATGATAGAGTACACGGTAGCGTTATCACCATATATGTAGATAAATTGAATCAAATTACCAGGAAGATCTTTCATGTGAAGATTCAAGACAGTTAGGCCAAGAATAAAACCATAAGAAACGCCAACTTTAGTGGAATACTCATCAAATGTAATTCCATTTAATGTGACATACATTTTGTGATCTGAGAGAAAGGGCTAAAGAATTTTTAAGCTCCTTTCTCAAATACCAAAACCAGGAAGCTTATGAAGCAAGCCAAATTGTCAAACATTACTAAATGCCTTAGATATATCAAGGGTTATAGCTCTTTCTTTAACAGACATATCCATAAACCTATAGATACCTTTTGTAATTACTGTCAAAAGGTCACTTGTGGAGTGAGATTCTCTAAACCGTACTGAACATCAACAAAAAGAACTAGGTTCTGTAAGAATTCTAACAGTGCATGTAAGTTTTCCGAAGACCTCACAATGACAGACTTCATTAGCGACAGGTTCATTAGCGAGAGTCAGATGGATCACCTGCGTCCTTTGAGACAGGAACAACATTAGAAACTTTCAAGGATGGCGGGCAACCAGACTCTGATAGGCAAAGAGCATAAAATGTTTGAACGGGAAGGAAGTTAGTTCAAAAGCACACAGTCTCAAAACAACTACCAGAATCTGGATCACGAGCTTTAGATTGATCAATCCCATGGATAATCTCTGTAACTAAGCTTGGGTTTATGACGAAAGAGTCCAAAATCTCACCAATTTACCGAGGGACCGCTGGCAAAGAAACATCAGTAGCATTAAGGGAGGAATTAGTGGAAAAATCTAGCCTATTCGTGTTTAAAAATCAGTATTTTTATTCAGACACCATCTCTAGGAGAGTTGTCAACCAAGGAAAAATAGACCCATTCTCTCTTTGAGACAGACAACGCAGCGAGCCACCAACCTGGTATTTTGAGGTCTTGGGGTAAAAGGAAAAGAAAAAAAAAATTCACTAATAGAGTCATTTGCCAATCAGATAGAAGGATATAATCGCCTTAGACCTGAGGAGTGGATGTTGCTTTTGAATTTAACTTCGCTTATAACTGATAACAGGTCTTAAACCTTGCTTCAACGTTGTGTAGTTTTAAAATAATGATGGCGGTGTGTAATCGAATTTTAATCCGATTGTTAAATGTCACTACTGAAAATAATACAGTAAGTGGGAGATTTTGAAAGCATAAAAAATATAGGAAAAAGATCTCTTCTTTTTCCATTTATGAAAGAAGTAATGTATCTGCATCACAATGTTTGTTATGACAATAGTTACGGCACATAATACCTGAAAATTTCCTTAAACATATTTGTAATTATAAATATGTTATAAACCCTACGATGCTAGGAGACCATTGCTGGTTTCTGCAAAGGGAGACAACAAGTGCTTATCGCCGAGAGTCCTTCACGTTTTTTGAACTCTGATTGTTCATTGAAGTTCTCTTATTGGAACTATTAAATGCTTAGTGACAATGAGTTTTGCAATTCTATTTCATGGTCGATTCTTTTAGTTCTATTGATGTGTTGTACACAACGGCGACTGGGGTGCTTTCCATGTTTGTGCCTTCATGGCGCTGGGTTACTTGTAGGTTTTGCTGTCTTTTCTTGTGGGTTTTGCTTGTTTTGTAATAGAATTTTGAGGAAAGATTCATTTGTTTTCGAGAGTGTGGTTAATGTTTAAGGGTGGTGCTCAAAGCGGTTTGCACAGACACATATGACAGTCCTCAGTGACAGTCCTAGTGAATGGGAAAGCATGATCACATGACTATACACAATATTAGCCTACCTCACGAAAAAAAGTCACATCACCACAAAATAGCAACTGAACAGTATAATTGTTTTTTATATACAGATTCGGAATCAGCGCATCAAAATTACCCAGAAAATGTATTTGCCTTTCAAGTGGCAATTTTCCTTTTAATTTGTAGAGCAGTGTAATTCAACCAGGTATTCTTGAGAGCCTATTTCTTCTTTAAAGATAGATTATTTTGAAAATGGTAGAAAATACTTAATTGGATTATGTGAACTTGTAAAGAGATTCTCTGAGCTTAATTTTGACCGAAATTGTAAAATAAGAAAGGAAGCTGAAACAAAGACATTATTTGTAAATGTTTTGTATAAGGATTACAGTGAATTATATAAATAAAACAAAGCATGATTTAACATATTGTATGGGCATGATCTTTCTGTGACAAAGCCATACAGTTCAAAAATAAACTTTTCAAGGGTCATATTTTGTTCGGATTATTGCAAAATACAAATATTGTGTATACATAAAAGGTATCAAATAATATCTATTAACACCAACAAAGGCGAATAAAAGTTATGTTATTTTTATTTCATTTAGAGAATAACACTTAAACCAAGGAGAGTGCCGAACAACAACAACAAAATAAATATAGTGTTTATAAATATAGTGAAAATAACGCTTAAACAAAGGAAGGTACCGAACAACAACAACAAAATAAATATAGTGTATATAAATATAGTGTATATAACACTTAAACCAAGAAGGGTGACGAACAACAACAACAACAAAATAAATNAACATATTGTATGGCATGATCTTTCTGTGACAAAGCCATACAGTTCAAAAATAAACTTTTCAAGGGTCATATTTTGTTCGGATTATTGCAAAATACAAATATTGTGTATGCATAAAAGGTATCAAATAATATCTATTAACACCAACAAAGGCGAATAAAAGTTATGTTATTTTTATTTCATTTAGAGAATAACACTTAAACCAAGGAGAGTGCCGAACAACAACAACAAAATAAATATAGTGTATATAAATATAGTGTATATAACACTTAAACCAAGAAGGGTGCCGAACAACAACAACAACAAAATAAATATAGTGTAATCCTTTATTCCTTAGTACCTGGCAACATCTGCATTTTTAACTTCACAAAATCTACAGCAAAGAAACAGATACCACAAAAAGTAAACACAAATTGAAATCAGGGCACCCCTCGCAAATTTTGTGATTCTTTAGCAACAAAATTTGTGGCTGTTATCCTGAGAGAAAAGGCGATATTGCATTTACATTAGTTTTCACTGGCCAAGGTGTGGGATAATCTTGATATTTCAATATACAATTCACAATTGGGAGAAATAGCCACTGAAAAGAACGTTTTTGTCATACCAAATTTTAACGACATTTTCTTTCATTGCAATATATATTGTTAGATGTATGATGCCATGGACAAAGATCCATTTCAGAATATTTTCCTTTTAACAGGAACAAAGACCAACATAAAATAAGAGAACTTCATGGTCAGAAGTAACGTCAAACCATAGGTTCTTAAATTAGCGACCGTGGGAGCATCATAACAGGTATAACGTAATATCAGTGACTGAAACAACAACAATAAGAGTTACACTGACCTCCGACATTTTGGAGCTTAAGCATGTGATTGTCGATCTCAGGGTAGTTTGCAATACACAATCAAAAAATCATATTCAATTTGTGCAATCAAGTTTTTGAGATTACAAGGTTGTAAAAGAATTGTTATCAATGTATTTTAGTGCTAGTTATTACCTTTCATTTTGGATTTAGTGCTTCACAAAAAGCATGCATTTTATTTAACAAACTACTTCTGAAAAAATATATTATGCGTTACACAAACGCTGATCATGGATGAAGGGCCTTTTTAATGACTTTCTTCTGTGCTGAGTAGCCACCATCTCTCGTTTCAAATACCAACAGTAGTTCAAGGGGGGGGGGTCACATTCCACCATGACACGAATGTCCTGGTGGAAACGCTCTTGCTGCTCCTCACTTAAGTCTCTACAGTTATGAGGGGAAAAGTTTAAGTGGGACCTTAGGAAGCGCATTTTGACTGACATACAAGCCCCTAATTTTTGAAAATTCTTCAGGAGTTCGTCGACTTCCATCTCTTATTCTGCACTCCAGTTGTTTCCAGGGGAATATTGTAATTACTGACATAAGCGACAGCTAAGCAGACAGCCCAGCTGCGTTCAGCGCATCATCAAACATTAAGTCCTTCAGGAGTTCCAGTATCTGAGGCCCATCAAAAATACCTAAGCTTTTCAAAGCTAATCCATAGAAACCTCTACTGAAGGAAAGTAAACTCTTTGGGATCCCTTCCCACAGCCTTTACAAATTTCTTCAAAAGTCCCCGTAAAGGCGGGAGTAATATCTTGTTTGGTTCAACAAGAGGGCGAGACTTAACATTGTGCGAACCAGGTTCCAGCCCTTGTCTTAACCGCTATTCTTGTCTAATATTATGTTGATCATCAGCCCGACTGTACTACAAACACAGAAGGCATGGATACTTTGTGTACCTATCTTGTACTCCTAAAACCAATCCAACAACCTTAAGATCTCCACAGATCAATCAACCATGGTCATGGTAGTTCAGAGCAGATAACAACTGATCTATGTTGTCATGGGTTTCTTGTGTTAGAGGTACTGGCTGGTCATTCTCTTCTGGCAAGTATTCTTCACCCTCTGCTGATGTAAGCAATCAGATTCCGATTCAGAGTTGGATTTCATTGCAACATCTGGCTCAGGAACAGGTAGGTCTGTATCAGGAGGGACTTATGGCAGACGGAGCATCAAGATACTAAACACAATGCTTGTTCTTGCCATTCATTCCTTGAAGATTAGTCATGCAAAAATACCAATCTGTCACATGATCGTTACCCTCTCTCCACATCACAGAAACTGAAAATGGCCTACTTTCCCTTTTGTTATTTCTCCAATCACGCAAGTTCTCAATATGTGTTTTGCAGCTAGCATTGGGCTGCAAATGCTTTCTCCTGGTATCCAAGCTTAACTCCAAAGAAAGCTTGATATGCGTTCTGAACAAGATCAGTTATTTTTTCAAGGTGGCCAGGAAGAATCACATTACCACATATATAAGAGAACCTGTCATGATGATTTGTACATTTGCAATCCATTTTATCTTGATCTAAAATACCAAATAGAAACATTACATCTGTTCCCTGTGATTTCAAGCCACTATGACTGGAGTTCAGCTCTGGTAAACAATACATGACCATCCAGATGTAAACAGAAAAAGGTTTACCTTTAGTTTCCTAAAGTTAAAGACCGATGCAGTTTCGTTTCAGGTTGAGGCTGCTCCAGTTTCTTTTTCTATATTAAAACAAAGATTGGGCCTGCTGCAGCCCTGGTTTTCTTGAACTGTTCAAGGGTCAAAACGTGCACTAATCATATCTCAAAAACTTAACCTGACCAAAGAAAATGGATGGTAAAATGGATTTGAAACAAAGTTTTAAAGGCAGTCCAGTGTTATATTTAAAACAAACTTGAGAATCTAAATTTGTAGAGAATAATAGCACAAAAGGTATTAATTTATTTTGAAAATCGTCTAAAAAATTAATAATGTGTGACTGACTTTACTCTTTAATCAACCTTTTCCTACCGCAGTGGAAAAGCTAATCCAGACGTTTTCTCTACCTTTGTTCTAAGCCAGACAAGACTCAAGAGAGTGGCAAAGATAGCAGCAACTCCATTCAACTTAATGAAAGAATTTGTGCTTTGTAAAGTTCAACACTAGCTTTTTTCTTTAGTGATTTACCATACAGCACTTTGATTCTCTATATGGTGTCTTGTGATAAGTAAAATTACCCCAAAAGGCTTTATTTTATCGTTTTGCCATTCTATTTGTCCATTGAATCGTTTTATTTCATGTAAAATCAGCACCTTTAACCCAATCACCTAAAATGAAAATAAACATGACTTTAGGTAAACAATATTAAATGGCTCAATTTCCTATTACTGTACTTCTTATTTTGTTCTCTTTGCTTCACTTCAAGTAACAGCAACCTTTTCTTCTTATTATTATTAAGCATTTCCGGTGTTCTTCCTTAGCGCTTATTGTTTTGCTTCTAAACAAAAGTTTTGCTTACATTCTAAACAACCTGTGGGGAAGAGTGATGGTGGTGGTCATCGTTTGCATTTGTATTTCAATTTCAATTTCAGGATAATGGATGGCTATACAGTGGCTTCTTCTCCTCTATCCGCTCCAAATCTCACCTTGTGCAGCACTTTGACCTTTTCCCTGGCTTTTGATACTTTAACACCTGTACGATTAAATGCATTGACCTAACTCATTTGTGTCATTCCCATGTCAATACAATGACCTGAGACGACTCACAGACTCTGCAGAGTTTTTGAGCTGTGTATTTTTATTTGCCTATGCTGTAAGGAGTTCGGTGTTTATTAAGAACTTTCTGCATGGTGCCTATAAAAAAGCTTAATTCAAGGGCCAAGGTAACCTTAGGCATGGTTTTTATTAGCCTTTAGTAGAGTCATTTTTCACCATGAGTTCAATGTAGTTTTCTAAAGAAATTGATGTCCAATCCTTGTTATAAATCGTTTAAATAGCTTTTGTTAGTAATGTCAAGAAATACACAAGTTAAATAAGCTGTGACTACCTTCCTAGCTTTAGAGACGACTTTTGCAATAGAGAACAGATGGTAGCTACCAAAGTTCGACTCCCAAATTGGGAAACACATTCCCCTTTGCCTATTTTAATATATTTGGCTACAAAGAAAAGTTTATTCATATCATATTCACATCAAGTCTGTCAATTGACAAAAATTGAAAAATAAAGGAACGACCTTATGTGCCACAAATATATGCTGGTTCCTGCAACCATTTTATGTCAGTAATTAATCTATTACAGTATTATAGAGTAGGCAGGGACTGAGCTTAGTCACATTAAATCTACTTTCATTGGTTGAATCTTGTAATTAGACCGAGACAAATAAGCCTGTTTTCGTTTGAAGTAAGTTTTTGTCAAGTGGTGCTTCAACTTCTCTTTCTTCCTACTTTGAAATCAAGTCTGTGGATAACTTTAACCCCCAAAAGAACTGCATGTAAAAGAGTTACTCTGCAGCAAGTCAAAAACTGTATGGTATGATTTTGCTCTCAAGGGATTAGGCAGCTGTCAAGTAAGAAGCAGTGAAAAGATTAACAACTTACTTTTAGATTGTCAGAACTTAATGTCACAATGTCCGAACTCACTGTAAGAACCTCTTTAAATTACTATACAATCACTTGTTAATAAGCGTGTTTGCATATCGTTTATCTCATTTATAACAAACCTTGTATTTGTGCTGCTCATGCAGTTAATGTTTGTATGAAATACACAATTTTGGTTACATTAATTCAACAATGATATTGTTGCCTAACGCTATTTTGATTCGCTCGACACACGCACGTGGTGCAGGCACAGTGTGATTTAAATGGATACCTTATAAAGAGTATCGATATGTTGTCTCACAATAAAAATAATAGTATGAGAATAAATACCTTAACTTTAGATTCAGTACTATTTAAAAAGTATGGAAAAAATAATTCTGAAGCACTGTGAGTCTGAAATATTTTGCTGAACCAGTCAGTGAAGCCAACAGTGTAGCCGAAATGCATTACTTTAATAATCATTAGGATCTGAGATAAAACCCTTCATCTTCGAAAGAAAAGCGTCAGTGTTGAAATATATGAAACTTGATCAAAATGGAAAGTTTTGTCAATAGAATTAAACTAGTTTACAACTGTGTTACAGCTTTTCTCTCGAATTTGCGAGGGATCAGATACCTTAAATTCTGCCAGATTTTTAAGTCTTACCATAGAAATATTTTGTATGAAGTGTTTACAATTTTTTGTAGATTAGCTGAATATGCTGTCACTATCAAATGATACAATTCGTAAAGGATATGTGACATGTCTAATGATAAAGAAGACAAAAAGTATTTTTGAAATAAAAGATTTCAATAGCATAGTATATAATGTGTAGTCGATGGTATAGACATTTTGGAGGTAAGTAGTGCTCTCCAGAGTAGGCAGAGGTTATTTCCTATAGAAATACAAAATTCACTAGATATTCCAAGCCTTTGCACGATTTTACTTAGACCAAGGTACATATACACCTATGCTATTTGCTGTAGAATCTTACAGGACGTGTTGTCTTCTGCTTCATTTCTCCTTGCCTACAGGCTTATCAGGCTCAGGCCTCATCTTAAACTCGGTAGACTTTATTTCACCTTTTTTAGTTTATCAGGAGCCTTTTGTATACAACTTTATAGGTCAACAAACATTTTGCCAGAAGCTAAGCTGCTAAAAAACATATGAAAAGGGTTACAAATGTAAAGAGTTCATTTCTTTTAATTACTAGATACTATTACAAAAGGAGAAGATATGGTGCATTTTCAAGTAACTAGTCAAATGCGTAATACACAGGATACCTTGCAGTGCTGGATCTTAAATCTAGCTTCTTAAGGAGATCATGTACTTTGAATACATGTATCAAGAGGATACATCAAAGAATATCCATGTACATTTTATTCACGCAGCCAAACTAGATTCACAATATTAATACATTGCAGTTTTTTTCATACCTTACCCCATTGAGTACAAGGATGTTATAAATACTATGCCAAGAGTTAATACTGCAAAAAGTACTTTTATCTCATACTGAAGTGGGATAGCCTTGAAGTCATAATGTTGCAAGTAATTGATGAAGGATGAATTTTAGAAATAATTTTCCAGCTAAGTTTTCAGACAACAAAAGAAGAGGAAACAGCGCTCACCCCAAATGTAATTTCTCGCTACTTTTTCCATTAAGTATATTTTTGCAAGTATAGTATGCTACAGTTTTCCATTTTATGACAAACTAAAATCATTAAGTAAAAGTCTAAACCTGACTTGGGCCAGAAAAACGAAATGATGATTTATTAAGCTTGTTTAAGAAAAGCAACATAAAGCTAAATTAAACTTGTTTGAGAGAAACGACACGATGCTTAATGATATTTTTTTGAGGAAAAAAAAGGTGCCCAATATGGGTTGATTGAAAAAAAGAAATGTTGGTTATAACTTTTTGAAGAAAAATGAAATGATACTCAAAGTAACATATTTGAGGAAACTAGAGAAATTTTTTACTTTTATAGGCAAAAATGTTCAACGTACTTTTTACATAGGCTCATAAACGTTTAGCTCTGGTATGTAACGAGCTCACTTTTTACGTTTCTGATATCAAGAAAAAAAGTATCACATTGATTAAAAATCCTTTTAGAGTCAATTCCAAAAGTGTCACCAATAATCTTTATGATAAAATCATGAATTTATGGAATTATCAAATATTACAATATGAAACATCTGCACGAATGACAATTCTTGTTTAATTAATTCTGTGTTTCATCATCAAATGATACCAATCAATTCAAAAAAGTACCTAAAATAACTTTTCCCTCCATTACTCATTGCTGAAAAGAATGGTGTTCAATTATGTCTATAACAATAAATATTCTTTATGCTGCTGTGCCTTGAACATGATATGTATCTCAGACAATTCCACAACTATGCCTCTTACTCATACATGAACACTATTAAAATAATTTACTTCCTTTATTCTTGTAATTTGAGTAGTTTTTTTAGCTTTAGCTTGTAGTTGAGTTCTGTACACGATGTATAACAAAACTATTTCTCGTACAAAAACTGTAGTCAATTTTTAAGCATAAATGGCTGTAAACATCTCCTTCCTTCTCTTGTACTTTGCCGTCTTTGGAAAGCTACATAAGCGCCCTTTTGGATTCTTTCATGTGTATCGAATTAAAAGAGCTACAAGAACTTATTTGCGTTTTCTTGCTTATTTTGTCATTTGATTTTCATACAAGTTGTGTTATTTTCCGATCGATGTGAACTGTAGAAAATTTTCTAATGTTGAAAAATTCTTCTTCACATTCCTTTAATTCCTGGATTTTTGGGATGGATTACTGATCTTTAACCCCTTCTTTATTTCACTAAACCGTTTTCAGTCCGATCAATGTTTCTGCTAACTTAAGCAATCAATTGTTTTGTTTCACTCCATTGATTTAAGATAACCCCTTGACGTGTTTGTTTTCCATCCACAGAACACTACTATGTCCACAGATCAAATGAATAATGCAGATAAGATACTTCCATTAAACCTACAGATTCTCTTTGTTTGGAATGATCTATGTACAAGACAATCTTTGTCCACTTCTCTCTTTATCTCTCTCTTATCTCTGGGAGCAGCAAGAAGGCGAAGTTAGGACAGAAAAAATCTACATTCTCTTTTATCAATGTGATATTCATACAAGAAAACCCAGGAAGATAAAGCCCAAGATCTCTCGTTTAACTCTTTTATCGTGAGCTTATTGTAACATCTTTATTTCAGTGCTATTAATAGTATAGTAATTAGTACTGACAACAGCACTTGGATTTAACGTAATTTGTTAACAAATGTGGACTTGTTCTAATATTCTTTAGGATAGAAAGTCAACATGTTGAAATATCTCTATGTCCCTCTTCCAGTTTCTCTAACTGGTTTCAAAACTTAAAAATATGGAATAACCTTTCAAATTTCACTGCCCCTTCTTTTTGTGCGTCATAGACTTGGCCAAGGAGATTGAGTAGATTTGATTTTCTTTCTTAAATAAATTTTGGTAGTGAGTCTTTGGTAGCATCTGACCAAGAGGCATTAATTGCTTTAGTCAAAGTTATATACACGTCTTAATATTTTTGTTCCAAGCTCCTATTGTAAAGTTTAAACACGATGTGGTACTGAATATATCTAAAGCTTTTGTTCAATACTGTGAAAAGAAAGCATCGGTATTTCATCAAAAAAATTAGAAAGATTGGTAAGTTCCTTTTGTTTGAAAATATATCGTTTCTTTGATGGCGAGTTGCTCATTGATATTGACTCCTTACTCTCTAACCTTATGCATGAATGATCAAATAGCATGGTGTTGGAAAGCTCAGCAACAAATTGAAAAGAGATTAACTCTAGCATTTGGCTTCTGTCAGTAGTGATGTGGCCTTTGTCCTTTCAATATAAACCCCTCCTATTGCCCTTCTTTTGCGAAAGGATCTGAATACAAATAAAAGGGTGGAATACTATGACATTATTGAGGAGGTGGACGTGAGTAATTCCATGGAAACTGAAATAAAGGAATATCTCCATTAATTGTGTATCTTTATTGTTTACACGACAAGCAGGATCAAAATGGATTTATCCTCTTAATGATCAGTGGATTAGCGTCTCCAGTACTTTTTGTTAAAGGAGAAATATGAAGAATCGATGTACGGACACAGGTCTCCTTACGTTAATCCTTTAGTTCAAAGGAAATGACTAAGAAAATAAGGGGGCCGTGCATGTCTGAGGCCTATTAATGACGTTTGTTGTTTCAATTAGATTAAACTGCTTTAAATCGACACTGCGTATAAAGATAAACACAATTCGCAGGCAGAAAAAAGCAAATAAGTAGAAAAAGATTGAAATTCGGTGTGTAAACGTTTCCTCGAGCGACCAGCAGATTTTGAAAAAATATAAACGCGTGTGTGTATGTATATATATAAAATTTTATCCAGCTTCGCTTGAATAAAGCTTTTCAAAGAATACTCCTTTGATTGTCTAGGAGAGGTAAGGAAAAAATTGCTTCCAACTCTGTTTCTTGCCACCTTTCCCCCGATAAAATAACAAGGAGATAACAACATTTCTCTTTTAATGCAAGCCAAGACGTGTACAGTTATGCAGGTATAATAGTTGGAAGAGAATTTCTTGAGGGACTTCTGATTTATTAGCAAAGCAGCAAAGGGTAGGCTGCAGTCAACTTACTTTTGGTAAAACAAGAATATTGACTCACTGAAGTCAAAATAAAAACAGAAAATAAGAATGAAATATGAGTTGAATTAAAATGGATATGGACATGAAAGTATGGTTTTTGTACTTATCAGCTTTGCCAGTAAGCAGTTTCCATATCCATATGTCTTGCATACTAATCATTATATTTCCAGATCCTCTTCTTTAACAATATATTTTAAAAGGAACACTGCTGTTGGGGATGGAAAAGCAAAACATACACGAAAGACAGAAATAGGAGAATTTGACAACAACAAAAATTCTCTTTAAATAAAAGCACCTTCAAAGAGCAAAGACTGCAATTTACGAACGTCTGTAACCTAAACTACTCAACTGTAAATTATTTTCAACAATGGAAGGTGCTTCAACCCCAGCTTTTTTTGACAAACATAAAACAGATGGATTCAAAATGACTGTTCTTAATTAATCCTGTTAAATCTGCGTTAACAAATTGTTTGGAGTCTTAAAAGCGAAAGGGGGCTCTATCGGTTTCATTTAAACATAAAAATGCTCCATAAACTATTTTTAAAGTTGACAGCTTATCATGGAATCAGTTATACAGACGTTTACAAGAATATCTAAAAGATTGAAAACGAACTGTTTAGGAAGAGTTCATTGTAAATACTCCACTTTCTTTGACAGCTCTTATTTCCTTCCTTTGCAAAGATTTTAGATACTCCACTTGAAAGCTGAGGAAGCTGCCACTATGACACCAAAAGATCACATTTTATGCCTAGGCCAAAGGTAGAATTAGTTTCTAAGAAACAAAAGCAGCTATCCTGAACTTCTTATTTAAGAAGGGTAATTTTTCTTAAAACTTAGGCTGTAATACCTCAATGGGTCAAAGCCAGTGCTCGTGTAATCAAGCAACAGGAATATTATCTGATACCATAAACATACACACTTAAGAGGTTTGAGCATTTTTATTAAAGTACCTCCAAATGCAAATGATTTCTTGGTGCTATTTTTGTTGTTGTTTTGACATTTCTACAGAACGTGTAATATGAAAGTTAGGATATAAGGAATTTTCATCCTCTTCTAAAATATGGTACAAACGTAAAAATAGGTTGACACCAGTAGGAGTGGGATCATCAAACCATTGTTTTTTTCCGTAAATAGATAAGCATCTTTGTTTTAATCCTTTTTCCAGAATAGTTTAAAAAAGAAAATCTGTATAGCAGAGCAACAAAACAGGACATACTTCTGATCTTAGAAGGCCTTTAGAATTTCAAGATGGATATCAGTCTTCATCGCTTTTTGTATTTTTTTATTGAATTTTTGTTACTAGCTAGGAAATAAACTGAACTTTGAACCCTCTTTATAACAAAAAGAGAGATTTATCAGTTGCGTATTCATTGCAGATACATACACTTGATTAAGGTACAATTTTCTGAGGTCTTACAACGTAGCTCTGACTGGTGTCCTGAATAAACCTACTGTCCTAAAGACACCAAAGTGAAATGTATCTACTAAAAATAAGAACATACTGCACTGCAGAGATGTAGATTACTTTTGTTATTGATCAATAATATAAAATATACATATAACCTTTTAACCAATGATCTTTATTTTTGTCAACAGCGTTGGTAATAATAATGTACTAAACATCTTTTCGTTCCAATTCAGTAAAATTTTAACACATGATTACAAAATATAGCCCCCTAATTTTTTTTTGGAAAATAAGCTTAAACAATAGTCAACCATTATTTTTATTGAACGTATAACTTCAATCATACAACTTTGAAGAAAATAAAAGAATTTTATAGGTCTTGCTCATTTAGTCAGGATCAGTAAAACTATTTTTATCAGACTAAAGTGGCAATAAGCCTGAAATATTAGATATGTATTTCATTAAGCAAGTATTTTGTATGTTAACTGGCTTAGTTCAAAAGACTTGTTTTTATGTTAATAAACAACGCAGTAGGCGCGAAATTGGATTTCAGCCAAATTTATTCACTTCCTTCTGTCCAGGAAAGTGGTTTCCATTTATCAAGGGGCAAGCATCTTGTAGAATTTCTAAATAACATAACGCTCAGTGGAATGCCTAGGGAGGATAATTACAGTCTTCTAAACATAAACCAAATTTTTTAAGAAACCAGATATTTAGCAAAGAGCTGGTTTCCTTAAATAGTTCGTTTAGTGAAAATTGAAAGTAAAAGCATTTCTTTGGATGTGTGTTTCATTTGTCTTCCTTTCTTGGGAGAGCTTTTATATTACCGGGAAAATAGTTGTAAAATAGTAGATGCGAAGTATATCCTAAAGCGGTACACACCCATGTAGAAAACAAAAGTGATAAAACGCCCACCCCGTTTTATCTCTTATTGTAGCTTATCATGAAGTGAAAAAAAAATCTGCAACCGGCGAGTTTTTGGCAGTTAAATTGTAAATGACTATAGCAATTAGTGAAAATCAGTTAAAGTAAAAATATTTGTGAACCTGTACTAAAAAGCCCCTCAACTATTATGAAAAGTAAAAAAAGAAGAAGCCAAAACAACAACAAAAATATAGTTACAAATGACTTAAAGTAGTTCAAGATCCTTATTTTTTTGGTTCTTTTAGCAACAATATGCACGTACACAACGTATTATTCCTTATATAGAAATAATATTGAAAAAATACAAATAAATTAATGTAGCATATGATCATACATAGAATATTTTCAAGATGTTTGTTGTGTCCTGGTAAATGGTCCTTTGTCTAAAGACGTGTAAATTTTTTGAGTAAGAATACTGAAAATGTCTCTGTCTTAGGCAGTATTTTATATTGTATTGTATAGTGGTAGTGTTTTCACTTTCGGTATTTTAACAATTAGGATAGGTGTTAACTGTTTCGTAGCAGAACTGAATGCCAGAATTTCATTCAGTTCCATATAAACTTGGAATGCAAGTTACTTGAAAATTTACCCTTATCCTGAACTTTCAGCAACACACAAAGTTCATACTATCAGTTGTTTTGTTCATAACTGAAAATCTAAGTTCCCTATCTGAATTAAGAAATTACATATTGAATTTCTCAAGGAAAATTTACAAGCCTGTGAGAATACCTATGTTGTTCTTCTAGGTTCATGCATGGCTGTAAAACAGAGTCGATTACAGAATTACGTTTCTTTCCAAATATTTACCATGATTATCAAAAATTCACGTGTCAAACTGCCGACACAAAGCAAACTTAAATCTTTTCTCAGTTTTACAAAATCAAGATTTTATGATCTAATCAATGCAATCATTTTTAAATTGAAAAACCATTCCACTTCTCTCAAATGGACGTTAAAATGTACGACAGGCACAAACAGCAATTCAAATTAGACCTCTACTTGGCAAATAATAAATTTCATCGAGTAAAAATTTAATTTTTGGTAAATAGCTATCATTTTATGTACTACATTTGACTTTTAATGGAAAACTGAAACTTTAACGAAATCCAATGGATTAATATTTGTTTTCAAATAGCAACATTGCCATTTGGAAGGGTTATGAATACTTCTTGCAATGGAAAGTAAGATTATTTATTGCGAAGTGCCAACTTTTCCAAATAAAGGGCTAGCAGCGCTAACTAGATGTGTTATTTAAATTTTCAGTAAGTAGATGTTTCTATGCTCCCAGACTTCCCTATTTTCGAGAAGCTAGCTTGCCTAAATATTAAGATTTCCTAATTTTCGTATCCTCACTGTCTGAAAAGAACTTTCACTGTCATAAATGTGAACGAAAACTGCCACATATTAACTTTCGAATACCTTACCAACAGTTTCCAAAATACTTCTCACTTCACCCTTTTGCGGAGTTAAAAATTTCCACTGTACTTTTTAAAGAAAACGCAGGATTTAGTAAATCTTGTTTGGTGATAAAAACTCTACAGCATCTCTAATGTAAAGGTTTTATTTTGTGACACCAGAATAGAAATGTGTTAATCTCTGATCCTAAAAGGAAAACACTGTATTTCCTCTCAATACTTGCCCAATTATGTCTATTAGCCTGGCTTAATTCTATTTTTTCAACAGTTAAGGCGCCATCTTTGATACAAGAATCTTATTTTTAACTTGGTGAGTTGTAAAAATGGATCCATACCGCATTTTTAACATCACCAACAGCTAATTCCTGCGCAATATTTGGCAATAGCAAATATTCTTCCCTTCGATAAAGCTACTATTGATATTGGTCTATTTTTTAGGATTGACAAGTGACAGAAATATTATAGATACTTGAATACTTTAACTTTATACCGTATATTTCAATTATCTATCACAAAAATATGTACACTCTATTACTACATTATTTTCAAATTTCCCCAGAAGTATTTACATCGTTCAATCGATCAAGGATAATACTCACAAACCTAATAAATGCAAGAACCACAACACAATAGCTTTGAAGGCAAGTTGTTAGTCTAGATGTTCAGGATGGCTTTTAAGAGCTATATCCCAATAGATAGATTTTATTCTTCACAATACAGATTCCGTTCAAGTGATAAATTTAAAACCAATGCCTTTTAAAAAAAGGAAATACCTTCAACCCTTGAAATTAATGCACTATTTTAACATGCATTAAAAAAATGTAACCTGTTATCTGCTCTGCAGATGTTTTACTGTATTATCCTTAGTGGATCTTCTCTGTTAGCAAACATCACAGTTTCTTTTCCTTTGTATAGTGAATAGCTCCTGTATAAGTTTAGTAATAGGTCAGAATTAGATGTGCATAATTATCACATGTTCAGCATAGGATATGGAAGCTGGGCTTGATTGTAATAGTTGTATAGATCAATATTGTTATTATAAGAGCAGTTACTTGTTGAAACAGAGTCATGGTAATTATGCCAATTCTCGTATGGACTCTCACTTGTATTACCGTAATAAATTTCACTAGGGCGATATCCCATTGGGTATCTTTGTTCCCAAGATGTATTTCCGTACGTTTCTCGTGCAGAGTTTATCATCCCACCATGATCAGCATAGGTGCCTCCGTTTGCTCTCATAATTTTCTTGAACTTGGAACGCTTGTTTTGGAACCAGATTTTCACTTGTTGCTGACTTAAACCCAATGCACTTGCTAGCTCAGCTCTCTCTGGGAGAGCAAGGTATTGAGTCCTTGAAAATCGCCTGTTAAGTTCTCTCAGCTGGTAACTGCTATAAATTGTTCTTGGCTTCCGTGATTTTCTTAGTTTAACATCTAGTTTTGAGCACTTCTCTTCGTCAGAATCCTTGTCAAATGCATCTAAGAGAGAAAAATATATTATTTTAATTAAGATTTTTTTTCTAGGAAAAAAGGGCACTTGTAGTTTCTTAAAACTTTAGTTTGAAAAGATAAAAATGCTAGGTAAATTGCTGCTAAAACCACAACTGAAATCTTAACTCAGAACACATAAATAAATAATAATTTACTAACACGATTGTCTTATTTTATTTAACTGGTTTTGATAAAGGAGATATCCTTAACTGTAGTATAGTAAACAAATTAGGCTATACCTTATAAAAGAAACTAAACTATGAAACTAAAGAAACTATGATTGAAAGTTAGCTGATTGTGTTGCAACGTTTACTTTACACCATTTTACATTCTGATTTTGCTTGATATGAAATGCAATAATATCGTCTTATTTTGTTGAACGTTTGTAATTTTCTAATAAAAATCATGAATGTATTTCTCAGTTTAGGTCCATTGGTGACGAATTAATAGTTTTCAAAATCGAAATATTTTTACATATTGCTTTAATAAAACCTTAATCAGATTACCAGAGGTATCTGGTTAAAATATGAGAAAAGCCCAATTTTCTATTAAAAATTATACTGAAATCAAAGCAAAGGAATTTTGAAATTATTATAAAGTATATGTAAAACTGTAAAAAACCTCGAGGTATTTAAAAAACATGTATGAAAGCTAAAATCTGTGGTGTTATCCTGCAGCATGGAGAAAATAACTTGCATTCTCACCACCTATTTAAGAAACCCTTCTCTTAAAAGACATCCATGTCATTCTAATTTACTTGCATACCCACTCATTCTCTTGTCAAACAATGAGAACATATCATCGTCTCCTCTTAATAAAAATGTACACTTTACTGCTTTTACTAATGATGCACGAAATTAAACAATGTGACTGCCTAATGAGTTTCTAGGATTCATTAAACTATTACCTGAAAGAAGAACATAAAGAGCTGGCTTTAATGATGCTATTTCTACAACTTTTCTTTTTCTGCTCTGTCACACTCATTGTAAACACCATTCTTCTTGATAGATTTAAAACCGAATAAAATATTTTTGTCTCTTGTTACTGCTATCTGCATATTCGTTACACATTTTTATTGATGACTTTGTGTTAAACGGCTTTTAAATTCAATTGGTGAGAGAACGAGGTTTTAATTGCCTCAGAGGTAACTGTCGTTTTCCATTCCCAGTGATCTGTTGTGTAATTTTTCAAGCATTGATTTTGGAAGATTACTCTTGAAGAAAACTGCCTACTATTTCTTCTTTAGCTGATAAATCTTAAATGTTTTTACACGATTTGAAGCCTATTAAAGACAAATGCCCGCATTTGGTTTCTATACACAAACACAATATATTGATAGTTTAGGTTTCTAGGTACATCAGAACTGTATTGATATCCTTTAAGGAAATCATTGCATGGTTATTTTTAAGCCTCGTATCTCATTAGTTTGAATAACAAGCCATTGAAAGACAAGGGTATCATTTAATAATCAATAAACAGTCAATAATAGTTAATCAGTATAAGCTCTAACTCACCATCATATTTCTCATCCGACTTAGCAGAATCAGGTGTTATACAAGGACTTTTAGGCATCTTATTAATGAGAGGTATACTCTTTAATGGAGGAGGTGGCCCATGACTCAAATCAATATATTGCTGTGGCCTTCCTTGTCTGCTAGAAGCTGACGAATAATTATTATTTGGAGAAAATTCCATGTCCGTTGTAAAGCTTCTCATGGATAATTTTATCAGCATTCGCTTCGAAGATGAAAAATTAGGCTTTCCTTTTGCTCAAAAGACTTGCATAGTAAATATCGTGTGCTTTGACTATTGAATTGGAATGGCACTTTTATATCTACTCTACGGGCATTAAACAATACTGGTAAGGGAACTCTTCTATTGGACAACAGATGTTTTAAAACCTCGTTTCCATAAAGGTGAGAACTTGTTATCATCCTGAAGCTTTGTGCTTGGATAAAGAATAAAAGCCAAAAGAGTCAAGTTAGTAAATGTTTTTCAACAGCTTTAACAAAAGAGTAATTCTGCTTTTTGTTTTGGGAACTCACGCTTCAATTGGTATGATTTCACACATTTGTCATCAGAATTCTCTCTTTTGTAGTCAAGTCTTGTGTGTAATTAACAAATTTTTCTACAGAAAAAGAGATGAAGGATGATACAAGGGATATTTTGTATTTAACTTCCATTTTTTCAAATCCACGAAAAGAAATTATCCGTTTCATGCTCAGAAATTTTGACCTTGGCTTTAATACCTCCAAAATTAACTGCACACAACAAAAACAATTACACTGAATTGAGAGGTTTATAGTTTAATAGATATAAGTATATATATATATATGTGTGTGTGTGTGTGTGTGTGTGTGAGTGTGTGTATATGTATAATAATCAAATATACGAGTAAGAAAAACTTTAACTTTACAGTACTCAGAGTTTTTCTTACTCGTACGTCTGATCATATGATAGCTCCTACGTTTTAATGTGGTAGAGCACTGTTGCTGAGGACATTTCATATTCATTTGTTAATATATGAATATGTATATATATATATATATATATATATTGTACATGTATTTTTTGTGTCTGTTAAAGTGTAGAGTTTGGATGTCCTTATGCTGACTGTAATTTATACTTAAGGAAGAAAACTCATATAATATTTTCAGAATCAAGTTACAAACATAATTTAGCAAACTAGACAGCAAATTATACAATAAGAGATATATACCTGAAAAAGTGACCAAAATACTTTTTCATCAAAATTTATAGAAATAATATTAATTGACATTAGATGTAATTAGAAGCTGTGATGCAGTAATTAAAATACCTATTGTGTATGAGCTAAAATATACACTTGACCCTAAAACTAGGAAGTTATTATTAAAGAATAAGAAGTAGGAAAATTAAGTAAAAAAATATTAAAATACTTTTTATCATTGGTAAAAACATTTGTCATTCGGGTAAATTTTTATCATTGGTGGATATAAATCCAAATCAATATATTTATTACTCATTAAAAGTAAAATGTTTAGTAAAGCTAAAATAGGGTTTAGAGTTACACTTCCTATTTAAATTACTAAATGAAAAAAAGTTTGCAATCGTTTCTAAGACCATATACAGCAACGTCTTAATGTTAAGCTAGATTTTTTTTTTGCTAATACCTGTGCTCAATATTTAATGAATCCAAATTATTATTTCAAAGCTTTGAGTAGCTATTCAAATTACTAGAAAATTTTTAAATTTTCTTTTCAAAGCGTCAACAATATAGACGTGTTGAATATTCTTTACTGTATGGACTCAGGGGAGGCAAAGATGTAGAATATTTATCATGTTATGAGGCGTAAGATTTCAACTCAGAAAAAGCTTAAGACTTATGATAAAGCTCCTATTTTAATAACAAAAATGTGGTTATGATATCTACTACTTAGTAACTTTCAAACCCTTTTTTTTAAATCAGTGAAACTAGTAACTGTGTACAAGTACGGTTAACCTTTGAGGCTTTCAGGTGGTTCTACAAATGAAGAAAATACCAGTTTATTTCTGAGATTGAGACAAAAATGGTAAATATTGGAAGACAGTAAAGTTACTTTAAGAAATTCCAGTTACACAAATATTATTGGCGTTTCTAAACTATTTGTAATAGTTTCTCACACGGCAGTTTCAAAGTAGTTCCAAAATATATAGCTCAATTTCCTTATGCTCCGTAAAGACCAAATTTTTGTGGAGGCTCAATTAAAATGTTAGACAAACAGCACAGGTAAAGTAAAATCTAATCTAATCCAAACAATTTATTTAACAACTTGAAATTTGTTGTAATAGTAGAGGTTTTCTTTAATAGATGAATTCCAATACTTATCCAAGGGTCGATGTAATTATCTTGGATAACAAGAGCAAGGATCGACAATTTTTCACGAAAAGGCTCTACATTTTTTAGTTAGTGTTCTTTTTCAGGGCAGCTGATGTTCCAGGGTTCAATATCAATAAGCGTACCATTAAAGACCTACTATCTTTATCCTTTAATTCTTGGCAATATTTATGGATGTCTTAGTTTTGTCTACCTTCCTTTTATTATTAACTCTATTACTTGAAAGTATTTTATCCAAGCTTCTCAGTTGGATTTCCTTTAAATTGCTTTGACAAAAAGTCTGAAAACAATTTTTAAAAGTAATCCAGCTCTTTATTTCTATTTTTTTTTCTCTTAAGGTTGAATTCAATTGGGATAAGTGGTTAAAATGTGAATTCAAGATCACTTTAAATCATCAATATTTTAGTATAGCAAAAATTTAGGTCTTCTTGGAAAATGCTAATACCATTCGCAAACAATAAAGCTATACATTTGGCTCCTTTGCCAGAAATGGTTGTTACTTGTTTAGGTGGTGACTCTGGGTGATTTGACAAAGTTTAGTTGTATGACATTCTGAAGTCTATTGGATCATTTTAACAAGTGCAGACCAATACGAACAGACTTTCAAGATACTATTGGTGAATTTGGTGCTGGTTTTCGTATGTTTTTAGAAGGATTGTGGTGGGTTTACATCAGTACTGTAAAAATTAAAAGTTGACGTTAGGTCACAGTGTCATTTACATAATGCAGATAAGAAAGATGATAGACAGGTAGGCAACCTCTTGGCTATTGCTTTTATGCAGCTTTACGTAACATTCTTCATAGAAAACAACAGGAGTAAATGGTTTTTAATACCACAGGTCACAATGTGATATGTGCATATCAAATTAATTTCTTTGTCTGCGAGTTTCGATTTCCTTTACCATATCAGAGTATGCATACCTTAAATCTACTTTCAGTGTAAAATTCCTTTTTGGGTGATTTCATTTCACTTTTGTCTAATATGAGAATAATAAGAAAAATTTTTTTAACAAAAATTCTGAACAAGTCAGATCTTTTGAAATAACTCCCAACAAACATTTCCTCGCCTCCCAAATTCATTTTTATACATTAAGGCACACTATTCATAGAATGCAACAAAGGTGTTAGCTTATGGACGTTATTAGAAACAGAAATAGAAGATAATTTGTCTTTCTCGAAAGTATTGAAATTACAGATATTTATTTATTCACTCATAAATATCATGCAATTTTCTGAAATGTTTGTAAGGAAATGAAATTTATTTACATAAATAAAGAAAAGCATTTCGATACCTAAATTCGTAAAGACAAGTACATCAGAAGAAACTGATGCCTTGGAAAAATTGCAAAAGATTTGTAAAGTGGGGGGAAGGGGGATTCACACGCAGTTGACTTTAGAAGTGGCTTAAACTTGATTTATGCATACTTAACAAAAAAACCCAACTTTTTAAAAGTAAAATGATACAAATCTAAACAACATTGATCTTAATACACATACTAAATGTAAAACAAGATTGAGCTACAGAAAGTTTGGTGAGAATGAAACAACTAAAATACTGGTCCAATTAGAAAATCAAGTTGCAACAAAACAACATCCACAACATTTTTGAGGGTAAAAACAATACCTAAATCAATGAAGTTTTGGGGAATTACCTTTTCCATTACCTAATTGGTAAATTTCAAAAACTTTTAAAGTAAAATCTTTGCATAGTCTTTTTCCCATTGCTGAAGCCATATCCTGCATTCAGAGAGGAAAAAACTTTGAAAATGAAATTCGTATAAAAATAACTAAAATCATTAAATTCTTAAACAATATGCTTAAAAAATTGCATCAAGTAAAGGTCCTTGATCCCATCGGTAACTTCTGTCAGTTTTACTTGTTTCCCCAGTCAAAGTTATAAATTCTGGGTTCGATAGTTTTGAGACAGTTATATTCTACTACTAAATTTGCAATGTCTACTAATGCGTTCTTTTACAAATTTAGTCTCTGTTTACTAAAATTAAGGGACTAACGGCTTTAGTGACAACTGATAAAAAGATGAAGTAAAATTTGACTTACATTTACATTCTTATGATATTTTGACTCTTGTTTAACATCAAGCATAGTCTATGTTTTTACTAATGTTTTGATAGTGTGTTTTTTCCATATTCATCGATATTTAGTCATACCCAAACTTTTCAGAGAACAAAGTCATGTTGCCTGGCAGCAAGCATGGACAATGATTCAATATTGCAAAAATAATTGATAATAACTGATATCTAAATTCAGCTTACCAACTTTCATGATTTTATTGTAAATTATTTCCAGACTGTAAATGGCTTGCTCAAAAAAGGGTTTTGATAATATTAACTTAACCATTAGCTAAGTAGTTACACCACTTCACCATCGGTTTTTTTTCTCTCAGCTACATTACTATACGTGTTTATGGAAAACTGTGTCAAAAATATAATTGGAAAGGCTTATAAGGTAAAATGCATAATTATCCGAATAATGGACGCAGTGCCGGTAGCTTAAATGGTATCTATAGGGACTGGAATGAACTCAATTGAGTGAATACATTTTTCCAACACTTCTACAATTTCAAATCCTCTTCATCTATGTTAATTCTATAATTAGCACTTCCTTGCTTTCCCACCTTATTTGAAAAGTCTACTGCGTTGCTTTTTAAGCAATATAGTAGTGCAACACTTAAGTGGTATCTCTTAAAAATCTTTACCTAAGATATATTCCCACCTTTTTTATGAATAAGAACTGTTCAAACTTTAAAGCTGCTAAGTGTATGGAAATTTAAAAAAAGATTAAAATGGTTAGACAAAGAGAAGTGTTGTCCTTATACTTAAAAGTATTTAACTTAAATGATGAAAGAGAGCACTCGGAAACTGCAACTGAGAAAGGTCATCAGAGCACTTACGAGGGTAGTAGCTAAAGAATGATAGTCCATGGGTATTTGAGGGAGATAAGGAATCAGCTTTCTACTGTAAAACACCAGCTGTGTTTTTGCTACATTAAAAGAGCAAGTCACTTTCTGGTAGCCTTAAGTTCAGATACCATAACTTCTGCAAGGTTTACTTGTTCTTGCTGAGTTGCCTTGTAACTAGTGCTAGTGTACAAGGTAGTATCATGGACATCGATGCCAATGAACTAACTGAAGGACGTTATCAGGAAGATCATTGATGCAAAGAAAGGAAAGAGATGGATAAAGAATAGAACCTTTGTTGTTTTTAAACATTTATGAGATGCTCGTCAATGTAATTCAATCTAGTGTGACACTCATTTTACTATCTGAGAGAAAGGGCTAAATGATCCAAAATCAACATCTTTTTTAATTTCAATGACCTGAAAGCTTATGAAGCAAGCCAGCATGTTACTCGCTACCAAATGCATGGAAGCATCCAGTGCTATAGGAAGACTTTCACCAGATTTAATCATAAATCTTAAGATGTTTACTTTGATTACATTTAAAAGTCACCAGTGGAGCGAGACACTTTAATTCAGTACTGAAAATGTACAAAGGGACCAACATTCTGCAATAGTTCCCCAGTGCATTGTTGATAAGTCGTTCAAAGACGTAACCAACGACAGAAAGAAGACTTGTGGGTTACTTTTTGTCAGGATCAGATGGATTACTTCCGCTTTTGAAGACAAGAACACCATTAGAAACCTTCCAGAAAGACAGAAAACAACACTGATGAAATGCGTAATGCCTATACAATCTTTTACCAATGAAGTCTGATACTGTCTTAGTAGGTGAGGGACAGCCAGTAGAGAGAGAGAGAGAGAGAGAGAGAGAGAGAGAGATCGGCAAAAGAAAAATGGTGAACAGATGCCCTAACGAACAAACAATGTTAAGATTATCTTTAGATTTAAAAGCTTGTACAATAACAGTGGGAAAGTCCTGTCTAGTATATACAACAAGCCAATAAAGATGAGTTGTGTAATTTAGTCGAAACATAAATAATGGACGTCTAAATAATCATTCATAGGAGCCGTGGCTTAATGGTTAGTGGAACTGCATTGTAACCAAGGATTCCGGGTTCGATTCCCCGANGGGGGAGAAAAACGTTAATACTAAAAAAAAAAAAAAAAAAAAAAATTACTAACACTGTCATTTAAGCTTGTCTTATAAAGCTGAAGAATGCGAGGAGAGTAAGGATAAAAGAAAACCTACACCAACGAAAATTTGAAACGAAGATTCCTAACAGTACTTAACGTTCAGAAGAGAGGTTCTTTTAAATATAACAGGGGGATTTGGGTCTGTGTAAAGGCATTACTAACAAATCTCTAGTTTACACTCTTGGATGAGGAACCAGTTTTGGGTTTGTTGATTTCTTATGCTCACTTACTATTCAAGGTCTGCCGTCTTCTAGGAGTAATTCCTTTGAATAAAACTGTCATAAAAAATTGGAAAATAAAATACTTAGAAAAAGACGTCTGAGACCATCATCTAGACACAGATCAGCAACATGCCGACTAACTAAGTCCTATGGTGAACAGGGTGATATCAAACAGAACGACACCAGGCATTGTCCTAGACACAGTGCCCTCATTAGAGAAGACTGTTGATATAGTTACTTTATCACCACTGTTTTTGCTGAAATACCATCTCCAGGACAGTTGACAACCACAGCTGAAAAGATCGTTCTTTCCATGTATCAGACAACCCCTTCAGACGCCAATCTGGTATTTCAAGGTTTCGGGGTAAAATCCCTGATTCTTGAAATCTGATTCCGATGCAGTACCTGTTAAGTTATCGCTAATGTTTTTCATAGTTTAAAGAAAATAAATGACGTTTTTATCTTTTTGCTGTTTAATTGTTCTTTGGAGATAAATTGTTTTACTCTTGGACTCCAAATAAAATGCTAGGAGACTGTAAAGTCTTCCCATCCCTGGAAAATTTGACAGCAGAAACATTTGTATTAAATCTCAATATTGAATTTTCTACATTGGTAATAATTTTATTGCAGCAATCTTTAAAATTATTTAATTATTAAGCTTTCTCGAATGAACTCAATATCTAAATTTCCTCTCACTTAATTTGATCATGATGATCGTTATTTCTTTCTTCTTTGTCCATCTTCTAGTATCGTTCTACGTCACAGCTATGAAAAGGCAATTTTTCTCATAAAGAATGGAGTTATCTGATGCCTCCACACAAGTTTGCACACTTTTCATAGAACTCGATAGAAAAATACTTAAGAAGACAAGCATACCAATGTGCCTTTTTGCCTTTTTAAGAAAATCTCACGCTTAGTAATATTCACTTCAAGTGGGGATCTTGTCATCAAACAATGAATTAACAACGAGGTAGAAGGTTGAAAATAAATAGCAGTGTTTCTGTCAGGCAACTTTTCACAATATCCCACGACATATGTTAAAGCAGCTAATCACAAACATACAATCATTTACATTTCTGCGAGGAGACTGTCATAAATTGTAGGCCATTCTAATTACATAACTTGGGTAACTTTTTTCTCTGGGAGCTTCAAAGGTGTAGTTCCTGAGTAGCTTTTGGTTTGATAGATTGAGTTTGACTTTGACAGCACCTTGGTAATCAATGGCAGTATTGTGACACATACTGCCCCCATAAAAGAGCCCGATTTAAGGGGATGGGTAAAAAGCCCAAAAAAGATATGGACGAAGAGCAATCAGTACTTTACGTATCGCTGCACAGTCACAGACTACTTCTAGTAGAAAAAAAAGAGGCGCCCTTTGGGCTGGTTTTTGGAGCAATATTTAAGCAAAGTGTTTAAGTAAGCAAAGTAAATGCGACGTGGACCTAATTTTACTACATGCCATAACAAATCATTTTTTTGATTGGTGTTATCAAAAGAAAATATTACAAAATCTTTTGCAGTTAAGATTATCCACTACACTTATTTCAATACAATTAATTAAGTTGAACATAGATATCTATATATTTTCTGAGTCCTATCATGTCATTTCCTAACTGTCATTGCCAATAAGAATGACTATACGTTAAGTTGTTCTATGAATTAATTTAAGCACGTGCAGAAAAATATTCATCCAGACATCATTATTTGTTAAAGAATTTTAATACGTTCTTTTTAATGAAATCTTATAAAATTATACTCGTGACTCTATCTGGGCATGGAAAAAGGAATACCTTGGACAGATTTACTTTTAAGGGTATCAATTGGTCTTTTATTCATTTTTGGGAGTTTTAGAAGAAATATTTTAAAAATGAACATTCAAGAAGGTTGTTAGTAGTTTTGAAAAATTAGAGATTTCCTTACTAGAAAACCCTTTATTACAACAGATCTTTGTTAGAAATACGTCTACACATGCATCATGCTGCCTGGTATCTAATATCTGCTTATCAACATTTATCCTGCTGAATGAGCCCCAAAATAAACTTTTAAAACCATTCCTATTTCAAATGTTTATAGCAGTTATCAGTTTAAATGATTTTATAACCTTTGCTTATCTCTCTGTTTCATCAACTAATCCTGAAATACAGCAAAATCAAAATAGTTGAAAATGCTTCAGTGTGTATCTGTAGTCATTTATCATTGATATTGCTTAGTTTGACAGCCTCTTGTGTTTTTGCTACCTTCTGACTACGTAAATAACCCTATGAAAGAATTAACAAGGAAAAGAACCATCTTTTGCTATCTTGCATTGCTTCTGGCGCCAAGAACCTTACTCTACTGCTATATTATGCATTCAAAAGAAACAATGAATTAAAAGACATTATCTCTGTTTATTATTTGATGTATACAAATTGCATAAAAGAATAGACACCAAAGCCTAAATGAGCTACTTAACTTATCATCTTAGGCCTTTTCTTTTGGGTGGAAAACATTGTTTTAGAGCTGTACACAGACGCCAAGCCAAAAGTTTGGCATTTTTATCTATCCATTGTAAAGCAAACACGTCATTTAAAGCAAGTCCAAGGAATTTGGAAGTTTCATTACTTAAAATAGAACTTTCTCCTTTCAGTCTCCGCATAAGTGTCATACTCGGAAAAAGAGCAATCGTGGGCAACAGATTCTGAATTGCAGTATTGTCCAAGTGGTATTTAAAGCAAAAGAGGTATTTCTCGCAACCTTCAGTGAATGTACAACTTAAACTGAATTTTACTACTCTGAGAAATACTCAGCTAAAAGGACATTGTCAGATCAATACAAATTTTAGCATAATGAGTTACAGTGATACCATAGGTGCCTTTATCTGTATATATTGTAAATGAACACACATGCGTATATGTGTACATGTAACATCTTTACCTTTTTTTTCAGGTTTTCAAACTAAGTGGTATGGCATTTCGATGGTATTTGCGTTTGATATATATTGGAAATATAACGAAAACTGCTTTGGCGGCTTAACCTTTTTGTCCTTTTATTGACTATTATTAGAGTCAATATTGGCCCAGAAAAAATATGTCAACATCGGTAATGGGTGCAAAACTGAAATAATTGTCAAGCATACTTCTTTCCTTGATTATATCCTTGCGTGAGTCATATAGAAGTGTTTGCCAGAAATCTAAACCTGTCAGCATCCGCATTACTCATCCAAATTTGTCTTGAAGAATAGCTTCCTTGAGCAGGTTTTGAGTAGCCATTAGAATACTTCAATAAATAATTACTTTCGCCAACGGAATTTGTTTGAGTCGGGTTGATTGTTTCCTTCTGAACCCTTATTACGCAAGTATTGATCAGAATACACTAATTACTGAATACTCGTCTGTCCTCTCCATCATTGTAGTTATACCTGCACATTGTACTATCCGAAAATTCTCTGTTAAATACTACCCTTCAAAGTGAATCAGTCACCTTGTAACTAAGCTGTGATACAATCCTTTCTTATGTTTTACATAGTTTATCATATCAGTTTGTTAAATTAATGCAGTAGCAATGAGTGGCTAAATCAACAGTTTACAAGCAGGAGATTTGCAGTTTGAACCCCCTACCACGTTCCTGGAAATACTGCTCTCAGTTTGTTTCTCCATTATAAATGGCATACTACAGAGTTTGTACATATTTTTGGGAATAGAGTCGGGCGAGGCAGGAAATCTATATACCAAAAGATTAAAAGTACAAAGAAAAAAGTCAAAAGTAACTTTCTGTGCTCAGTGCTCAAGTGGCTTCAAAGCCTTGCTTTGGGTGAAAGATCTAAAATTTATTATAACTAAGAGATCTAGAATTAGATCTCTTAGTTATTTGCTAAGTTACTAATTTATTTTTAATACGCTTCGGATTTTGTATTTTGCTATTTCTTTCTCTACTAGTCTGATTAATGGCTGAGTTTCTTAATGGTTTTTCTATTTTAACCACTGAATTTAGGGTCAATCTCCTTACTCTTCATTTCTTATTTTTCCCCATATATGTGGGTACCCATTTTCACCAGTTCTTCTAAAATATTTTCTGGTATGTGACATATGCACCACGAATTTTTTTCGAGCACAAAAGGAAGCAATCATGTTTTGCAGTGTTGGGGACCACAGCATTAGGTAACAGCTTTGAGAAAAAAATTAAAATGTATCCCCGTCCCCACTCCTTCCCAGATTTTGTACTCTGATTAGGATACAAAGGACTTTTATGGACAATACAAAATGGTATAGAAAAAACAAGAATAAGAGCATTGATAAACAACAGAAAATTTTAACAGTTGAAATGTTGAATTTGGGGATTTGAAGTTGTGGCTGGCGGATCTGGAATTGATACAAGAAATGAAAGAGGACGAAGAGTGCTTAGTTCTTAAAAGAGAAATAGGTTATTGGTAGCCAACAGATACCTTTACCTCAGACTCAATTGCAGTACACATCAAAGTGTCCTAATTGAAAAAAACCAAAGCATGCATTGATTACACCTGTCAACGATTCTTAATTTCTTTTTCTACTGACTAAAGTTTGAGACCTGGGGTAATTTCAAGTCAATGAGTTTAAATAGGCACCAGGTTTTTTTCTATCAGATCAAGTGTTTTTTTATCAATTTGTCCATTTTAATCACACTGAAATCCATGTTTTACAAAAAATAGAAAGAAAGTAGCAGCATTTGGATTCCTTGGTGAAGGAAATGTTTCGAAAATTTCATAGTGTGTTCGACATAAGGATAAGGTGCTGGTCTCAATATAAGCTGATGGTTCAATGAGTGAGATTGTTAAGCTGTCAGTCTACAACCAATGGAGCATCCGGTGTATAGCGTGTAGAAATGTAAAATGATATTTATTGGTATTGTATTCCTTGAATTTATTTTATCATTTTTACTATACACAAATCAGTATATCAGGTAATGGTGAATGATATAAATTTTTGCAAGTTGGGTTTATGGAATAACATTGGGAGTCAGTATTGTAATCTCATTACTAAAGAAATGTTTGAATTCCCCTGACTACTTCCTTTGCTACCTTGTTTCTCCAGCCTGGGCTACCATGGGCCATAAAAAGGTGTTGCGATACCCGTTAATTGTTTTAGCAGTACCCACCCTATGTCTAATCCTTGTTTTTTTCGAATTCTCGTGTGGGACAGGCTAAGACAAAGCACTCTAACTCGTTTCGCTATTCATATTTTAGCTTTAGTATACTGAGGGTTAAATCGAATATTAGTCTCTTTATGAAAATAGAATACTTGGTTTACTTTAGGATCAACAAAGTAAGCGGAATAAACAGTGGGCCCGCACTAGGTTTTTAAACCATGTGTCAAAAATCTACGCCAATAGACTAAAAACAAAAGGCAACACATTAAATTTGGCACTCCTGTAGTGTGGCAAAAACTATGTAAATGACTGCTACTTTTGTCTCACAAAGTCTTAACGTGACACAAAGGAAATTACCCTAATCTCCATTCAACAATTAGTTCAGTTCTTCATTCAGCTGAAATTCCATTAGCTGTATTAAAGGACCTTTCTTCACAGAACGATAGAAGTGATATGTATGATACTGCTGTAAGCAAATAGTTTAACAGTAATCTAGACTTCAGAACTGAGTGATTTAGTTTAAGATCTGGAGCGTAAAAAATTTCTGAATGGGTTAGCTTCTATACTTAATGAGAAGAATATGTGGAAAAAAACTGAATTAACTTTATGTGGTAAGAGAGAGAGAGAGAGAGGGACAGAGAGAGAGAGAGACAGAGACAGAGACAGAGAACGAGAGGGAGGGAAAGAGATACATAGGTAGGTACCAAGCATCATTTATAATGTGAAAATATATTGTTTACTCTTGTGATTTAGCAGTAATTTAAACCCAGTGGGTATATTTCAGAATATGATACAAGTGAATGGAGACTTCATCATAGATAGATACTGCAAAGAACGGTCGAAACTGTCTATTGTTTTTATAATGTTTGGTTCAATTCCTTTTAGTCATGTATGTACTAATAAAAGAAATACATAAATATACAAGATCCGTAATTATTTGCTTCGGTATGATCAACACTGAACAACAGTCTGAGCTGTAATGAACTCATTCATGCCTGCAGTGATTGGATGGCTTGCAGTTGCATGATCTCCGATGCCTGTATCAGGTTTGGAACCTGACCAATGATCAACACAAATAAAACATATCTGTGTTGATCATTTAATGGTCTTTTTTTACTTGGGTAAGAAGGGTGAGTAAGAAGGGTTTGCAAAATATCAGTGTTTCCTGTGTTTATGGAATAGCCAAGCCAAGGATATACAGTGGGAACAGAAACTTTGGCCAATTAAAATAATGTCTCCTGTTAAAGAGAACAATATTATAGACCAACTACTGGTTGAGTTAAATAAAAAGGATCTTCCTTCCCCTTCAAATAAAACTAAAATTAGCCAGCTTTTGAAGGCTCTGAGTGCAGAGGATGACTGTTTCAAATTCATACTCACAAAGTAACCTAGCTTACGTTTGGATAAAATAGAGCTGGAGTTTTTGATGGGCTGCAAATGAGAAGGAGGGTGACATCCCAAATATTTTCCAGTTCAATTACTGACGTAGAGAAAAGAGCATGGGATTAATTTGCGGTTCTGATGAAAGTTTTTTTGGCAGGAAAGACTGCTGCAAAACTCAGAGATTTTGTAGAGGCATTACTTGATAATTAAGCTTCAGCATAATCATAAAATATTATTTCTTTTTAGGCCATCTCAATGAAATCCCCAGTTTTTTTGGCAAAGAGAACGAGAAAGACGCTCTCCGTTTTCATTCAATATGTCAAGATTATGAAAGAAAGGTATCATTAGAGACAGAACACGAATGTAATGACAAGCTCCTGCTGAAATATTGAAAGAAACTGTGTAGACATAAAAACCCCAGGCACTTTTGAATGCTAAAATTTCTTTTATAAATACACGTGTGTTTTCTATTGTTTCTGCTTTCTCAATAATGATGCAGAAATGTAGTGCGATTATTTAGTAATAGGTGATATTATTTTAGAGGTGCTTAGCCTTGCAAATTCTGTTGACATGCTAAGTTTAATTTTAAGCTATGATATATATATATATAAATAAATAAATATATATATATATATAATTTTTTATGTACTAGTGAGTCACCACACATCAAGGCTAAAAGCCACTCGAGGATGAGGGTTAAATTTTGCGAGTAAATACATGCAGTAAAATATCAAATACGAATATACCCCAGAATAAAAACCGAATGCTTTAGTAAAAATAGATACATTATCACCAAGTTATTATTAGCGGAAAACAACCTTTAAATTTAAATCAGCAAAAGGTGAGTAGATCTATGTTATACAGTGGCAAGAAAGAGAGAGAATTCGTCAGTGGGAAGGTAAGATACAATCTTGGGTTATTACATACAAATTGACTTGTCATTGTTTCAAATTTCTGCTAGGAAGGCACAAATATAGAAGAGAACAGAAAAAAATTACCCGGAGAATAAAAGGTGGATTTCAAGATGGACTTAGGTTTGATATTCGTATTGAAATAAAGTAATATAAAAAAAGACGGAATAACAAAGATTTCCAACTTGCATTTATTGAATTTAGCAAAGCAAAAGAATTTCGGATAGCTTTCTTGGACTTCCAAAGTCAACAGAAGCCTGAAAGACTGCTATGAGGAACAAAGTATCACAATATATCATATTAAACCTGTAAACATAATTTCTTGGCTTTATTAAGACTATTTGTACATACTTCCTTTCTTACCAAAGGTCAGTGTTCACAATACGTTTGAAACAATTTTCAGCTATCTCTCCCTGGGAAGTGTTCTTTATTCCTGATCTGATACCTTCTTACATTTGAAAAAGGCTAATTTAATGCAGGCATTTTTACTCCAACAACAAGTTGGTCTATCTAGTATTTGATAATGTTTTATATAAATAATAAACTTCATAAAGTACGTGCAAAAAAGACTGCTTTCCTTAATTAGCACAATTTTTTCTGCCTTTAAACCTTAGTCTTATGAATCCGGATCAGCTGCTCAGGTCATCTCCCTCCATCTACTACTGTTTAA
>RDPX01000140.1:1279513-1360801 GCA_003991215.1 Morbakka virulenta | reverse complement strand
ACCAAAGGTCATTGTTCACAATACGTTTGAAACAATTTTCAGCTATCTCTCCCGTGGAAGTGTTCTTTATTCCTGATCTGATACCTTCTTACATTTGAAAAAGGCTAATTTAATGCAGGCATTTTTACTCCAACAACAAGTTGGTCTATCTAGTATTTGATAATGTTTTATATAAATAATAAACTTCATAAAGTACGTGCAAAAAAGACTGCTTTCCTTAATTAGCACAATTTTTTCTGCCTTTAAACCTTAGTCTTATGAATCCGGATCAGCTGCTCAGGTCATCTCTCTCCATCTACTACTGTTTAATGAGTTCGTTTTGGGGCCTAACCCTTTTATGTTTTTCTTGATGTTGCCTTTTCCGCTGAGTAGTAATCTTCCTCTTGGTCTTCCTTCTGACACCTCTGTCATGTACAGGTCCTTTACTATCTCGCTTTCTTTCTTACGTATCACGTGACCAAACCATTTTTACCTCCTTGGATTTCTCTGTAATTTCCTTTACCCCCAGCTCTCTACGGATGCAATCATTTCTCTTTTTGTCTATTAACGTCACCCCTTTAACTTAAGCAGGACGTTGGCGATTTGCTACAAAATGTTGCTAGACATATCGTCTAGTGCAATCCCATTTAACTGTATCGATTGGCTCACTATGTGGAACTACTGTTGACCATCCCAGACCTTGTTGTCAAAAACGAGGACCTAGTTAATTCCAGTTGCATCAAAGACGCGTTTACTCTCGCTAGTGACAAAATGCCGACATATCTTGAATAAGATGAGATCGTTGCAGAAGCTTTTTGTACTTACTTTTCTGGACAAGTGAATCGTCTGTGTGGCCTATTTCCGATAATTTGGAGATGTCTTATCATCCCTTAAGATTCAAGTACTCGGTCATACTCCCGTATACAAGCCATCGCCTCATCAGATTGCTGTCAGTTACAGGGAAATTATGGCCCCTACCATGGAAGAATGCATGATGGAACGCTATGACACCAACATGATTGGAGCCTGAGCATAAGGGTTATCTCTACACTGCATCAACATTTTGAGGGACACACCTGCAACAATAAATAGCTCTGGTACTTGTCTGCCAACTTTCCTGCTACCTTGGATAGCATTTAACGAGACGTACTTTGGTGATGATAACTGAAAGGCTGTGTGCGGCTCCAAATTGTGAACTTGGTAAAGACTCTCTTATGTGATAACAATGACTCTCTGCTGGTGTATGGGGGACTTCGCGCTGAGTAATCAGAAAATTGATCTACAAAGATAGTGATGTCCTGATTGGCAACAGTCTGTCCATCTTTAGCCTTTAATATGCAGACGATTAGCTCTATTTTTCGATTTGGAAAACCCTGTCAAATTCACGATTATCTCGGGGAAGACCAATATCATAGCACCAGGTGTTTCGCTGATGGCTGTCTCGCTCGACGGCAACCAAATTAAGCAAGTCGATTACTTTCTCTACTTGCTCTCTACTCTCATTAAAAAGACATTGTTTCCATCCACCAATATCTTTGTATGCATTGGCAAATTTGGCAACGCCTCTTTAGTCATAATTATGTTTCCATGGTCACAAAAATTGCAAGTTTTAATGATATTATCCCGTTTCTGCTATATAGTGCAGACAAATACTATATACAGTTGAAAACCTCGGGCTTCTTACGTACTTTCAAACAGGCTTCCTGCGGCTGCATTAGATGTGTCACTGCTGAATGGATGATGGAATGAAAAGGTGCGTAGCAAATGTTTTTCACTGGCCCAAAGAGAACAATGTACCAGCTTAGCATGTCTACTCTGGCGGGGTCACATTAGTTGAATAAACGACAACCACATTCTTAAGAAGATCCTTTTTATCCGACTACTCAAAAGCTGAAAACCCAACCCAAATCGCACCTTTTTAAGGTAAGAAAATTAAAGGAGGGTCTGGCCCTTAAAGATATCGCCAAAACAATACCATAAACTGTCAGCACTTACAGAAGTAAATGTGGTAGCCCCGAAACAACTCCAGTGGTAAGCAAGCGTGAGAGACATTGGACATCGGTCAGCCTCAGGTACCAAAAAGCCTGTGCATTTCAGTAAAATACAAGTAAGTATTTGATTCACTGAGGATAGAAGACTGGTGTGATGTGTTAGTTTTCATCAAATTGTAACAAATAAGTACAAACTCTCTTTATTTTTCTGGTGAGAATTTTTTCACTTAAACTACAAACTGCATATGTTTAATAGCATTACTCGGGGAAATTTTAGTGGCTGCATCCTTTGTTTCATTTAATAGAGCATAAATTAAGGTAATATGTTGTTTTCCCACAACGGGGACAGCACTTTGAAACAAAAACATTATTCTGGCTTTTTAGGTAATGAAAAATAGCGGAATCGAAAGAAAAGAAAGCAGACGAAATTTTTCGGTTTTTACACTAAATCTTTTCTGAAAAAGTTGTTGTAGCTGGGTGTTATTCTTAAACAAGCATAATTGGAATCTTACTCATAATTGGAAAAAATCAGAAAATAAGGGAAACATTTCCTGACTACTATCTTAACACAACTTGTCATAGCAGATCCTCCTTTTTCTCATTATAACATTAAGTACAGACAACAAAACTATTAAAGCTTTTGTGCATGAATCTGAACACTTCAAGATGTTCTCACATTATCTATAGTCATTCTAACCCCTTACTTTGGCTTTAAACCTTTAGATTTTTCAGACGGAAATTAAGTAACAAAATCTGTTTGACAGCTTTTATTTAGAGAGGGCAAACCAAAGTTCAGGGGATTTTTAAGGAATATATCTAAACGTTTAAAAGTGATACAAATGCTGTTGTCCATTTGTCAATTTTGTTCTGTGAATAGATATTTAGACTATAATCAAGTCCTGTCTGGGCAGACTGGAGTACGTTACAGACTTCTATTTTGATTGTTGGTGTTAATTGAGAGTGTAAATCTTTGAATAAGGAGTTCAAATCAGATCTCACTACATCACATGGGTCATTAGCAGATTTCCATTCAACCGTCTTCTCTTGGCTTGGAACATAGTCTAAGATGTTTCTTGCTGTTCTTACATAATTCATTCTTTGCTCTTCGCACACTCCACATACGCATCTCTGTAATCCATACTTCTTTCGTAATCTTCTTAAATGACTAAATCAGCTCTGTAGGAGACTATGCACACCGTGCTCACACTGGCTATGGATTCATGCTCAATCTGTACAAGTTTACTGTAGTGCCAGCACCAAGATCAATAAGCTGCATCAAGCTGTTGTACTGGATTTGATCATCCACTGTTTCAATTCCTCTTTATTTACTATCAATTTTCTATTATGATATTATTATTAGTTTAAATAATAATTCAAGTTAGACGCAACCCAAATAAGTGTCAAATATTTTGCCTTAGGCATCGAACTTCGTTTGGGAAACTAGTGGGCCTTGACATTTCTGTGGTTGAAGTTGATGCATAATGTGTTATCATTCTTGAGCCAAAATTCTATTTCCTTCTGCCCCAATAATATCCGGGGGGGTTTCCTCAAAATTTTATTATTCTAAACATAATTTGGATTAACATGACTTTTGTAACAAAGGAGCTAATTGTCTCCTTGCAAACATCGATTTTTAAACAAGGCGTAGAGTCAAGTCAGTAATAAAAATATCATACGCTTCTAATGTAATTTGTATTTTCCCAACACCTGTCAAACACATTAGAGGTACAAATCAATAAAGGATATAACTACATTCAATAAAAGTCTGTGTCTTATATAAGCTTTCAGTTTACAACAAACCATTTACAATGCAATGTCAATAGTATCATGAACATTGTTTACCACTCAACTTATAAATACAAACGGAAAAAATGAGGTGAAGCAAATATAGTCAACCTATTAAAAACTTTTTGTTTAGCTGATATTAAAATAATAACCGCGAAACACAGAGAAAGAGAGATAATCCTTTCAGACAAGATCATTTAGATTTGACTGACAAAGAGAAATATCCATGAAAAATTTAATTACATTATACTTCTGATAGTTCATTTTGTATCTAATTTTAAACGCCTCTCCTCTTAACTTTACTCCTTCTTGTTTTTGCTACCCCACCTTATTTTCGTTAGGACGGAAAGAATTCGTTTAATTTTCTAAATTTTTCATCTGCTTGTGAATTTTTTTAGGTCTAGATAGTATTGGAAAAGTTATATTAGTGGTGATAATATGGGGATATTCTTTCCCCCAATTCCTCTCTCTCTCTCTCTCTCCCTCTCTCTCTCTCTCTCTCTCTCTCTCTCTCTCTCTCTCTCTCTCTCTCTCCTTTTCTACTTCCTCTGTACTCCACTTTTCTTCTTCTTCTCGTTTCCACCTTCTTTTAACCTCCCAACTTTCTTTCCACACTATTTCTTTTCTAATGTCTTTATGTACCTGTATTTTTATCTTAATTGACTGATTGTTTTCCTGTTTGATTGATTAGGCTTTTTTATAAGACATCAACTAGTTGAATTTCATACAATCGATTTATTTCTTGCACTGTTAATTTATTTAAATAAACAGTAATGAAGAAAATTGCAATCAGTTTTATACAAATGAAGAATACGCTTTGTTTCTGAGACCATGTGTTTTGAATGTTCAAAATGTAGAAGTCTATTTGTCACATCTTATCAAACACATGCGTGCATTTATCTGCGTGCATTTCAGTGGAGTAAGAACTTTTTCGAGTGGTTAGGCTAAAAGGACTTTGAAAATACTGTGTTTAAAGAAGTTGGCTAAAATCGTCCTTTCTTCCAGTAAAATGAAGTTTTGTACAACTAATAAAAAAATTGACATTTGGTTTACAGAACAAAAGATTTTCACAAAATAATCTACTTTATCGTGATAATGTTAAGAATTTGTAATTTTAATTACACTCGCTCATTATCCGTATGAGTAGTCAGAAGGAAAATTGTTTAAATCTTTTCTGTTTCAAATTAATTGAAGGATGATATACAAAATATTTTTGTGAGTCAATAATGATGAAAAGAGGAATTAAGGCATTTAATACCAGGGTGATTGCAATTATTCCTTCTGAATTAGTTCATATCTTACATACATACAAATCTTTTCCTTTGTAACTTTAAAGCGAGGGTTGGTCGCTACATTGCTAAAAGAATCCACTAAGCTGTAGCTAGTTCCAAAGTAAAGTTTTAATTTCCATTTATCTGTTCCCCAGATAAGCACATTTTTACCTTATTTTCCAAGACATTTCACACAATACACATTATCACACCACAACGCGAAAGCCCAAATTGGATCATATATGGGACGTCATAAATGGAAATGCATCTCCACATCACAGATCATTGTTTTTAGCTGAGGCAGCATGTCAACAAAAGGTATTTGTAGGCATGTGTCTGTGCATATGTGTATGATCGCGTGTAAAATGGTCTCGTTTTGGTCTGGAAAATGCGATTTGTATTATTAGGGAGGAACTGAAAAAAACTAATTTTCCACACTAAAATTTACGAATAAAAAACGTCTTTTCTTATGGGTTCGTTTCATTCAGCAAAAAGCAGGTATAATTTCATGCACAAAAGCAATGATAAATGGGATAAGAAACGTTGTGTATATTTCCAACAGTGCTGTAACTGTAGACACCAAGGTATTAGCTAAAATGAAGAAGAATAGGCACCATACAACAGATCTGAAAAAGAAATGTGAAAGTTTTTTAGATTTCAAACTTTAAGAGTAAACGCAATGTTTACAAACGCAAAATTTCATTGCACTTTTTATGATGTTATGTTAGAGTTAGTAACCTGTATTGCACAATTTAATCGAAAAAAAAATCTTTATAATATTACTTATTGCAGACAAAGAGAAAATTAAGAATAATTCTTTTTGGTAGTTCAAAGATACATATTCAGTTCTATTTTACGTTTTATTACATATTATTCCTTTATTTCATGCTATAATATATATCATACCACAGGGAATATTACATTGTATCTTACAAAATACTTTTACATTAGTTAAAATATTTCATTTTGTAAAGTAAACAATTTTATCAATATAGAAGTTGGAACCTTCAAATTTAAATATAGGAAGGTAGCGAACTATCTATAAGTGTTTCCGCCTCCTTTCGCTCTTGCCAAAGTAGCAAAATTTAAGGATTTAAATTCTCCAGCAAGTTGGAAAATAATCTCATGCACTGAGAGCCTGTTTCTGTTCAAAAGGAACTCAGAACTAAACGCTGAAGTAGTGTCTACAGGCAAAGATTAATAACAAAATGAAACACGGCAGAAACAAAATAATTGAAAGGTAACAAAACTTCATAGCTTTTCTTTTAATTTCAGCATTATCAGTCTATATATTATGTATACAGTTAAACCTCGATTATCCGAACAAGAGGGGCGGGAAGCAATTTGTTCGGATAACTGATTGTTCGGATAACTGACTGTTCGTAAACAAACGACACCTTACTCGATATACATGTACATGTATTTACGTTAGAACACACGTTTACGTAAATATTTACCCGGANGTTGGAACCTTCAAATTTAAATATAGGAAGGTAGCGAACTATCTATAAGTGTTTCCGCCTCCTTTCGCTCTTGCCAAAGTAGCAAAATTTAAGGATTTAAATTCTCCAGCAAGTTGGAAAATAATCTCATGCACTGAGAGCCTGTTTCTGTTCAAAAGGAACTCAGAACTAAACGCTGAAGTAGTGTCTACAGGCAAAGATTAATAACAAAATGAAACACGGCAGAAACAAAATAATTGAAAGGTAACAAAACTTCATAGCTTTTCTTTTAATTTCAGCATTATCAGTCTATATATTATGTATACAGTTAAACCTCGATTATCCGGAAGATCTTGTTCGCATAATCGGTGTTCGGATAATTGAGGTTGAACTGTAGGTAAAACATTACCATTGGCAACTGCACTTTGAATTAATAAAAAAACCCACAAAATTGCCATCACTATCATTAGATGAAAATACCATGAAGATTATGCATGATCCTTTATTGTCAAATGAAATCAAACTACAATTTTCAATTTTTTGAAAACTAAGATCACAAAAAACTTGGGCTTTAACGAAATGGCAAAATAATATATTCTTTTTTAGGTTATTCAGCTTAAGCAACTCTTGAAGGCACTTTAGCGCAGAACATTGCTTTTCTTATTGGATTTCATTTTCTTTGCTCTTTTTAATCTTTTTAATTTACTGATTTCTTCCTAAGTGTACCTCCGAAAATATTACAAACTCAGCATTATGCTATTTTTTTTAGGGAGAAAAAAATTGTGGGCGGTTCTTTCAGGTACGTGGCCGGGGTCTGAACTGCCAACCTATAATATGAAGAGAAAAATTGATTTTCATTCTAGTAACACAAAAATTTGTTCATGCTTTTTAGGATTAGGGACTCGTTTATACTTTAAAATAAGCGTTTTAATTGTTTTTTTAACAGTTCTTCATGAAGGTGGTGGGTATATTATCTTGTCACTGGTTCACTTGCTTGACAATATTGAGCTCTGACCTGTTATAAAATTAAAAATCAATCGTGTGCAATTGTATTTAAGATAAAACAAAACAAGCTTGCATTTAATTAATGTGCTTGTTTAAAGCTCTTAGTATCTGTATCAAGTGATTGTCTAAATCGCTAAAGAAAAATATATATATTATATATATTAGACGGTCCTTGTGCATCCAAAATGGAATGTCCTATCTCTAGATTAAATTAAAGCAGTTCTGAGAATAATAAATTAAAAAATTTAATATATTTGATTTACAAAAATAAAAATTGGAAACCTACGAAGGTTCCATCGGCCATTAGAGTAGATATAGCCTTAATATGAGGTCCAATCTTAATTAAAAATATTATATTCGTCATCTACTTTACCCCCCAAAAATAGATAGGGAAATATTTATCTCACATTGCGCTTTTTCTTTTTTCCTATTTTTGTTTCTTAACAGATTTATCAATTATATTTCGTGGATTATAAACATATCATATTGATTGCTTATTGAAAGTTACTAGCACTTGTAGTGAAAATGTAAGGGAAGTCAGTATGGTTATCATGAGAAATCAAGGGTGTAATCCACTGTTGGTCATTCTGAAAACATCTGATATTTTCCCTACCACCCATCTATTATGTTTTCTTTCCTAGTGTATATTTAGTCTCACAATAGTTTCAAAAGACAGGAGGAGTCACTTACAGTATTAGACGTTAGTACGGTAAGATACTGTTTCAATAATTGGCTCTGAAATTTGATAAGATGTCCACGAGAATACAGTTGTTTTTAACACTTGGAAGAGAAAAGTTATCCTGACCGGGTGATCCTTTTAATACCGAACACATGAACACTTTCAGCATGGATGTAGCAATCTCAATTAAACAAATGAATCACTTTTGCTACAATATGATTGAGCCTATTAGGTGCTAATTGTTGCATGTTGTAGTTTCTATTTGGATAACATCTTGAGTTCACACCTCTTTAAAGGATATAGGTCATTAGGCACGCCTCTTAATTGACTAATGTTTTAGAGAACTGTTGAAAAGGCAAAGGAAAGCGAAACAAATTCAGCCTGATACATAGTACAGGTATCAAAAAGAAAACGTAGTTTCCCACACAATTATGATAGAATTGAAAAGAGAAACTGAAGATAAAACATGTTTATTAAACCTTAATAGATTGCTAATAAAATCTGATGACAGAGCGGTTTTTGTGAAAAAAGGACAAGGACCAAAGAGGCAGAAAAAGAAACTTAGCTTTTAATCGTAATAATATAAAAAATTTTAAACTTAATGTTCAAATGAAAGTTTAAACAAATTGATCATTTCTACATCCAACTAAGATGAAAACATTTTTGCGATTAGTAATCATTCTTTCTTGTAGTTTTTTAGAAAATAAATTTAAAATTTACAGTGAGAATTATAACCCCATCTTCCTCAGTATTATGGTTTAAAAAATACTTTATGGAAAGATAATCAATTTTTTTTGACGTTTTTCTCTATTAACAGCAGAAGGCTATCACAATGCTTTTGAAAATAGTATGAGATACATAGGTATTAACGAACAGCAAGAGACACACATGCTAAGTCGTGATATCAATTTGAACATGAACAGAGAATGTACAAGACAGCAAAAATTATATTGGACACCAACAAATCAGTTATACATCTCTCGAAACGGAGAAGAAACTTTATAACAATAGAAGTAGAGTAACATAAATTCTTGGGATCAAAATGTGTAAAGACCACCTGTAAAATCTAACACTTGGAGGAAAATTCCTAAGAATTAAGTGAGAAGAAAAGAGGTTCATTTCCATTGAAATTAAAACAGTATAAACGTGGGAACTTTATTGACACTCAAACCTCTCCATATGCTACTTTATATAGCTGTTTTGTCATGACAAGCTTTAAGCTTTACATGGAGAGAGAGAGAGAAAGAGAGAGAGAGAGAGAGAGAGAGAGAGAGAGAGAGAGAGAGAGCACTTGAATAGCATACAGCAGAGAAGTTGAGGTTTTTACACCTAAATTCTCCCTTACAACAAAACAAGAGTAAAATGAACTAGTAATAAGACAATAACAAATGGTTAGTTTGTAAAAACATGCTTTTGGTGCAAGAAAAGTTGATACAAACTGTGACGCTGTACGTACAACTGATTCTCTCTTTAAATGTTTTACACAAAACATCCACACAGTGATACTTACAATGTCAAAAGGAAATTTTTAATAAACGAGGGTTTACTTAAATAAAAAAGCCTTTAAGGAAGAGCAATTCTAAGGGGAAATATATCTTTGATTTCTTTCAAGTTTTTGCTGGATGAAATGTATATAAAAGATTACATAATATGTACTGTGTAATAATAAATAATTGAACATTTTTTCACGGAAACTAGGAAATGTATAATTTTTTAAAAATACTTACGAACACAAGGAAATATGAACCAAAAAGGTATTTTTCACCTGTTAATAGCTCTTTTAGCTAAATATCAGATAAGTGAGAATACTTTAATATATTTTTAGATTATACCGGTATGCTTATTGCTCAATTCTTTGTGATTAGAAAAGTTTAATAATGGGATCTGTCTGTACTCTTTGCTTCCCTGTCACAATATCGATGTAAAAAGTATATTATTTTTCAATAATAGATTTAAAATTTAAATGAATAGCAATAATTCAACTATACTATTTTCACAATATCGGTTAACTTGACGTCCAATACATATAGGACGATTAACCTTGGTAGTAAAGCTGCTTTATGTACGATGTTTTTTAATAAAGACAAATATCTACTCTGGTGAAACACAGGTAATGCAACCACCCAAGGGGTGTGGTAAAGATGATCGCTTTAGCGAGCAATTCGTATCAGTGTGTTAGTTGTTGGTAAAGAATAAAATAGCAAAGGCAAAGGGCGTTTTTACTAAGTACTAAAAAAAAGATGTTTTCAGCATTATTATTAAGGTCTATTTAAGAAATAAAGGAACGGATAGAAGAAAAATTCTGAAAGACACTGGGCTTAATAGATATCACTCAATAGATATGTGAGGTGACCGAAAGTCCGTTAAAAGTTTTACAACTTTTCTTGCTCGCGAGTCTTTCTTATTTTCATTATCCCTTTTGTCCGTGTTAAAGATGTTCTTTGTTTCCTAAGCGGCTATGGTTGTAGGGAGATTATTTCTCCTGCCTGTTACTGTAAACATGTCAACAGATTAACATTAACTTTCTCAACAAATTATCGCCAAGGTTATATATATGTACATAACGTATATATGATATGAATGTAGATACATCCTGTAAAAAATTCGCATACAATAATATAATTATAATAATAAAAATAATAATAATAATAATAATGCCCTTTGGCATACATGATAACATGGCTTTTTTGTGCCTATTCATTGTTGATTTTGTCACCAAACAGGGCAATAACAAATATCCAGTCTGAATTCAATGCTGCAATACCAGACTTAGTACTTGTACTAGGATATCTTTTCATGTATTGTTAGCTATCAGACTAGGAGTGGGGAGTGCTGTGGTCATAAGTTGTTGTCATACAACAACAACCGCTTGAGCAATGTGCCTTTCCTCACTGATTGCGGGGCAGCACTTGCAAGGTTGAAGTGATGTTGCCCTTTTGATTTGGTTTTCTATTTATCTTACTCTTATGGCTACAGTGCATGTACCTGCATTCAACTTTCCTGGCTTATTGCTGGGCGCTGAATGCGGGTTTTTCACCCATCCACCAATAGATGGTGTGTAACCACTCGATAACAATAATAATATAAAATTAAACGATACCCGAAGCCAGTATTATATTGATAAGGATAATGACATCAAGAGTAACTCAAATTTTGTGAGACGGATCATTTTGCCATTGACCTGATGATTTACCCTGGACTACAGTTCAAGAAATCTTTTTCTAGTAATGATTTAGTGAAATTTTCAAAGAAATTATACAATATATTCCTGAACTAAACAAACAGTGTTGTTTCATATTCCTATAATATGCTGAAGGCTTAAAAAACAAAGGCAAATTACTCACTAAACATCTATTAAACTTAGACCTGCTTAAGGTATTAGACCTATGCCATAATAATTCAAATCATACCACTTCTGGACTAATAACCCCGATAGCTGAAAAATATCTCTTTTCGTCGAAACAACTGGAGAAAGGCCTTTGGATTATTGTGCAACAAACATATATCAAGAAAGCTCAAGGGCGAGGTCTACAAGACGCTGGTACGACCAGCAATGATGTATGGAATGGAGACAGTGCTTCTCACCAAACACCAGAAAAGCCAATTCGATGTGGCAGAAATGCGAATGTTGCGCTGGGCGGTGGGTATCACCAGGAGAGGCAGGGTCCGGAACGACTTGGACAGAAGGGAGCTCGATGTCGCAGAGGCCTCCAAGAAGCTACAAGAATCAAGGTTAAGGTGGTTTAGACACTTGGAAAGGAGAGACGAGGAGCATCTAGGAAAGAAATGCCTACGAATGGAACTGCCAGGACGTACGAGGAGAGGGCGACCGAAGCTCAGATGGACAGACAATATCAAGGAGGATATGGCAGCGAAAGGAATTATGAGAGAAGATGCACAGGACCGCGTGCGTCGGAGAAGGAGCATTTGCTATGACGACTCCTGAAAGGGAAAAGTCGACAGAAAAAGAAAAAGAAAGAAAGAAGTCGAAACCTTTCCACTTTAAAACTTTCAATTCGATATTTAAAATATCAAATTACTGAATCGGAGTAAAGTTAAATGAAGTTCCTCCGTGGCCCGAAAAAGTACCACATTTGAAGGTCCTCAAGCGAAGCAAGCGTCATAACTTTCCACGGACAATGTTTTAGTAACTATTTATTGTTGTAAACCTTTAAAAAGCATTTCGAGGTTTAATAGGCGTTTGATGTTTAATATGACCCATATCATAAAAATTTCAACACTGAATGAAAAGAAGAATTACAGAGCTAGTAATGAATATCTGGTCCTCTAAAAAGTTGTTCCTCGGTGAAAAAAACTAAATTTCTTTGTCTTTGTACATAAAGTTCTTCTGTGTTACCACTGATCATTGGCACCTTTGGCATTTTGTGCTTTCAAAAATTCTGTGATGATTCAATTTAGTCTCGATCAAGGTAAAAAAATCAAGATCGTTCTACATTATTCTTTTGACAAGCTCTCTAATGCACTTGAACGTTAGTTCAATGAATTAAATTAACATGTGTGAGTTGAATGATAATCATTTACCAACGATCAATAAGGTTTTTATAAAAATAATAGTGAATTCTTAAAAGCAGTTTCAAGAAGGTAATCTGAAGAAAATTATAGGCTGATTTAACTGAGTTTGAATGAATTTGATTCCAAATCTGTAACGCATTATTAGTTTTGTTCCAGCTAATGCATAATTTATTTTTGTCTTTTCTTTTCTACACAAAAATTTCCAATATATTATGACTGCTTTAATCCATAACTAATTATTTTCTTCCTTTAAGAAACCTAACTCTTCTTGATGTTGATTATTATGGTCCTCCATCTTCTTAAATCTTTTATTTCTTTCAGAATGTAGCAATCGTTGTCATTTTGAAAGAATTTATTTCGACTTGAGAAAAACTCTTTTCTTTGTTTTTCTTTGTTTCTTTTATTTAGAGTTTTCCCCGTCAACACCAATTCTTATAGTCCTTTATATCTCATTACATGAACAAGAAATTGGCTCTGTCTTTTTTTTAAATCAAATTTACCAATTTTCTTTTTACCTCCTCTCCCAAAAATTAACCCTCTCAGGAAAAGCAACCCTTAATACTTTTTCTAAAACCATAATTTCGTCTACTTTTATTCTTTTCTTCATGTCTTCAGATTCCTAAAGCATTGCATCAATAAATCAAAACTGGCCACGCAGATCAATCCAGCCTTCTGATCTTATTTTTTCTTGTATTTGTCTGATATTGAGTACTGCAGTTTTTTACTGCAAACATCTTTCGCTATTACAGTTCTATTTTTTGTCTTACATGTGCATCTACCCTCCAATATTACCAATTTATCCAAATATGTAAAATTCTTAGCATTCTTGACCATTTCTTGACATTTTTTATGACATATCTAAATTCAGTACAAATCTAACGATTGCAGACAGTTGCAAAATGACTTTGGACAGTGTTATGGAAACTCCTTATTGACTGATAAGGATGACATAGTTACATCATTTCTAATACCAATATAGTAGAGTTTAATATCAAATTATACGTCTTTCAAAAATTAATTATTTTTGTTCTATGGATTATGTTGTTGTTTAATAAAGGTTATTCTACTCTGAACAATTTTTCAATAGCAAAGTCTATTTCTTAGAGAGTTGAATTCACACATTGTTACTTTTGAAACACGAAAAGTAGAATTACATTGTCTATTTCTAGTAACAAGATTCCCTTTGTCATCCACCCATCATTGTTGATGGGTTGAAAATTATACCAAATATGATGCCAGCAAGTATATGGAACTGTGAAAAAAAGTAAAATCAACATATACCAAAACCCCAAAAGAAAGTTCATGACAACTCAGCCACAGAGCAAGAAGATTAACGGAAAACGAGAACATTAAAGACATCCTACACGAAATTGCTACACAAATATGTATTCTGATAAAGAAAAGTTTAATAAAAAACCCGAATAGCAATACCGTAATCGTTTGGATAAGCGCCCCCCTTTGTTCTAGGGGGCGCTTATTCGAATTTTCGGAATTCACGGAGAAAATCGATTTAAAAATTCAATACCTTGAAAGGAGGAAAGGGAACACTTGGAAAAGAAAGAATAATACTTTTTCTTTGACAATTTTTATTCTTTTTGGTTTTTCTTATCAGGAAACGTCTTCAATTCACCGTCCACTACCGTAATCGTTTGAATAAGCGCCCCTCTTGAATAACCCCCGCATCCTGAAAAGCGTAAAAATTAAATAAGCGCCCGGGCGCTTATTTGAATGATTACGGTACTTTCAACAGAGACTTCGAGATTCGAAACCACGGAAGGGCAACAAGGAACAACAATACAAAGATTAAGCCAAAACGAGTAAAGGTTCAAATAAAGCCTTTACTTTAAGAGGACGAAGTTATTCAATAGTCTACCTTCAGATCGATACAAGTCTTAACCATTTTATTTTAATCTGTTACTTAATTTAATACACTGACCTTTCTTTTATTTTTCGATAAAAGGACAAAGATGGAGAGCGGTCTTTATCTATTTTTTTCGTATATGGTGTAGTTATTGAAGTTTTTACCCTGTATAAAGAATAAATAAATAAATGAATAAATAGACGAATAAATAAATGAAAGAATAAATGAATGAATAAATAAATGAAAAAATAAATAAATAAGAAAGACAGAAAAAAAGATTAAGTTAAGTGATAAATACTGACCATGGACTTAGAATCATTGAAGTCATATGATCGAGGAAAGTATTCAGGAGCCAAAGAAGTTCACAATCTAGCCCTTCGAAGGAAAAAGGCTACATTCATGGAAGAATTTAATACAGCAAGGAGAAACAATTGCATAAGGTTGAAGACGTTTAAAGAAATGATTCACACTAGATACAGAAAACTGAGGTGGTAACAACAAAGAAAGCTTGTCAGAATACTTTCCTTGACAAAAGGCTGAGATGTACCATATTTCGTCGATGAGACAAAGGTTGAAATGTAGCAGCAACATTTAGATCTATCAAGCTACAAACACGTTTCTGAATTCAATCAAGAATTTCAAGATGTTAATAAAAAGCAATTCTCCATGTAAGGCAACAGTACTCCATGCAAGGATGGATAGTACATTTAATGATGCATGGTGCCCTTAAATGTAAGGTACCCTCTAGAGAAGTACAAGGAACCAAACCTTTTGACCATACTTTCCAATAATTTGAATGTAAGAACCCCTAGAAAGATCCAGAGGAAATGACAAACCAAGCTACCTTTGACTAGCATTCCTGTAGAGGAGAAGGAAGCTTATCAGGATTAATATCAGAATGATAGTCCATGGATATTGGAGGAAGGTTAAAAAATTAGGTTTCTACTGACTGACACCAGCTATGGTTTTGGTGCATTGAAAAAAAACCAGACACTTTTTTCCCTATTTTATGATAGCCTCAAGGTCATATACCAAAATCTATGCAAATTTTTACTTGTTCCTGCTGAGCTATCTTGTTAATCGTACTAAAATAGAAGATAGCGTCATCAGCTTTGATGTTGATGAACTGGAGTAAATTATTAGGAAGATAATTGATTTAAAGAAAGAAATGAATTGGATCAAGAATAAAACTTCTCTTGTTTTTTAGCATTTTAAAATGCTCGTTTGATGTATTTTAATCTAGTGTTACACACATTTTGCGATCTGAGAGAAAGGATTGAATGGTATTAAAGAACATTTTAAAATTACCATCACTTGAAAGCTTTTGAAGTATGCAAGTGTTCCACACCTTATCAAATGCTATGGAAACACCTAGTGCTACAGGAAATACTTCGCCAATTTTTAGCATAAACTTATAGATTTTTTCCTTGACTGTATTCAAAAAGTTATCGGTGAAGTGAGGTATTCTAAATCATAAATTCTAAAACAATCTGAACTTTATCATAGGCAAGGTCCAAGTTGTAAGTAACTTCTCAAGGTCTGTCAGTCCTGTTAAAAGGTCTTAATTAGGCCATGTGATGAACACTGGAGTCTGCAAAGATAAAAATATTAGCAGTTTGATACTTTCCCAGAGTCTTATCAATAAAGTCTGTTTCTGTCTCAGTAACTGAGCAAAAATCACAAGAAGGACATTGATACAAAATAGTTAGATAACAAGTAGCCTGAAGAAGAGACAATCTAAACCGCTTGAAAACGTATCTTTAGATTTAAGTTCTGGTACTCTAACAGCTGGGTAGTCTTGTCGAGCATGGATAGAAAGTTCTTAAAGATGAATTGTAGAGACTAATAGAAACAAAGGTCAAAAGCAGTTAATATGAAGATCCCTATTGTTAACAGTGTCATTGAAACTTTCCTCACAAAGAGCAAGAATATGCGGGGGATTAAAAAGAGATGTCTTTCACAGAAAACAAATTGGAACGAATACCTCTGACATTTTTAAAAACACAGGAGAAAGTATTTTTTTAACAAAACCAATTTTTCCTCAGTTTTTTGTGGAGCCAGTATTACCACATCTCGACTCTACGCCAGAGGATATTTAGTTCGTATTGATTCAGAAAATTTTTTGCACCCTTTGACCACTGGAGGTGTACCGAGTACTGGGGGCCATTCATTTGATTGATATTTTCATAAGAACAATTGAAAAATAAAAGAATAGATGTTCAAAACTACCACCTAGACGCAGACCATCAGCCCATGGACTAATTATGCCCTATGATGATTGGGATGACATCAAAGGGGCGATAGCAGATAATGTCTACCATACATTGCCCTTTTTAAAAGTGTTGATAACGTTACACTACCATCAGGATATTTATTAAGACATTATCTCCAGGAGGGTTGCCAACTAAAGGTAAAGGGGTCTTCCTGCCCAAGAGAGAGACTTAATTCAGTCAGAGCAAACCTGGTATTTCAAGGTCTCCGAGTTAAGCAATCCTTCAAATCATAACCCGTCTAATTGCCCACTTCATTAACCAACTTCACTGACCACAATCCTCTATTATGCTATCTGATAGTATCAGAAATAGTGACTTCTCCCAACGTACTATTCTATTTAAATGCTTAAGTAAACATAGTTAAAGGGTAAGGGGTCAAGGGGTATAAGAATTTGTTTTGCATTCACTTCTTAATTCGATCTATAATTGTTATTGCGCCTAACTTTATTATTGCAAGGGAGTGCCCCTAACTGAATGTTTCAGTAATAAAAAGAGCCCACTGCCTTTTATGCAGAATCTGTGAAGTTATATTTTCTCGTATTTGTAGATCTGCCTCTGTTAGTTTTGAACTTTATTTTATTTAGACAATGGTAGAGCTTAAAGAAGCCCGTAAAAAACATCTCTTTTAATATGAAAATAGAAAATGTCTGGTAACAATGACGTAAATAGTTAAAATAATTTGAAACTGTTTTGGAAAAAATTGTTTGTTATTGTACTTTGCACGAGTTGTGGTAAACAAACCAAATTAATTTATCTGCAAGAAAATATTAAACAATGTAAATAACTTATGTTTATTTCAAAGGAATATGTTCCAAACATTTCAAATACTGATATTGTTTATCTTGCAAACAATTCAGCCTAGGAACATTTTTTTGCAATCAACCTTTCATACTATTAAACTTAAATAAAATATTCAGGATTAAAATATCTCTTTCAGAATTTTATCTATATTTGGAATATGAAACTACCTTAAAACAAAACAAGCTGTGATCATTTACTTAATTTATTTGGAATTGGAAATTACAGTGTGTTGACGGTTCATTTTGCAAATGCTATGACGCAATTAAAGGAGAATGACTTCAAACAGAGTGCTTGCCAATGTGTTGATTCAAATCCCGGTAGATTGTATAAACTCTGCGGTATATTTACAAACATAGAAGACAAATGACAATCGGCAATTTGAAAAAACCACAAACAGGATCCCCACGGAACATTTGTTTGCTATTAGAAAGAAACAACAAATTAACATGGCGATCAATAAGACAGGTTTCAAGTACCCTACAAGACATTGGCCATCTTGTGGTTTTCTCTGAGTTTCTTATGATGCAATGAAAATAAGCGCATTTTCCATTTGGAGCAGAGTAGCTCTGTAAAAAAATGAACCGATACCCTGCGATGTTATTCACAAATGCAGGTAAGGTATTGTAATATTTGAGGTTAACAGAACTTCTGTCGGTGCCTTTGTTCTGGTAAATGGTAGGATTCTATTCAAGTGTGATTTCAATAAAGTGCGGAACCATGAGCGTTTAGTTGTTCTGTGGCTTCACTTAGTTTAAAGAGAAAGAAATCTTTCAGAATGGTTACAAATATAGCGTACTGTCGAGGAAAAGGTCTTTACAAATTTGATTTGTTAAAGAAAACAATAGATGATATTACACCCTATTTCCAAATTAGAAATAGAAAAAAAACGATAGCCTCAGGAGCAATATGATTGTTGTGCCAGCAGAAGGCGTGGCAGTAGTAGTTCTTGTAGTAGTAGTAGTAGTAGTAGTAATAGTAGTAATAGTAGTAATAGTAGTAGTAGTACTAGCAGTAGTAGTAGAAGTAGCAGTAGTAGACGTAGTAGTAGTAGACGTAGCAGTAGTAGAAGTGGTAGTAGGAGCAGTAGTAGCAACCGAAGTAGTAATAGTAGTAGTAGAAGTAGTAGTAATAGTAGTAGTAGTTGTAGTAGTAGTAGTAGTAGTAGTAGTAGGAGTAGCAGCAGTAGTAGTAGTAGTAGTAGTAGCAGTAGCAGCAGTAGTAGTAGTTGTAGTAGTAGTAGTAGTAGAAGTAGTAGTATTTTTAGTAGTAATAGTAATAGTAGTAGTAGTAGTAGTAGTAGCAGTAGTAACAGTAGTAATAGTAATAGCAGAAGTAGTAGCGGTGGTGGTACTACCAGAAGTTGTAAGAGCAGTGGTAATGATGGTGTTTCAAATAACAGTGGGCGAAGTAACAAAAATACTGTTTGTAATACTAGAACTTGCAAAAATGATAGTAGTGGTAGTATTGGTAGTTGTCAAAGTAGCAATAGTGGTAGTTCTGGCAGAAGCACTAGTAATAATAGTGCAAGTTGTAGAAGCAACATCAGTAGTAATCGAGATAGGAATTGTAGTAGTAACTATAATAGTCATTGTCCTGGTCATAGATATTGTACCAGCAATAACAATAAGCAGTTATAGGAATAGAGGTGGTAATAATCATAGAAATGTCAATGGCAATAATGTGCAATTTCATTGTTTCATTCAATATTAATAGTATTAACTATTTTCATGACTAAAAGTTATTTAGAAAATAAAGAATTGTAGATAAGATCATTTTTCAGCCATTCTGTTATTACCGCAAAGCCCCATCGTTAGGCAACACATCCCAATCACGCATATGAGGCTAAGCCTCCCGCAGAACGACGATTTTCCTTTCAAGACCGAATCAGCTCGTCTCGGCAGACATGAGAGGCAAATGGTTTCTATTAATTGCCAGCACAATTTTCTTTGCCTCTTTGTATTTTAAGATCAATTAATTTGACCTTAGAAATAAAACATTGTACTGTGAGAGGCTCAATCCTATGTGGTCTACTGGGATTGGTTTTAATCATATCAGCTTCTGTAAAAACTGGGAGTTTTTTTCATTTCATGATATAATTGGCATTTTTGTTGAAGTAAAAGTTTAGAAGATATTTCACAATATGATTTTTTTTGTGACTAATCTCTCTTGCAAATCTCTTTCGCATTTTCACGGTAATCAGTATAATAGGAAATGAATTGACTGTTGAAATGCTGGAATGCAATTAGGTGGTGTTTTGTACGGGTACATGAAAATACAAAATTCTTGGTGCTATGATGTCATTTTAGATTTCTAAACACTGAAAAATGAAATCAGATAACAGCGTTTACTAACTGAGTAAACAGGTCTAACCTTTTGCAGAGAAAAGCATTGTAATGATAACTCTCAAACAAAGAATATCGAAAACTGGAAAAAAAATTACTACGGTCTGTTTAAAATTATGATTATTAAACAGTTCTATTGCGATATGTGTGCTCTCTTCTTCTGGCATAAAATTTCTGTAAAATGTAAACCATATTAAGTTCACTACAACCTATATATGTACTGTAAAGACTGCAATAGTGATCTATATAACAAATATTTAATAAAGCATTGATACTATTACTTGCAACAACAATAGTAGCACTAATACCAACAATAAACAAAATAATAATTTTTTTTACTTCCTTTTTCATGAGCTAAAGATGGGATGCAATCAATTTCTAGGCCTTTCAGTTAGATACACACACAGAAACACACACACACACACACACACATATATATACCTTTATTTTAATATACACATATATATGTATGTATACGCAATTGGACGAGATTTTATGTTACAGGAGTTTCATTAACGAGTGGCAGGAAAGAATAGAATATATTCCTTCAGCTCAGTTCGTACGCAGATGGACAAGACAAATGCATCCTTTTAAAAATCATATTTATGTTAAGCTTCAGTGCTAAACAGAGGAAAAGTTTTTATTCAAAGCTCGTTAAATGAACCATGATAGCAGAAGATAGCACAAGATAGCACAAGATAGCACAAGATGTTTTTAACAAAACAGACTTGTGTTTTTTACATATTGCTCATACAAAATACTTTCTTCAGCTTTACATCATTTCTTACCTGAATTAATTGAATAATTAATCCATTGTCTATGCATTTATTTGCAATTGCAAATTAACTTGTATGATTGCTATTAGAACTTATAGGATATTATTACCAAAAGTAAAAAAAATAATCTATGGGAGTCCCTATGCAATAGATAAATAAATTGAAAAGTTTGAAAAAAAATCGAATAAGAGAAAATCTCAAATTGCCATTTTTAAAATACTAGTTAGTTTCAGTGGTCTCCAAATGTTTGGGTTTTATTTTCACAACAGAGAACTTCAAAGGCTGCCGCTTATTTAAAATCAGAACCTCCAGCCAGAGTTAGTTGTTGTCGAGTGGTAACTGACAACAATGGTGCCCAGCTTCAATTTTCGTAATTCGGTCCACATAAAAAAGTATCAAAGACAAATCATTTCAATTAACATTACCTTGTAAGAAACCTAACGATTACTAGCTATTCTACAAAACCTGAACCCAACGGCACAATTACAATGAATCTGGAAAAAGCTGTCAAAGCACCCACCAGGAAGTATTTCCTTACATGAAATTTGACAAAGTGGATGATATAAATTACTTATTGATATTAAAGCTTAATCTGTAGGGTTTAAAGGACAGACAACCTTTGTACTCCCATGAAAATCTTGACAGAGTATCCAGCTGAAAACCCTTTTGTCTACCAAATGTTTGTTTTAAAGTTTTGAGAAAACAAGGATAGAGGAACAACAATATTAGCAAATATACACTTATGTAAACAGATAAATTTATTTGTTCAAATAAAATACGTATAGGTTTAACTAGATTGACATGCTTTCTTACATATATCACCGTTTTGGGTACAAACTAATACACATAGGCATGTAAAATGTACTCAGAGAGACAACACATGCATCATGACAGCTAAAGAAAATAACGTTCTTTGCTCAAGATTATCTTCAAACTTGGTTTAAACCACTTTGAAAACTTTTAACTTCTAAAAGATTTCTGAGAGTTGTGTTTTTAAAAAACTTTGTTGTCAATCTAGGTTTGTAAAAAAAGTTTATTTTGTGAAAACATTCATTTGTTTATGTTAAATCCATTGGTCACTTGAACTTTATAATTATTAAAGAAGAGATGTTTTAATTACAGTTAATTTTTTTGTATCGTTTTTAATATTAGAACAGAATAAAAAATAGTATTGTGATAAACGATTCTTGGTGTAGACCAGGATAAGACACACAGTGATGGCAGATTATTTTCAAATATGAGTGAATTGTAGTATCCTGTTTAAATATTCTTTAATGGTAATTTTAAGGATAATAATAATAATAATAATAATAATAATAATAATAATCATTATCGTTATCATCATTATCATCATTATCATCATTATCATCATTATCATCATCATCTCCCCAAGACCATAACTACCGAGGTGGTAGTTATGGCCTTGAAATATTCAATATTGAAAGAAAGTGTTGAAAACAAGTATGAAAAATAAACAACAGACCTAATAGCGTAAAAAAAACGCTTGGGAGCAATAGAAATCAAGAGAGGGAGAGNTAAAGAAGAGATGTTTTAATTACAGTTAATTTTTTTGTATCATTTTTAATATTAGAACAGAATAAAAAAATAGTATTGTGATAAACGATTCTTGGTGTAGACCAGGATAAGACACACAGTGATGGCAGATTATTTTCAAATATGAGTGAATTGTAGTATCCTGTTTAAATATTCTTTAATGGTAATTTTAAGGATAATAATAATAATAATAATAATAATAATAATAATAATCATTATCGTTATCATCATTATCATCATTATCATCATTATCATCATTATCATCATCATCTCCCCAAGACCATAACTACCGAGGTGGTAGTTATGGCCTTGAAATATTCAATATTGAAAGAAAGTGTTGAAAACAAGTATGAAAAATAAACAACAGACCTAATAGCGTAAAAAAAACGCTTGGGAGCAATAGAAATCAAGAGAGGGAGAGATATTTCAAGGGGGCAATTTGTCCCCATTTTTTTTATTTTGTGCATGATTCTACTGACGATGACGTTGCGAAAAGCTAAAGCTGGATATGAATTCAAAGGTCAACAGCAAAAGGTAAACCGCGTATTGAATATGGATATTCTCAAGCTTTATACGAAGGATAAATACTAAGTGATTTCCCTTGTTGCCACTATGTACGCATTCAGCACTGACATCAGGATGGAATTCGGATTAAAGAAATGTGCTGTCTTAGTATTAACGAGAGGCGAGGTTAATCAAATGTTTGGATTGGTGTTACCATCTGGGGATGATTTAAAATAAAATGACGAGGAATGATAGAAGTATTTGTGAATTTTGGAAGTAAATAAAGTGAGGAAAGAGGAAATGAAACGTTGAATGAGGAATAAAAACTTTCGTAGATTAAGACTTGTCCTGAAATCGAAACTGAATGGGCGAAATAAGACTGCAGGTATCAATACTTGGGCAGTATCACGTCTTAGATGTGGAGCAGGAGTAATCATGTGGACAGTAGAAGAGCCCAATAGCTTGGATTGAGAGAGGAGAAAACTGCTGATTACATATTGCATGTTTCATCCATTAGAGCAGAAGAGAATAATTTAGCGTAATACAAAAAATGCTGCGGAATCACCTCGGTTATAAGGGAAAAGGTCAGGTATAATGTAAGGGTAAGACACATTACAATAGAGTGAAAATGACCTAGACCGACATCGAATGGACAGAAAAAATGATTTTCAGACAGTTCCATAGAGAAAGCAAAGAAAGAACAGAGCAAGAGAAAAGGTGGCTGTAGGTGTCAAATAGTGATATAAAATCGGAAATAAAAGCCTTAAACTGTGCTGCTTAAGAATAAGTATAAAGGGATAAATGCAGGATTGGGGTGAGAAAGGAGAGACTGTATGGGATATTATCATTCAATAAGAGGCGTCATGACAAAGTAGTAAATAAAGTGAACTAGGAGCCCTATGGAATGTATACCCTTCAAAAAGATGACAAATGATATAGCCTTACAATTGAAGATGTTATGGATAAGATACGATAAAATAAGATAAGATGATTCTAAGGATTTTTTGAAACCAGTAGATAGTTTGTAACAGACTACAAGTGCTGGAGATACCACATTCTTCATTCCAAAGATAAAACATAGTTTGACGCTGAGCGACAGCTGAAGAACTACCGGTGCCATTTTAAAGGTTTTAATCCGAAATAGTGTATTTCCTTCTATAAAACGATGTTCCTTCCGCTCCTAAGTTCTAAGAATAATCTTGAAATTTTGAAGAAAGTATGCTATAAAAATCAGAGCATTTTTTATACCAGTGACCTTCCATACTTTTAATAGCATTTGTTTATTGAATCCAACACATATAACAACCAAAAATGTGGCCTTTTGTACTACCCTTATGTCCTCCCTCCCTCCCAAGAGTACTTGGAGCTGATAACAAGTTTGATATGGTTTGCTATTCAGAAGACACTGCTTCAGAAATTTTAGAGGGTAAGTAGCATTTCACAACACTGGCTTTTGTTTCCAAATCATCCAGTTTTGTTATTATAGTTATTAATATACCCTTTTGAAAGATTTCACTTAATTATTAATAAAGGAAATGTTAAAAAATTATTTCCAGAAATTGAAATTAGTTAACACTTTTCATGGTCTTCTGCCGTCATAAGATTTGCCATTCCAGTTAATGGTCCCAAGGGATGTTGAAATAGCTAGAGTATTCAATATAGTTAAACTGCTACTATTTTTCTTTCAATTCGCTAATACATAACCCAATATTATCTGAAAAACATGTTTTCTAATGATTTTATTTCATGAGCTTTGAAAGAAGTTTTTTGAAATTTCAAGGCTTTAAATTTTTTAATTTTGAAAAATGGGCACAGAAACCTTTTTAATGAAATTTTGGTTTAAAGCTGTGAAAATAACGTCTGCAAGTATTTTTTAAAATATTTCAAGATTTATATAAAGATAAATCTTAATAGAAAAATATAAAAATATTTTTGAATTGTTTTGTATAATTGTCCAAGCTTTTTACTCTAGTTTTATCTTCTATTACACTCTCGCGTCCTATACAATGCTTTGCTTATGGCTTCTTAGCTTATATAGTAAAAATTACTCTTTTTTCTCTGGTTCTACAAGGCTTCAATGTTGAATTTTAATAGAGAACCTTTTTCCATATTAGTTTCAAAGAGGTCATGTACCGCTTTTACTTAACAAAATATATTAACTCACTGAGACATAAAAGTTTTTCAAATATTCAAGTAAACAATTTCTCAAAAACAAGATAGGGACTACTTTGATCAAAGATTTCGGTCTTCAAAATTCTATAAAAAATCTTTTTGTAAACTTCTTTTAACGTCGCTAAGATATTTAAACTCTCTTCCCTCAATAGTCTACTTCTACTCACCCACTCCATGTAATCGTCCTAAATATAATATTTGCTTCTTAGCTTTGCATATTTCTCTGTGTAGTTTCAATTAGTGACATTTGGGCTCTTTCCACTCAGCTCTTTTGCTCTATTTATCCTGCTCTACAAAGCCAATCTTGAGAATTCTTCCCCCAAAGGGCATCTTGTACTACTCTTGCCTGTTGAGCTCTTTTTGTCTCAGATATCCTGTGTTTACATTACACAGAAATATTATATATACAATCATCATTGCTTATTCTGATTTTACTTTTGCTTGTAAAGTCCTCTGTTAGCATTTCTTTTCGTTTCCTCAGGGCGATTGTTCCACTCACTATTCATCTAAGTATCTCTTTTAGACATTTTCCTTCTTCAGTAAAAGTTCTGCTAAGTTTATAAACTCATGCATCTGCTGGAGTTATTAGAATATTCACTCATTTTGTAACTTTCCTTGGATAAGCTTTGTTTCCTTGTCTATTTGACAATTCTTTTTTGCATTCCCTACATTCCTACAACATCCTGGAATGTGTATGCATCCTCTGTTATAAATCTCTGGCAGTCTACAAATCTGACTGCCTGTACTAACTAGCTATCATCACTTTCTCTTGCACTGCATAACCTAGTTTTTTTCTTTTGCCATCGATTGGCATAGAACGTAAACTATATTGGGCATCCTTTCTGAATACACTTTCCAGCAAAAAAGGGAAGTGATTCCCCATTGCTGATCGCAGACTGACCAATACTATTATGACAACTATTTCTTCCATAGTCTCTTTAATTGCTGTAGAGCTGCACTATTTGTCACCAGTTGCCCTACAAGTATATCTTCCATCTTGCGAGTTATGGTATTTTTAATGGTAATAAAATAATTCTCTACCAAACTGAATGTTTTGTACCCTGTACACACAAAAACAAACTTTTTTCCCCAGCAGCAGGAAGATGTTTGTGACAAATTCTTTTAGTCAAGCTCCTGTTAAACGAGTAATTATACAGAGGTCCCATAGTTCTGTCATGTTCTTTGCTAAAACCACTTGTATCAAATTATCTAGAATGTCCTTGTTGTCCTTTGCGCCTGCACCAATTCCATCAGTACCTTTGAGCTTAATTTATGTTGCCCTACTCTTTGAGATTCCCTCAATGTATCTGTTGTTTCTGTTTTCTAATTTCACGGGTACGAATTTCCAACATATTTCTTTTACCTTCAGTTGGCAGCACCTGGATTAGTCAAACGTGCTTCATCCCTCTTTGCTTTGCCAATCATTTTATATTTTTCAACCTATATTGGTCTTACTTTATAATACTAGAATAAAGGTCAGCGTTGCTTCTCCAAAGGTTCGAATTTATTTTTTTTTTAATTCTGTGACCTGTGTATGCATCCTTTTAGCAGATTGTAACGAGTTCTACATATTTTGTGTCATTTTTCCTTGTTCAGCTACCAGCTCCGCTAATTAATTTTGTCTATTGTTTCTCTTTGTCATCCACTGCTTCCTTGGCTCCCTGCGTGATTTCATTGTAATATTTCCCCAATTATGACGGCTCAGTTTAAAGAGAGTCTTGCCTCTTAAAATTCAAGGAGCCCTGGCTTAATGGTTAGTGCAACTGTACCATCACCAAAAGGTTCCGGGTTCGATTCCTCAAGCTGGTGACTTTGGAACTTCACAGAAGAAAAGGCCATTGGTTGGTGTCAAGAAGGGCATCCTGCAGAGAAATTCCTCATTACCAAATCCAAGTTCCTAAGAAGGGCACCATCTGACCCCCAGTTACTGCGGAAATGACGTTAAATAAAAAGAAAAATTTGAGGCCTCAAAAGATTCAAAGCGAATTTTTAAGAAAAGAAAACTTCCGAGCATCGAACTGGGTTTGAATCAGTGTCTATAACTATCATGGCCACATGATCCATCATCGAAGCTATTGGCACAATTTCCTTAACTAGGCCACTTTGCAGCAATAGCTTTCACATTTAGAAATGATGTTTGTGACTGTATAAAAGGAGCATGTCATTAATTTTTAGCTTCAAATAATGTTCTAAATCACAAGAAGCTTTTATTCATCAGTTATATTTTTTGGAAAACCAAGAAACACTTTATAAACGTCTTTTTTGTCTCCTTTTAGTGTTTCTTTCTTTAATATATTTACTCCTTGTCATGTAGTTTCTTTTCAATTCCATTTTTTAGGAGAAATAAGAGGAAACATGCTTGCTTTTACGAATTAGCTTTCTTTCAATTTGATTTTAACTTAGCCAACAGTTGGATTAATATCTTTTTATCAGTTGAACAAAGGTAGAAAAGAAGACGGACACCTTAATATCAAAAGGCCAGAAAACGATATTTTGAATAATTGCTTGGCATCATGGTAAATTCTTAAAAATTCATAGTGAGGAATATGTAACCCCACAAGTCTTTAAAATGTCACATAATATAATATCGTCATGATCACAACAAAGCATATGATGTTTAAAACATTTTAACAAGCAATGGTTATACTTTTCTATAAAATTCCAATGGAGATAAAAAATGCCTTAGAAATAAATCCCAAGCACTGTTATGTAATGACGCTAAATAGGATCATGGAAAAATATATAATTCAATTTATCTGATTGACATTAGGGATCAGAAGGTATTATTTTAAGCAAACGAAAAGGTGAAAAGGTTGTTCGGATTTATTGTATAATTCTATTAGCTGGTAGTTATGCATTGAAACTCAGAAAAAATGAGAAGAATAGGAATACATCAGAAGGCGTAACTATTTAGAGTACCAACGATTTTGACTGTAGGTTGCTAGGGGGGTTGAATTAACAATGTTAATTTAGATATAAATTTGGTTAACGATTAATTAAGTGATGGATAAAATATTCCAAAAATCTAAAACTAAAACCGTATTATTCCAGAACAATAATGATTTTCTGATTGTATATCGACATCCAGAGGTATGTACATACCTAAGTTAAGTTGAAGTGAACTTCTTACATGAGATGATTGGTAAAACATTTAAAGGCTTCAACGTCTTTGAAAATCCATTTCTAAATAGAGGTTTTTTTTAACATTTCTTTAACCGTACTTGAATCTTAACAATGACTTATAAACTATGAACAAAAGTCAAAGCTCTTCATTCACGTGAAATACTATTTTCTCGTCGATATAATAAAACTTCAGACATCTCCAGTTCAAGCCCTCTTGTTCTTGTCGGGGTGGGTATTTGTACCAAAGAAATCTGGTAATGGTGGACAAAGATAAGGAGAAAATAAAAAGACAGAAAAAAGAAAATTTGAGAACGTTAAGGTCACCGTCTGCACTAAATGCCACTGTATACCTCGAAGTTATGGCCAAGTTCCAGGTCCCTTGGAGATAATAAAACTGGGAAAGCATAAGCTCAACAATATTTTCTGGTCAAGTTTCAGTTTCTTAAAAAATAACAGCAGTAAAAATTTAACCGATCAAAATTCTCAGTTTCTCGAAATGTCAATAGGAAAAAATTAGGTTTCTGACAATAGTTCATTTGACTTCTTTGTGTCAAAGACGGGCCGCGTATATTTTGTACTCGATCTATAAAGCGGGAACTCAGGTCTGGTTGAGAGGTTGTCAAAAAAACCCACTTGCATGTTATTAGACAGGCAATGCCCTTTTAAAATTCTCTAATTAGAACTACACACTTATGCGTCTGCTCAACCTTTCGTGAAATTTTTCTTGAATTCGTTATGGTGAGTCCTCTGACTGTCTTGCCTTTTGTCATTCATCTATTTGTGCCAATAATAAACTATGTATTTTAAGCAATACAACAGATTTTCATTTTCCAAAACCAAAGGAATTGAAAAGATGCAATTGGTCTTGGGAGAGGGTGTCCAAAGCACAAACAGTTAGCTTGTCAACGCAAGCTGTCGAAAATGCTGTTTTGGTGCCTCAGTGCACAGAGAATATCGAAGATGCTTTATCTGTTCAGCACGCTGCATAAAATCCAGTTATTTGTCAAGCGCTTCTGAAGATTATGCCCAATCCTCGATGTTTGGTACGACAGGGATTACCAATGAGAGGAGACAGAGAAGGAGATTTAAATTCGAACTTTAGCCATCTTTTCTTTCTGAGGGCCGAATACAGCTCATTTCTTCTGATTTGATGACAAGGGAAGGGATCAAACTTACATCAGCTTTCATACAAAGATAGGTACTAAAATTGATGGCATTGCATTTACTATGAGAGATTGTTGCTCAAATTCAAAGTACTGATTTCTTCAGTATATTAAATGAGCAGCCGACGGATATATCCAATGAAAAGTTCATTAGTCTTCATTCGTTGGATAAAATAAATTTTGACATAATCGTAAAAATCAATGACTCTGAATCAACATTTCATTTGCAGCCTGCTGTGATCAATCTTTTGCCGGTTTTTCAACAATGAAAGGTAAAACGCGGTGTGATGCAAGAGAGATGAAGACGACGAAAAAGAAATCTTTGTTCCCAGACTGCTTTAAACACTATCTCAATCTTGATGTAGGTGATGCAATAAAAGGCAGTAAAATTGCAAAGAAAGATCTTCAAATTACATTTTAGATAACAAAACTGATCGATTTGTCACTTAAGCGAGGCATCAAAATGAGGACATCAAATCTTCAACAAAATCAGGTACAATCCTGACTTTGACAAATGACAGATGCACCAATAACACCACTTTACCCAACATGGGAAAAGTATTTAAAGGGCTGCGAGTCATCATTGATAATTTCGACAGTTTGGCATAAATATGAGAAAGATCAACTGATAAATGTTCAAACGCCGAAATGAAAGCACGTATTTGTGGTCTTATTTAAACATGAAAAGCTATGATTGCTTACACAGTGACTAGTTGGGGAAATTGATTCTGGAGCACATAAAAAATCTCAGTGAGACATCTTAAAGTTCAAAGACAGATGCAGTTATCAGTACTGACACAGTTATAATTACTTGGTTGTCAAAAGATAGTTGAAATTTGAAACATTGTCGCTTAAGTCATAATTGATGAAGCATTATTATCCTGACCTGCTTGATTCCTCTTTGGAATGATTGCTTTTGTTGACATTTTCACCATTGTATTGCACAATAAGTAGCTTAGAATCAATCAAATTTACATGACAAAGGACGGTTAACAGACCTTAAGCTACGTCAGAACAATTCACTTGCTTCATCATAATCTTAAGAACAAGACAGCATTTGCACAAAAGGGTTCCAAATGTTATTTTGGATTCAAAATTCCATCAAGGAAGGCTGGGAGATAATTAAATTTCTATTGTTTTATCTAGTTAAAATCAAATTACGAGGTGACAGCATATAATTTACTTAATTCCTAATTCAAATGCAAAGTAAACTCTTCTATATATCTGTCGTTAATTTATTTTTCATTGTTAAGTAAAACCATACCCTAGAAAGCCTTTGTACATTTATTAATTACGTCAGATTTAATCTTCAATTGTATATCACACAACTGTGCTAAGAAGTGAATAGTCCCCATAAGGTATATCAGTAAAATGATTTGAATTTCAACTGCATCATGAATGATATGGAATGTCATGACTATAGAAGCAAACACATAGCACAAGAAGAAAAGAAAAAGCAGAAGTTCCTTAATCAAAACTTGTCCGACAAGTTCTTAATCCCTTTTTAAACATACACATACACACACAAGACGTTTGTTCTTAAATACCACTATCGAGGGTCAGTATCAAGAAAAAAATTTCTTGATTATGCCCCTTGATAGTAACTAATATTTGAGAAAATTATTCTCTACGGTGATTATGTCGTTCCCATTGTTATTAAAGGAGTAAAGATTTTATTAATTCGTACAAGAAAAAACATAAAGAAAATACGTCGCTGTGATCTTTAGCATGGCTAATAAATATGAGGTTATAAATCGTTTTTCCTCTATTCTGTCATTTGAGAACTCTGCTAGAGCATAAATTTGATACAATATGAAATGCATTGTAATGCAGAATCCAAAATTTAAGACTTATTCAGATCCAAGCTTTAATGTATTTCTTGAGATAAATTAAAAATCAGGTATAGTGATAAAATTATCAGATTTGTTGGATCTGTTGTAGACAGTTCTGATTGGCACTAAATATTGGTAAACAGAGTTAAGCTGACTCATCATAAGTGATGCTATAAACATCAAATCTGGAACATCTTTCCTTACATTGCTTACAGAAATGAACTTTGGAACCAATTTATAGAATACGATATTAGTTATAAGTGGAATAATTACCAGACTTATCTCCCAGAGTTTATTTAATTTTCCAATAAATATATTGCTTTCCTGAAAAATATAAAACACAGTAGAAGTACATAAGTTAAATGATAGTCTTACGTCATGAAATATCAACACACATATATTTGATATCAGTAATGAAATAATATAAATGACCTCTTCAAACAGCAGTGTATGTTATGGATTTGAGTGCTGGAAGATTCCACAAGTGTGACAGAAAAAGAATGAAAGCTTTTAAAAGGTGGTGTTACATACGTGTAATTGTGTCAGCTGGACCAATTGCAGGGAAAATAGTTGAATATTAGATGATATGCAAGTAAACAATCATGGGAGACTGTAAAACATTAACGAGAAAGGAAAAACAAAATAAGTTGTCCTTGTGGAAAGACGTGATAGCTTGGGTAAAGATCTAATTATATATATATATATATATATATATATATATATATATATATATATATATNACACATATATTTGATATCAGTAATGAAATAATATAAATGACCTCTTCAAACAGCAGTGTATGTTATGGATTTGAGTGCTGGAAGATTCCACAAGTGTGACAGAAAAAGAATGAAAGCTTTTAAAAGGTGGTGTTACATACGTGTAATTGTGTCAGCTGGACCAATTGCAGGAAAAATAGTTGAATATTAGATGATATGCAAGTAAACAATCATGGGAGACTGTAAAACATTAACGAGAAAGGAAAAACAAAATAAGTTGTCCTTGTGGAAAGACGTGATAGCTTGGGTAAAGATCTAATTATATATATATATATGTGTGTGTGTGTGTGTGTGTGTACAGAAGAGGTAAGGGGTCATACATTACGTTTTTTCATCTCTTTGTATTAAAAAGCCTTTAATGGAATTTTTATTAGGTTGAGGCACAATTCTCCTCATGGTATTTCTTCCCCTTCTAGATGCTGCGATCCAAGGGATCATTTGAGATTATGGTAGGCCACAACTTTTAGCCATTAGCTTTACAAAATAATTTTTCTGTATTGGTGTACAACCAATTCTTTACGCCTTTAATCTATTTACTCTCTTGTCTTTGTTCCTTTTACTTTGATCTCTCCTATAACACAATGGGTTTCAGCTATTCCTTCCAAATCACACGTTCAAGGAAGCTTAGTTGTCTTTTTGTTATGGGCTTGATCAAATTTTTTGTGATATACATTCACGCTAACATCTATTCGTTTTGTTTGTCACTCGATCTGTCCAACCCTTAATAAACCCTTAATAAAGTGGGAGGTTTACAAAAGTAACTACCCTCAAAATAAGAAAGCAATATAAATGCCTCAAAAGCTCTGTAAGAAATCTCTCTAGAAAAAGCAAATTATTTAACAATTTTTCCGACGGATGAAATCTTTTCCTTTTGTAGAAATCTGGTGAAACCCGTCAAAAAAATCAAGAAAAATTAAAGAATTGAAGAATTATCCTGCAAAATGCTAGTATAATAAAAAAGAGAAGATCCAAAACTTATCAAAATTACTCAAACAGATTTCCTGTGAAAAGTACATCATCATGCAAGATGATAATGTTATGGATCTTCCTTTTAGCTCATTGGCGTACAAGTTAACCACTCCCAAGGCTACAATTTTTACCTGACTATTGTTAGATTATTTAATCCACCTCAGTAAGAATTCTGCACCACCCGATTGACTAAAAAAACTCTTTTTCCTTAAAGAGTAATGAAATAGTTGTTTTGTGGGAAAAGGGATTTATTTCATGCTTGATGCTGGCAGAAGAATTCCTGACAGAGGGATTTCATTTGGTCAAAAGGTGAGGCCTAGGTACTCATTGGTTGCTCCAAAGAACTTTTAAATAAATTCTAAGTAATTATATTACGTATGATTTGGTTATACAATTTCAGTTCTAAGGATTATAAGTAATAAACTTGGGCAGAATCTTTGACGGTGTATAATTTTACTTTGCCAACCAATCAAGGAGAATAGGTTGAAAAAGAATAGAGTTTGTTGTCTAAATACTCATAGGGTTATGCATTTCTTCCTTCGTGTTATTTCTTTATTCCCGACCTTTGATGGAGTGCGTCAGTTTGAAAATCAACACCTTTTAGAAACAGGAGGAATCTAAGCCTCATCTTCTAATGAATACTAAGCCTGAGCACTTCAAGGATATTTTCCGCCAAGTTTGTAATTACTAGGCTTGGAAAACTGGAGCTCGTACTCTTCAACTGCTTGACGTCTGGAACAAGGCCTACTATGGCGAATGTCTAGAGATTTGCAAACAAGCAGCGACCGAGGCCACCCCCAAAATACAAAATGAAAAAAAGGAATTAGTCTGTTGTTAGTTACAGCTATGACTTACAATAAGATGGTAGAAAACGGCGTAAAGCCACAATTTGGAAGAATACTACAAGTGAACCAGAAGAGTTTCATTGAGGGTAGATCAACATCGGTCAAATTTGTACAGTGAGACGAATAATAGAGGAAGTTACAAAACACAATTTATCAGCAGTGTTGACCTTCGTTGACTGTCGCATGGCATTTGAATTCATCAAGAGACAGACCCTTCTTTAAATTGTAAGGCAAGTGTACCTCGTGCCAAATACTATTGTTAAAGCAGTCGTAGATATGTACGAAGAAACATATGTCAGAGTGATAACTGAAGATGGCAAAATCGATTTCTTTAAAATCCACGCAGAAGTATTCACAAGGTAACAGGCAGAACCCTACAATTTCATCGCACTGGACTATGACATGAGAACAGCGAAGCAACTATGGAAAATGAAAATGTTGGCATAACACTAGACCCAAGAAGAAACAGAAGACATAAAGTTGAATTTTTTTACCGACACAAACTACCCGGATGACAAAGCTTTCTTATTGAATACTATTGATGATGTTCAAAAACTGTTCTTACTTGTACTTAAAGCTGCAACAAATATTGAACTTATCAAAAGTGCATCTTTCTAACCATGCAATTTTCAGCACCCACCTTTGTACAATGACTCCTCTTTTAATAAGTAGCTTTTCTTCTTTTTTTGAGGTCCATATCTCTACAACGTACATTAAAACTGTCTTTTTTTACTTTGATATAAACATAACCTCTTCAATACTTTCAGTTATTATCACATACAAAAGCCTCGTTTCCTTCTTTATCATGCCTTTGCTCTTGTTTGTTTATATTTCCTGTCCAGATTTTCCTGTTTGGTTTCCAAAACTTGATCCCAGATATATAAGTCATTACACTTGGTCTAATTCTTGTAAATACCAAACCTTGCCATTAAGGCATTGCACTTGGACTTTGTGCTATCCTCCGGACACCAGAAAATAAAGAATTTGCGATAGGAGGGAAATTGAAGGAACGTGTTAGTAAAACTTTAGGACCAATTTTGTGCTTATACAGGAACGAAAAGTAGAAATAGCAACTGGTTACATTTAAAAGAGGATTAAGATATTCTATGGAAAGTGAAAAGAGTAAATGTGGTTACTTGACAAAATGACATTGTTTAAACTGGCTTGGAAACTGCATTTCCATTGGTTACACGCTGATAGCACAACATTGCTACTTTTTATCAACCATTCCATTACTATTCTAATTTTCTTTACAATTGCATTACCTTGCTTTAAACGTTTTTGTTAAGTAAAGAGAATTTCAAATCTATTTCTTCACCCTTATCATCTATGGAAGCTTATATCCATCTACAGGAAATCTTGGATCAGTCCTCTGTATTTTGTTTCTTGTAGTCATAAACGCTCCTCGACATGATTTTATCTTTCTTTGGGATCATCTATGCATCCTACAATTGTTGGACCTTGTAATATACGCTTCTTGTAACGTTGTTTAATGTGGTCTTCTTAAGTGTAGACCATGACTTGTTGACGAGGTTCATGTAAATGTGATGCTTCTCTACTAGCAGTGATTAGATGGGCATATTGTTGTCAACAAATCATCGTTCTCCCTTTCCCGACTCCAAAACATCTGTGACGGCAGCATGGACAGTGTCTTCAAAGACATTCTACTCTGATTCAACATCCCTAATAGTAGAGAACTGTCAGTTGAGTGTGTTCTACATCTCTTAACCACAACCTGCTTAACGTGGTCATTTTTAAGTTTAAGCCTACCAAGCAGAACCTCATAGTTGAGATTGAAGACCAGCAAACAATGGTAGGTGTAACCCTATAACTCTGAAATCTTACCTGTTCCTTATTTGCCTAAAAATAATTTAGCCATGAAGGTGCTAGTACTTTAAGCGACGGGACGTTTATGCCATCTTATTGCGATGGCACAAGTAAAAGACCAAGTTAATGGTAGGCAGCTCATGTGCAGTATAATTTTCTTACAGCAGGAGACCATTACTGTTGCATTTTTCTACTTTTTCCCAACTCTGATATTAAAGTTTCTGAATAGAATGACTTTTTCTGCTCTGGTCAAATTAGAGATGGTGGCCTTCAGGTCTTTTTACATGAATCTTCCTTGACCCCGTAAGAGTTTTACCTCGAATTGTCCTCAGTATATACACATTCCATGTCCCCCTGGTGATTGTTGTCACATTTTAAATTCGTTTTATTTCTTCTTATCACAATGATGGTATCTCGGGCCAGCGATGGTATGCTGGCTAGAGAGAGTGTAATGCAGGCAATGGGCATTTTTTGGCCTTATTTCAAGACTAGGGTGATGAACATACCAATCCTAAAGAGGACAAAGCAGTCGCTTAGGCATCTGTCGAATTTCAACTGCATTTTATCTTTCTTTTTTTAACGATTCCTAATAGGTGGAATCGTAAATGAAAACTAATTTTCTAATTCGTGTTCAGGCTAATAAAAAAACATACTGTCACCAAATTAATTGTGTTTTTTTATTTGAATGTATGTGCACTGTAATACCTCTCTATCCTACAAATGAGCTCGAAATACATTTATTTTCAACAATGAGACCTGAACCCTTTTCCCGGTTAATAGCTAATTATGAAATAAATCTAAGTGTCATATCATTTCCATAATATTTTGAATAATGTTCTGTACCGCCCTCTCGCTCTCTTCTTATTTCCCAAGAAAATAGTGCTTTCATTTATAAGATGTGAAACAAACTTTTGCTCTGAAATATTTATTTCAATTTTTCAGGCTATTTTTTCAAGACGTAGTCACGCGTATCTACATACAAAATTGATACCTCTCTCTACCACACTGACTGTCTGTCTGTCTTGTCTCTGTTTCTCTCTCTCTCTTTCTGTCTCTCTTTCTCTCTCTCTGTCACACCTTCTCTTTCCCTGCTTTGCTTTTTGTTTCGTTCTCCGTTTCACAAAAATGTTCACAAACCAGTAACTATTCTTAGTTTCTTTATAAACTCTGTGATATTGAATGTTTGCTGGCGTGTTGTTATTTACGTGTGGTAACATCAGTAGTAAAACATTCCAATTTTAACCATCTACTCAATAGATAGTCGATGAGCTAATTAATAAGAAAAATAAATAAACTTAATTCTTAAAAAAAGTCAATTGCAAGCAAATTAGTTTGTGCCCACGCCTTCTATTGTGGGTAGTAACATTGGATTTTACTTTGCAGGTGATTAAGAAATACATTCAAGGACGTACTGATGCGTAGGTGTATGTATCAGAACAGATACTAGAAAAATATTTCCATTTCACCACGTTTAAAAACAAACAAATTTGAATACTAGTTTTACCTTAAAACCATCTACGATAAAAATTTGTTCTTTAGTGGTTTGCTTTTGGACAAAAGTTTTCCTGCCATGTCCTCCTTTGATAATTCTACTAGCAATTTTGATAAGTCAATCCAGCGGAGGATGGTGTGGGAAAGTTGCAACTCTTCAATCAAGTATTTACTGAAAAGGTTCTTTAATAAAATACAATTTTCATAATAATTTGTGTTATCGATAAATGACAAGTATTTTTTTTAAACATAAAGCTCATCCTTTCTTTGTTTTGTTAATTTGTTTTCACATTTTAAATCGTAATATTTAATGGTGCCTCCCTTACCCAATTTTACTTAGAAAAGAACTTAGTAAATTCAATAATGTGCTACTCAAAATAGATTGACAAAATAAGTGCAATACTTTCAAGAACGTAACTAAAACTCAAACAAGAAATCATTGACATGGTAACCTGTTGGTATACCATTCGATCATTACTGGTTTATTAATGAAATAGGAAGACATCATTATTCCTATTTAAAACTTAACCTGGTTTATTGCATATTTTATTTTATATCATTAAGTCATATTATTTAATGGTTGTTCTGTTTTTGAAAAAATTTACAATTCCAGCAGTATGTCACTTAAGACGGACAAACAAAATGGGTTTGGCACTTTCAAGAACGTCACTGACATTCAAACGGGGAAACTTTGTCAATGTAAAAAGTTGATTTATCACGTTGTCTACTGCTTTACAACTGCTTTATTAATTATATCAAGAGCATTATTAGTGTTAGTTTAAAATTATACTGGTTTATTTGCTTTAAAATTTTAAATTTTACACAGAAATTTCTGTTACTCTCCATTACCTACATTTTCGGCACATTCGATGTTCATTTCACCATATATATATATTTGTGTAATTTTGTGAATTCGTACAAAAAGTGCTCAATGCATATAGCAGAGCAATATACATAAGATAAAACACGAAAAATAAGAACTATCATTGCAACTATTAGCGTGAAACTATTAGTTGCAATCATAGTTCTTATTTTTCGTGTTTTACATTATATATATATATATAGTATACCATATTTAAAGAAAATCTTGAAAGAGAAGAGAAGCAATTTATCGTAAGAAACTATAAGAAATATTTTCTTAATAGATAATGGGTATTTTCATAAAAAAATAAAACTGACTTTTTGATAACATAAAAAGTCTTGTCTAATTGTAATTTATAGATAGATAAATTCAAATCTCAATGGATACGAAAATATAAATTGGAAAAATATTTATATTGTCTTCCAAGTATTCCAGTTGGTATTTTCAGTTATCCCAAATAGATAACGGAAAGGAAAATTGTTTTTATTCCCTTTTTTGGAAATTTTATTATTTAATTTGAAAAATGGCCTCATATATCTGAACATTATTATTACAGTGGTAATCGAATTACCAGAAGTAAATAAACAACGTCAAATAAAATGCAACTTGTATGTCTATTTTTTGTAACTTATGTCCCTCAGCTCCTTTTATCAACACTGAAGTTAATATACTTTTGGAGTGGTTTGACCCTTTTTAGCAGCAGCACCTCTTGTGGAGTTCAATTGTAAATAATAAGATACACAGGGCATTTTCAGAGAACCCTATTGCTTTTATATTTCTTTGTTTGTGAATAACTCATATAAACACTATGCCCTCAGAGGAATGTAAAATATCTGAGTTAAAATTATAAATAACTTTTAGCTTGACGCCTCCTCTTTGCATTTAAGGAGATATGAAATTTACCTTCCGTCAAAATGTTGAGGACCCGTAGGAGTATTTCCTTAGCTAAAGTACACGCTCCATTATCAAAGCCGGTTGGATGGTTTTGTTTCCATTAAGTTCTGCATCAATTTGTACACAAGTTGCATGTTTGGCTTTTGAGTTGTTTTGATTTTTAATATGTTGTTTAAGTATAAAGATTTTTCTGACTATTTTTCTATATTTATCCCACACAAAATACTGATTTTGTATTCGTCCTTTTCAGCGCCTCTATTATTTGTGAAATCATTATCTCATTATCAAAGGTATTTTACAGGTGAAGAATCAAGCTTCTCAAGCTCGACACGTCTCAATCTTTGTATGCATCAATTATATTAGAATACAAAGCCCAGGAAACAAAATATGAAAACATATTAAGAATGGTAAGAAGGCTTTGATAGTTTATCCAGGCTTACAGCTAACGTTATTACTCTTTAAGCTTCATGACTATCTCATCATTTTTTAAATCTTTACAATATTTTTCTTACTGCTATTTTCAAACGAATTCTATATCTTGTATTGACATTGGGTCCTAAGATATCTGATACCAATGTTTGTACAAATTTTGAGATGCTGTCTTCTTTCCTAGCACTAAAGTAAAGGAGAATATAAGATTTTGCATGGTTGAATATTTGATTTTTTGTTATGATATATCCTTACAAACTGTATTTTATAGTGCAAAGTTATGAAGAGAGTTGATATAAGCGAACTTAGTATATTAACTTTAAACGAAACCTTTTAAACTTTAACCTTTTTGACCATTTGCTACTTATAGAAGATTATTTTAAAACTTTATTTGTTTGTAGCCTTTCTAATAATCACGTAGAAAATTGACAAAATTGGTAATTTATAAATTCTTTATATGTTTTACTTGTACAACTATTTGTTTAGTTTAAAAAAAGGTCATAAGTTTTATTTGTTTTGGAAAGATTTATTTAAAATTCCAATTCTTTCTTTCTAAAAATATTTTGACATTGTGAAGCTTAATACCTGTGAGAAAATATAATGACTAGGAACACTAGCTCAGCTCTAGATTCAGTTTAGTTTTATTATCCTTACTTTATTACACTGATAAATTAATTCATCGAACTAGCTCGAACTGGATTCGAACCAGTGTCACTGGCTATAATGGTCCCTTGCTCTGTCAACTGAATTATATTTTACCTGTGAAACTATTTGTTTGATAAATGACAATCAACCAATCTGGGTGCCGTGCCAGAATTCTGGCACAGGCGGCAGCCATAACAGCCGTCTCTTGGCGGTTCTTCCGACCCTGAGTGGGCACAGTGGGTCTCCAACCAGTTACACTTTTTAACCATGCCCAGTACGTAGTTCCTTGTCTTCTCCTTCATCTTTTTCCGTCTACACGAGCAGTCAGCACAACGTCTTCAAGCCTTGCCATCCTCGCCACATGCCCTACAAACCGAATAAATAACATATAATAAATAGCAAAACAATAAATAATAAGTAACAAATGGTCAAAAATTAGACTAGTCCCTTGAAAGGTTAATATCAAATCAAAATCTGGCCTTCTATAAATATTTTGAAAGAATATAGCCTGCGGACATTGAGAACTTTATATTTCTGAAAAAAATAGCAGCTAGATACAGTAGTTAACCCTAGACTCAATTCTTTTGATCTGAGTATAATTCTATAAGAAGTATTAAGCAGTAAAATATGCTCTTTTTATCTTAAATGGGATGCACATTTCACATAGTACATGAGGCAAAAAAAGTATATTTTCATATCATAGTCATTATCTGATCTAAAATGAATCTCTCCCATATTTCCCATATACCCATTAAGGAATCTATAAAATTCATCTATCGGCTTTCTTAAAAATAATCAATCCTTTCTCTGTTTTACATTAAAGAGATGTTTATAGTAAAAGGGGATCAATATTAAGGAGCCTATTTAATATTCTTTTTTTCAGTAAACTAATATATTAATTTATTGTACTAAATCGAACTGGATTCTAATCAGTACCATAGCTATAATGGTCACTTGTTCCACCAACTCAAGTATAGGCGTGGTTCTTAAACTGGTAATTTTTTGTAACTACATCTTTCCTTTGTATTGTATTTTTATAAAACTTAATTTTCTTGACATATTCCCTTTCCCTGAGGTGTAGAAATTATATACATTTACACAATAAACTATAGATGTAAACATACTCTTATTTACGCATGTAATCACATTTCGTATGTATGTCTACGTTTATATACATATATGTATAAATAGGTATATGTATATATATATGTATGTCTATATACATATGTATATGTTTGAGTTCGGTGGTGGATGCAGGATGTCGGACGTGATTTTTCATTCATATTAATTATTATTGTGTTTAGTTATTAATGTCCTTCAGCGATAAATCCTCTAGCAAATAAAACTTTTACCTTTCATTTTTCGATTCCGTTGCACCTTTTTCTTATAATGTAGATTTCACTTAAGAACACACATCTGGTCCTAGATTGAGATTGTGTATGCCATGTAAAATCAGACGTCCATTTTTTGAAAACTGAAATTTGCATTGATCTAGCACATATCGTTTTTCAGTTGCTAGCAAAAATGTAAAGTAAATTTTTCAGAACTAGAAAGCGATTTATTTATTCTACTAAAAGGTTTACACCCCTACATTTATCAGTTTACGTTAATCACAAAAATTATTTTTACCTTAGCCTCATATTTTATGTTTATTCAGTTAATTATCAAATTTATTTATTTTCCGTTAACAACTATTTTAACTAAAAAAATAAATTAACTGTTATTTGTATGAAGTGTAGATCTTCGTTAAAGCCTGTCCTGCATGATGTTGAAATCCTTGTTCCTTTACTTCCTGTAGACGAAGCATGGAAAGTAACAGAATATCTGATGGTGAACCTATAAAGATGAGTACAGATTAATGCTTTCCATACGGGACTAATATGGGTAACAAACTACTTTATATAAGTTAAGAAGAAGCTGACCTTGTTAGGAAATTGGGTCTTGCAAAGGAGAAAACTGTGATGCTAGGATCAGGATTGCAACAATGATTACCGCAATGAAACGTAGTATAGAAAGGAAGAGACTGATATAGCTTTCTATAGCAAAACACATTTTGACTCAGTTACATTTTTTCAAATAGACAATGTTCCTTTCTGAAACGACATAAAAAGTATATTTTAGCTCCAGGTAATCAAGATAAACTTTCCAAGTGACAACTACTCTTAGACCAAGGCACACTTTCATGGGTAGTGTAAGTGACGAAGATGGAAAGAGATTCCACCAGGACATAACTTTTGTAACTGATAAAGATGGAGAGAGATTCCATCAGGATATAACTTTTGTAACTGATGAAGATGGAGAGAGATTCCATCAGGATATAACTTTTGTAACTGATGAAGATGGAGAGAGATTCCATCAGGATATAACTTTTGTAACTGATGAAGATGGAGAGAGATTCCATCAGGATATAACTTTTGTAACTGATGAAGATGGAGAGAGATTCCATCAGGATATAACTTTTGTAACTGATGAAGATGGAGAGAGATTCCATCAGGATATAACTTTTGTAACTGATGAAGATGGAGAGAGATTCCACCAGGATATAACTTTTGTAACTGATGAAGATGGAGAGAGATTCCATCAGGATATAACTTTTGTAACTGATGAAGATGGAGAGAGATTCCATCAGGATATAACTTTTGTAACTGATGAAGATGGAGAGAGATTCCATCAGGATATAACTTTTGTAACTGATGAAGATCGACAGTGATTCCATCAGGATAAAACTTTAAAAAAAGAAATTAAAACAATTCCAGTCCACGTATGTTGGCAGATTTCTGTTATTCTTTGCAAAGAGACTCAAAAAGTGCTCACAAGCGCTAAAGCAAATCGCTGAAATGTTTATGCAACTCTCAATACATATAAATATAATTACTTAAAACTCAAAAGCTACGGCGAAAAACAATTTATCTGTGTGTTTATTCTGAGAAAACAAAGCTCTTGATTTGTCATCAATGTTATCTATATTGTAAAAATAGTAAACATTTAATTTGCAAATGGTTACAAAATTTTATGTGATATAGAGAAAGGGCGTTGTAAATTATCTCTATCAAATTTATCCACAAGCATTTTATCCCGGAAGAAAAAATAATTGTTGTTTGGTGTTATTGATGTAATTTAGGCAGCAGTTTAATTTATAAATACATTGTGTTTCTGAAGGTTTCTAATAATATTCAGATGGAAGATTATTTATTTTCTTGACTTTAATATACAAGACATGAGTACAAATATACTGTTTATTGAAAAGACTAAGAATATGCCACGTGCTCCCTATTTTTCTGACCCTAACTACAGCTGGGGTTTGTATTTTCTCCGATTGAAAAATATTTTCTGAGTACGAGGAATTTCGGGGAATTCGACAGATTCTCCGAATTTTCCCCGAAATTTTCCGAAAAAGCAGATAAAGAGGACCATGCTTAAAGTTTTTGTGTATAAAGAAATCAAATGTGCAGCTTGAGTTTCTCTTCTTTCTAAAATTCTTTTATTAAGGGGTTCATGTAATTTCATACTAGTAAGAGAATTTTGTTTTTCAAGCTCTTTTAATGTTGTTTCAATGATATTTTCTGCTGTTAAAAGATTTGCACCTTTTCAGTATAAGACTAGGCTAGCAGATTTTACAACATTCAAGGCATTGCTAAGGTCTTCTAGTCTGGATATACCATAATCAGTGAAATGAAATTCATAGTCTATGTGCACGAAAGCCATCTTCAATTGCTTGTAGATCCTAAGGAATCTCTGAATCATGTCATTCCAAATCCAAAATTTGTTTTCCTCTAAGATGGTCAAGCAGACCTTTGATAGTTCTCAAAGCTCTGTAAATCTTGGAACACAACTTGCACTTAGGTTTGGTAGTGTCTTTAGAGCGTAAGGTATGCTGCCAAACAGGAGATCTGAGACTTTGACTCACGTCGAGAAATTCTAAATCCGACATTTTCACTTTTGTTTACAATTCTTTGGCGAACAATATCGTAATTGAGCAAAGCGCGCTAGAAAGAGAGAAGCTGAGAAGCGAGTGGAAATGTGATGGAAATCCGAGATGGAAAACAACAATACATCGCCAAAAACATCAAGTTTGTGCCTGAAATAATTTTTTAATTTTTCAGGGAAAAATGAAAAAGTCCCAGAATATCGGGGAATCAAAATTAGCCATTTTCCCCGAATTTCGGGGTGCTGATCCTTACTCTAGCCCCTTCTTTTTTTAACCAAAGCCTCATGAATGGGTAACACACATTGTATCTCTTAAGGCTCTCAAGGTATTGCTTCGTCGATAGGGAAAAGATTATACATCGTATTATACATCGTATACTGTAAAGTTAGAGTTTTTCTTACTCGTACACCAAATTATATGATAGCTCCTACGTTTTAATGTGGTGGAGTACTGTTGGTAATGACATTTCATATTCATTTATTAATACATCCTATTATAGAGCTTTCATTCATGAATATCCGTCCCTCAAAAAACAGGAAAGTGGCGAAGTAAGGGTGGTAAATTTATGTCCCTGGTTTTTATGTTTGGAGTAACCAGTAACCAGTAACTGGTCTTTTTTTTTTTTTTTTTTTTGGTCTTTTTTTTTCCTTTGATGTCATTAATAAAGTAGTTCTCTTTCAATATTTATTTAGTAGGGACCGGAACCTTTTTCTTGTTGAAAGTTTGTTATTTACAAAAAAAATTTTTTTTTCCTTTCAAAAGTCTATTTTTAAACTACCTTAATAAAAAACTCATTTTTGTTTTTTTGTTACNAGCCTCTCAAGGTATTGCTTCGTCGATAGGGAAAAGATTATACATCGTATTATACATCGTATACTGTAAAGTTAGAGTTTTTCTTACTCGTACACCAAATTATATGATAGCTCCTACGTTTTAATGTGGTGGAGTACTGTTGGTAATGACATTTCATATTCATTTATTAATACATCCTATTATAGAGCTTTCATTCATGAATATCCGTCCCTCAAAAAACAGGAAAGTGGCGAAGTATGGGTGGTAAATTTATGTCCCTGGTTTTTATGTTTGGAGTAACCAGTAACCAGTAACTGGTCTTTTTTCCTTTGATGTCCATAATAAAGTAGTTCACTTTCAATATTTAGTTAGTAGGGCACAGAACCTTTTCCATGTTGAATGTATGGTACTGACCAAAAAAATTTGTTGTTCACTGCAAAAGTCTATTTTTAAAAGAACTGAAGAAAAAACTCAGTTTTGTATTTTTGATACATGATCATTATTTCATAGCATGATCTTTTCTTGCCACTAAAATGTACTTTATCTTTATTGGAATTTATTAGATTTCCGTAGAAGTTTTGCGTCATAAAGTTTTCTAACTCAGGGAAATTAACCTTAAGTTTATGTGTCCGGAGGCCAATTTTTTAAATAGCTTTGCGAACGTCACTTCCGTTAATTTGATGAATATGTCTTTAGCAATAAAATGGTTAATTTAAAGTACAACTGTAGGTAAGAGACCGTATTTCAAACATGACATATTTCAAATAGTTTCAATAGAATCAATATATTGCATTGATTTAACAGCACACTTTTCAGACTTCATTAGGGTATAGGAAGCATGTAATTTCCTGTTCTAGTCTTATAATCAATTTAAATCTTCTGATCTCTCTTTAAATAATCCCTAATCATTTATGTCGTTAATTAGTCAGGCGCGTCTCAGATTTTTATTATTATCAGACTCCACTGTTAGGATGACTTCAGTATGATCAGTTTTATAAACGTTGTACCGGATTTTCACGTAGGTGTATGTTTTAATAGGATCTTTTTAGAATCCAATTCTGTACATATTAATTAGGTGAATGTGAACTGTGTTCTTTCTTTTAAGTGACGTTGTCATGTTTATATAATATCACGTACCCATGCACAATTATATGGTTGAATGTTAATCAGTAGAAAATGTTTTATGACGACTAAAAATTATATTAATTTTGATGGTTCCTATTGATTATTTAAAACAAAAGGAATTCGTGATCACACTGCTGAAATTAATAAAGAATAATGGGTTTTAAATGCCTTATTTTGGCCTTCTGTTTTCAATAATTTTAACCTTAACGTATTATGCTGTTATTTATAACTATGGAAAGACTGGTTATAATTTAAAACGTTTGTGGGTTCAGCTCGGAAAATACTCTGTTTAGTACTAATTCGGCATAGATTTTATGACTAGTATAATTAATTTCCAAACAAAAAACAAAAGCAGACCTGTGAGTGCAGGTCATACAAGTTATTTCCTAGCAGCTTAGATGTTCATTAAAGCTTACTTCTGAACAGCAGAGATGAAGTCGCAAAAGCTTAATGAGGGAGTCTACAAAGCATTTTTTTTGTTTTACCTAACGAGGGTACACATCTTTAAAGGCAAGGGATATTAATCTTCCCAAAAATTTGTCCATGTTTAAAATTGACATTGTCCCCAAACCGCTCTTAACTTTTTCTTGAAACCTATGTATTGATATTTTAGTTAGGAAGGGTGCCTTGGGTTACCTATTGCTTCTTTTCTTGAATGTGCTACTAAGTTCAGTCAATAGTCGGTAAAAGAATAATGGATGCGTAAAAATAACAGACAGAGAGAATAAAACTATACTAGGTATTTTAGAATCGTATAACAAACCGTTTTATAAAATTATTTTTTTGTAAATACAATTTTCAGTGTATAAAGGAACTATAAACTTGTAACAGTATTTTTTCTAGCTTGGGTCGTGATAAAGAAGCTATCCATGAAAGTAATTTACTTAGTTAAAAAAATATATAAAAATTCTATATTTATTTCTATGTTTCCTTCTGTTACTTCTGACGTCATGTGAACATTTTGAGAACACGCTTTATAGTTGCTCCTCGATAACGATAACTGTCTTGGCTTACCGATGTATTCTGGATTGGCGTTTGATAATGTTGCTTAGTAAAATTATTAGCACATTGTAGTGCAAAATGCGATTAAATTTTTCAGAAGTAGAATGTGAAATAAACATTTTAAAAAAAATTCTAAAAACATTTTCGAAAAAACCCTGATATAACCACGAATGATGTACTTAAAAAGAAAATTAATGTCAAAACTCTTTCAGGTGCTAAATTAAACCAAATTAAAAATACTTATTTAAAATCAGTTGTTGACAGGAGGGTCATAATGGCACAGAAATAAGTGCAAGAGTAAAGATAACAAGTGCAAAGATATATTTGTATTTTCTATTATGAGTGACAAGAATGTACTAACGTATCTAAGAGTAGATACTGTTTTATAAACTAAGAAAAATAAGATCAGAGTTATTGCATGAAAATAAATATCTATTTTTCGGAAAATCGCGTAAGACTGGAAAAAACCAAAATGAAAATGCTCAATTGACGATTTATCAGTAAAAAATCGAATTCAAAGTGGAACAGTCAGAACTAACCTGAGAGTAGAGTATATTATTGAGGATGAAAGTAGACTAAGGTGCTCAGTTAGCTTATCTGCACAGAATCCATCAGCTGATCTCAAAAAGAATAAAACAGGATACTTGGGAAGTTGTTCTGGGTATTCGTCAAAAAGGAACCCACAATCATTCGATAGATTTATCAATACTGTCCCAAAGAATGGTACTTGGAATATGAATGCAACACAAGAACAGGGTTTGATGCAATCTTATCTTAGAAAAAAAATTTTTTAAAGCATTTTGATATCAGGTTAGCTCTCATTAACGAGTTCATTGGATTGTCTTCTATCATAAAGGTCTTTGCTTTTAAGAGGACACATATTATTAACAGAAGTTATTTTCATCCTATGTACTGAATTGAATTGTACACCCTATATTTGCTAATAACAGTAGAAGTGGATATCTGTTCTTTTCCTCTGAGGTAGAGCTAGGAATGCTTTGTTCCAAATGATGTAATCAACGCCGCTATCTTTTAAAAACATAGTATGACATCGTCATACTATGTTTTTAAAAGATAACGGCGTTCCATCGTCAGGCTACTGAAATAACTAGGTACAGCTGTTTTATACCTTGGTAGTGCAGACCTACGTGCAGACAGGGATCAAGTTGTTTTAGAAAGTGGCGCCACACCTATGTTGTGCTTGTTGTGTTTCTTTCTTTAGTGCTGGAACCCACATTTCTGGAAGGGTGTAGGATATGCTGTTGATGTGATTGCTGCATTGCAGGGAATGGATTATTTCTTTTATTTTTCTTGTTGCTGTGTTGATTTCCTTGTCTATAATCCTTTTATTTTACCAGTCAAAGGTAAGATCCTGTGTCCAGCAATGTTCGGCTATTTCATGGTTCTTGGTGTCACCTTTTTGAACAGCTCTCTTGTATTCGTTATCTCTTTAACCAATGAAATAGTGATTATGAATAACAATTTTGTTTTTAATTCACCTTCGCAAAATCCAAAGTACCTGTGTGGTTTCTCATTAAACAGTCTTCCTTCATTGGTCAATTGCTTTTGTTTCTTCAGTTGCACGTGACTGTTCCTTAAAATCTTTAAAATGTTTAATTTGATATAATTTTCCATGCTAGTGGTGCAAGAGTAACTTACTTATGTTTAACTTAAATAATTTGTACGGCTCGTGTTGTTTTAGGATGTTCTTCTTCACTTCTCTAAGGATGACTTTGCCCACTTTGATTTTTACATATTTGGTGAAATAGAGATTTAACAACTTGGCGAAAGAGAGATTTAACAACTTGATGAAAGAGAGATTTAACAACTTGGTGAAAGAGAGATTTAACAACTTGATGAAAGAGAGGTTTAACAACTTGGTGAAAGAAAGATTAAACAATTTGATGAAAGAGAGATTTAACAACTTGGTGAACGACAGATTTAACAACTTGGTGAAAGAGAGATTTAACAACTTGGTGAAAGAGAGATTTAATAATTTGGTGAACGAGAGATTTAACAACTTGGTGAACGAGAGATTTAACAACTTGGTGAAAGAGAGATTTAACAATTTGGTGAAAGAGAGATTTAACAACTTTGTGAAAGAGAGATTTAACAACTTGGTGAAAGAGAGATTTAACAATTTGGTGAAAGAGAGATTTAACAACTTTGTGAAAGAGAGATTTAACAACTTGGTGAAAGAGAGATTTAACAATTTGGTGAAAGAGAGATTTAACAACTTTGTGAAAGAGAGATTTGGCAACATGAGCTTTTGCTGTCTTCTCTTACTGTCTGATGGCTAGTAAATCCTATTGTGACAGTGGTTGTTTGTGCCGACTGTTTAAAATAGATGCAAAACATTTATATTGTACCCTTTTAAATTTCCCTTTATTGCGAGATAATTCCTGTAATCTCTTGTTCTGAAGCAGGTTATAAATGCTTAAGATCATTCATGACAAATTTTGTAGGCTAGTCAAAAAGCGACAACTTTTGTCTTAGTCCACTCTGTGATGTGTTTATTAATAACAACAGTAACACCAATTTACCATTAACACTTGCTTTGGACCAGACTGTAAGAAGGGTTGCCCATAAATCAATGAAATATGTGTAGAGAAATTTTCTTTTTTTATTTGCTTCTTCCATTATTTGTCTATCACAGCATATTGCAACGATAGTACTATAACTAAGGTTTTAAATCATATCTTGATCTTTACTTAAATTCTTGAAATTTCTTTCTAGTTGTTTTAACAGAGCCGTGAGAAGTGTCTTAGTAGGAATTGATAGTAATATTACTCCATCATAATTTAATGAATCTAGTTTATTGCCCGTCGTTTTTTTTTATTCATAGGATTAACATACACCACAGACAAATCTTCTTGCAACTTCGCAACATTTAAAACTTTCACTTAAAAATTTGCCAACATATTCATCATCAGTTTTCCGTCTGACTCAAGCACTTTGATTATAATTCCACCTAAGGCAAGAGGTATTCCTTTCATTTGATTTAACTAGTTTTCTGATTTTCTTATTTGGTATGGCTTTTTCGTGGCAGTTAATTTTTTTTGTAGATATAAATTTTGAGTGCATTGGGTTGATGTTTGAAAATAATGTTTTGGTTTGTTATAATTTTTTTATTACAAGCAAGAAGTTCATCTAATTGGCTTTGCTAATAATCCGTTTTAGCTTTCACAGTTGAAAGGCATCTCTTCAGGTTTCCATTTACCTTATTACATAACTAAAAACATTACTTTTACTCTTCGACTTAAAATGCGTTTTCGTGGTTCATGGTTCCTCCCGAAATTATTTTTCTTAGCCCTTTAAGAGTCCTTTTAACTTATTTCTTAAGAATTTAGGTGTTCTATTGTAATTAGCAGTACGTGTGATATCTGTCATCATTCATTCTAGCATTTCTTTTACTTCAGATAGGTAAGGTAATTCTGCTTTCATTCTATCAACCAGCTTTATACTGATGCTGCCGACACCCTGGACAGAAATCGCGTTAGTTGATCCAAAGTAATTTTCATATAAATCATTAAAGGAGGCTTATAATTTCATAAGCTCATCCTATGTAATCTCGAATTACTCTGCAGTGCTGGTATAACACAGTTCTCTAATAAATGCTTTCATTCAAGGAAATCAAGCAGTGTTAATATGTTATACGGGAACATATAAAGGAACACAAAGAAATCATTTCTTTTAAAAAGTCATCTCTCCTTGTTCTCAAAACTCGATTTTTCTTCTCCACAATATCTTCCCACTACCTCCACCCTCTGTTCTGATTATCTCTGGATCTCTTCCTTTTTCAACACTTGTTCATTAGCATATGTAAAGTTTGAACTTCAACCTTCTGAGCTCTCATGTATAATGCAACAAGGCTACTCATGCCTTTCTGTAGTGCACATGGCTGCCTATTACATGTCACAAAATGGTTACTTCGTCCTTTTTATATTGTGTTTGCAAACTGAAACACTTTTAATATATTTTCCTTCTTACAATTTTTAATTATTCATTAATTGCAAGAAAGCGGAATACATGGTTCTCGAAGAAGAAAGATACCCTGGAATTCAATTTAAAAGTGAAGCACCAAAATAATAGAACTATTTCCAAAACAGAGTTTTAAAAGCTAGATAAAATCCTGAGAAACACACAACTAAGGATGTAGACTACGTTGCGAGCCTTGAACTGCTATATTTATTTTGTGCTGGTGTCTGGTATTGAAGCTTGGACAACAAAATTGGATATAAAAAAGCATGTGGAGAGTTGTGAAATTTGGGTCTTAAGGCGCAAGATGAGGATTTTGTGGAAAGGAAGGGTGATGAAGGAAGAGGCATTGAAAAGGGCTCTATAGTTACTTTCGGAGGTATAAAAGAAGCCACATGGGGTTTGTAGGACACACTTTAGTAAAGAATTGGAATGAGAACCTAGGACTTACTGGCAAGATTGAAGGAAATAGGAACAGAGACCTAAGAAGGGTACTCTAAATGTCCAGTTTGAACAAAAGGATAAGAGAAAGAGGTACAAAGTTCCAAGAGATGGCACTGTTTATGTTGGCTAAAGACAAAGTGTAGTAGCATTTCATAATCATCTATGCCATTGGGTATGGGGCTCAGTTAAGGAAAAGGATGATTTAAATCTGTTAACGGTCAGATCATAAAAACACAGAAAGTAATTTTGGTACTGGCACCTTCTTCAAAATATTTCTTGTTGCCATTGGACACCTTGGTTCATCGAAGGTAGTTAAGTAAGGGGAAAAATGATATGTACAATATCTTTCTGAAGATTTAAGTAGATATAAATAAACATATTAAGGAAGGGAAATCCAATGCCACAATGTTATACGACAAAGAAAGATAAAGTCGACTGCTGAAAAATCGAATAAATGAATGATTTCAGAAACCCTTTCTTACAAAATCCCTATCTTTTGCTGATGGAAATGAAGAAAACAGGTTTTTTGCGATACAAAGATAAAGCTGCCACTCCATGCATGTAATATGCTCCATTTTAATCTTTCTCCCAAGGAAACAAATTGTACTTCCAGTACAAGTATTTTATGATTTGTTCTACTGCCAAATAAAAGCGTCAGATATTTAGATAATGAATAGTCCAAATCATGATTTTTTTGCTGGGAATTTTTCCTTTTTTGTATGCCTTCTGTACAAAAATTAGGCATTTACTTCAAGGACATCGATCAAGTACTCAACTACCTTAAAAAACAAAAGTTTTGCTTTCGATCGTGATAAATACAAATAAACATTTAACAAAGTTATCATGACCAAGTTATACTTCTCATATTATCACAACATGATTCTGTAACTTCCTGTTTATTTTGTTTACCTTACCAAGAAAACCTTTCAGTCGAGATAAAATTTGCTGACGTATGAAAAAACGTTCTGAACAAACCCAGTAACATGCCATTGCATAATCTTGATAATGACAGGATGGTGTACGACTTGATCGAATAGTGCCCGTCGCCATAGTCTACGGGTGAATAAGGCAATTATACCTTTGTTCATATTGGTGAAAACTTTTCGGTTCGCAGTCGAGTAAATCACGACGCTAGAAAAAGTAAGCATAAGTCAAGTGGATTTTCGGATTTACAGAAGCCATAGAAAGTATTGAAAGGCACGCTACTTTTGTAATTAGCTAAAGAAAACAAGAGGATTTATGAAAGCAGAGACTTGCTGTGACTGGCTATCTAAAACAATTGAAGGTCACAAATCACTAACCCCTAGATCTTGAAATACCAGGTTAGCGTCTGGTGGGGTTTAACCTGTCTTGCGGGGAGGACAGCTTTCTTAGCTTTGGTTGGCAACCCTACCAGAGAAGATTGTGCTACCTCATCACTAATCAACGTTTGAAAGGGCAACGAGAGTGTCTACTCTCGCTTCATTTATTACTTCTCCATCACCTAGAGCTCAACTGATGCTCTTCCTCTATGTAAACACTTGGAATATCTATTTAATTTTCCATTTTTATCACAATTCTCATCAAACAAACAGTTCTCATGTACCCAGCAGACCTTCAATGGTAAGTGCTTTTAGTAAAAGCAGAGGTCTCCCTTTCAAATTTTGTTTTCTATAAGCTTTACTTCATTTTAACTCTCCTCAGATTTTGAGGTTTGTGGGCCAACTCCTTAGTGACATAAAATTTCAGTGTTAATAATAGGAATCTTTGTGTTGACTTTTAGTTATCTGTTTTGACTAGACTGTACAACAAATCTGTCTATGCTTGACAAGATATTCCAGCTGTTACAGTACAAGAATAAAAATCTAAAGAGAAACCTTTTATTTGCTTTAGATTGTCTCTTCAGTAAGCCATTTCTTACCTATTTTTCTTGAATTGCTCTACTCTTTTTGATTCTTGCTCAGTTACTGAAAGGGTGTCATACTCCAATTATAGGGTATTCTAGCAGCATATTTGTATATGGCGACTTAATGCTCATCAAACGATCAGGTTAACTCATTCTAATCGGACTGACAGACCTGGAGAAAATAATTACAAGGTTATGAATGTTTCCACACGATTTCCTAATTCAAAATCAGGAGAACCTTCTCTTTTGTTTCTGTGATTTTGTTCCTTACAGATTTACAACTTCACATCCGTTACCAAAGTACAACTTCACCAGGGCAGAACTCATTTCTGCCCTGTCTTTTTCAACAGTTTATATAGAAGAAAAGATTGGTTTTTGAAAGTTCAGAATATCATTATAGACCAGAAAACTTGAAGTTACGGAATGAAAATTGCTGTCTTAAAGGCGGGGGGGGGGGGGGAGTAGACATTTTGTTTTAAGGTTTAAAAACAAATACATATATATGACAAAAAAATTAAGAGGAAAGGAAACAAAAACAGAACAAGATTAAACCAAGGGATAGAGTTAACCTTAGACTTTAAACACATTTAAATCATATGATGTAGGAAAGAAGTCAGATCCAAAAGAGCTTCACAATCTAGCAGTCTGAGGCAAAAAAACCTGCCATTATAAAACTATTTATTATTTTTATTTCTATCTTTATAGAGGATGATACAATTCGGTTGTTTACAAAAAAATATAATTACAATGAGGGACAACAACAGCATGAGGATGATGAGTTAAGAGAAAAGAGTCACACGAGATGCAATAAACTGAGCTGATACTAATGAGGAAACCTTTTCAGAACACTTGCCTTGATAATATCTATAAAAAAAGACAAAGACGAGCTACATTTCATCGATGAGACAAAGATTGAAAAGTAGCAGCAAGATTTCGACCTATCAAGTTTCAAACAACTCTCTGAACTCGACCAGAAATGTCCAGATGAGATGACAGAGCACCTGTACTGATATGGCAACACTACTCCTTGCAAGGGTGCTTGGTAGACTTATATAGATACAAGATGGCCTAAGATGTAAGGTAATTTCTAGCACGATACAATGAACCAATCTTTTGGAAAGCAGACTTGAAAATCGATTGAGTATAAGAACCTCAAGAGGGATTTTCGTTCGAAGTTTCGTTCAGTGGTTACAGTCAAAAGGTCACAGGGAAGCAATAACCTCTAAACCTGAAATGAACACAGCAAAAAAAAAGACCCAGATTTTGCAAAAATTCTAACAAGCGCATTATTGATAAGTCGTTCAAAAACCTTATTAATGACAGAAAGAAGAATAATAGGTCCATATTTGCGAGGCTCAGAGGAATTACCTGCATTTCTGAAGATCGGGATAACATTAGAAACTTTTCAGGATAGTGGGAAACAAGATTCTGATGGGCAAAGAGGTTACAAAGCCTGGACAGTAAGAAAGATAGTTCAGAAGCACACTTCTCTTTAAACAAACACTGGGAACAAATATAGGTCATGAGCAATAGATTAGTCAAGGCCATGAAGAATCCTTGCACCTAACCTTGGATTTATGATTACAGAGTCCAAAATCTGATCAGTTTGTAGAGGAAACTCTGAGAAAAATCAAAGACCATCAATGAGTGAAGGAATAACCGACTTGCCAAACTTATCAGGCTTTATTGTTTCTGATTCTTAACAGTACTTGGTAAAACTAACATCATCTCGGAAATAACGGTTTTGTTAGATTTACTTTAATAATGCCAAGTAGTAAATGCAATATATTTAAGCATCTCTAAGTCTTCTAATAAGAATAGCAGAAGGCAACTCCATTATTGAATTTCATACCACAAAACTATTCCGTGTTTTTAATGTATTTCCACCACAGCTGGAGTCCAAGAGAATTTTAGTATAGCGAAAGCTGGTATAGAGGTTACTCAGTGCATGAAGCTGCTTCTTGCTTCAAGTCGAAGTTTGCTTGTAAAGAGGTTGTATACCAGGTGTTATCAGCTGATGACTTCTTCACTGCACTCGAGAAGTAACTGCATTATTAAGCAACTGCATTGTCAGGGCAGTCATTTTTCTTTTATTTCGATTGTATCCCAATTCTGCTTACTTAGTTTATTTAATAAGTTGCTCTGCTACTCAAATTGCATTTTGTAATTCATTACAGGTTGCTTTCAGCTCAGAGTAACAAATATTTTTGGTTTGACGTCATTTTCCCCCACTACCTGGGACTCAGACGGTACAGATCAGAGGGACTTTGTTTTGGCAGTGAGGAATTTCTTGGCCGGATGATCTTCCTGACGCCAACCAATGGCTTTTTCGTGAGTAAAGTTCCAAAGCCTTTTCACCCTCTCAGGGAATCGAACCCAGAACCTCTTGGTTACGGTGCAAGTGCACCACCATTAACCTGCAGCTCCTCTCCAAAGTAAGATATACAATAACATTATAATATTTACAGTATGGTGTAATTTGAATACAAGTAACTTTCACTTTAGAGTTTACTTCAGGTTATTTCCTCGCTTTACTACTCTTATTCTTATGGTAGGCACTGATCTGAAATTTTTTTCAGCCTTTATTTTTACGTTGTTTCAAAAGATCAAACACTATGGAATTACTGTAGGGAACCAAAGTGAATTGAGTCTTATTAGTAAGACCAAAAACAATTTCTTTTACTTAGTGAACTATATTATGATACCCAAAACATTTAATCTGACGTTCTTTAAGCCTCTACAATAAGCCAATTGCCTTTTCTGATCTGCATGAAAAACGTTTTGAATTCTTCACTGAGGCTGTTTTACTTTACTTTTGGAAAGCATAACTTTAAGATTGACAAAAATAATCACCAAGAAGCTTGTAAATGTCTTCCAAAAGATCGTCGCATAGCGCAAAAAATGAGCCTGAATTAATCAAGCTTCGATCTAATGCTAAAAAGTGTTAATTAGACTCACTTTAAGATCAAGAAAATCAAAATTTCACCTTCAAATTTTGTCAGATATCCAAGGTTGATAATTTATGACGAATTAAGGTGGCGATTTAATATACCTACATTTTGAAATAAATTAAATAGAACGTTTGCTCTCCTACCTAAATTTAACAGTATGTCCTAACCAAAACCTTATCATCACTACAATTTACTTAAAATATCTTCTTTTGTTACAATTAGATGTATGCTTCTATTTTGCTTAAATACACTTCAAGTTGTAAAATCTGAAGATTGTATCCAATTCAAAAAAGATCCATTCTTGTTAACTTTCTAAATTGCAGGCACTTAACACATTCAAAATGTAAACAATTAAAACTCTAAAATTTTACAATTGTATTCTGGTGTATAAATATTATATTTATTTAATTAAGAAATTCCAACAACTCTAAATATGTTTTGTGGTTATATCCTCTTAAGGTAAACTATAATTAAATGGCATGGATCATTAACCATTCAACAAACGATGCCTCAGTAAAGAAGTGGATTGGAAATGTCCTTTTCAAAGAAATAGAAGGACTAACCCCTATTTAAAAATACTTTACGAGTATCTAATACAGAACAAAGCCTGCCAACATGACAAAAATTCCATTAGGAGAACACACTATGTCGAATCAACTGCCCTGAAAGAAGGTTAGAGTAACTATATTGGCAATGAATACGGATCATGTAAATAGAATAAGAGCGTAAATACTCAAAGATAAAGGTTCATAAAATACCATTGAAAGTACAGGAACTAGGTAGGTATCACAATTCTTTCTATCATCTTCAATGTCTTTAGCAAATTACTCATATCAAATTCGCTGTAAGTCATATGATCATATGCTGACAACAGCTTTACATTGAAATAGACTTTGGACATTTTACCTACCTGCAATTAAAAGGTATCTTATTAGAATTCGCATGTTTTGTTTGCTCAAACACCAGAACAAACCATGAGCTAAAAAGCAGAAAGAAAACATAATTCAGTACTCAAAATGAGAGGGAGAGGAATCGGTCAATTTATCCGCATGGTAGCAAAATCCCTTATCAAAATCTGTCTTGGAATTGACTCTCAAAAGCTTCAAACAGAGACAGAAACTAGAAGAAAGACAAAAGAGAAGAGTATAAGAATAAAGAGATAGGTAAAGAGTAAAAGGCAGAGCATGGAGGCAGCTGTTACAATTAACAGCTACTCAAAATCAATGACATTCTCTGAAAGAATTCATTTGTATGCCTACACAAGAAAGATCTGAATAATGTAAGTAAAGGAACAAAAAGTATTTGGATTCCTGATTTGAAGTATTTATTAAAACGATTAGTTTTGAGACTAATCGTAACTAACAAGCTGTTTCAAATAAAATGCTTTCATAAACTGTATATTTTACCTTGATTTATGCACCCATTTTTATGTACAAGGTAGTGACTTCAAATGATTCGGTATTCCACAAGAACATTTTTACATATTTAAAACTTCTTTTTACCACTACTACTATTTTACACCAAGTACATGACCTGAAAAGACCTGGAAGCAACGAAAAAAGGGCGTAAGATGATCTATTTCTTGGAAACTAGTGACACAATAGGTGATGTTAGGGAAATAATTTCTTTGCACTATTCTAATAATTTCTCCTAAAATAATATAGAGGGAACATATTACATAAAATTGTTAAAATATACCATCAAATGTCCACAGAGAGGTACCTAAAAAAGACCAACCATCTTTGAAAATTCTGAACTTTATGGGCTTAGAGGAATTCTTAGATAAAAGAGATCTATCATGTCAGGAGTCAGCAGAGCACTAATTGCTTTACAGAAAAACCATCTCCTTGATAACTGTCTTTACCACAGATTGAATCTCAAAGACTCTTCTTCACCAAGGTTCTATGCATTAGCAAACGTACATAAAACTAATGTTACAATACGTGCAATCGCTTACTCTGGAAGTACGCTCAATTCACTTTCACGTCAAACAGCTGATCTCCAGTGTTCATACACAACGATTAATCCATACCACTGCAACAACAGCACTGCTTTTTCCGCCTTCATGATACAACAAAGACTCCAGACAGGTATAATCATGGTCTGCTTTGATGTCACATCATTATATACACTTATCCCCATTGATGACATCTTACGAATTATAGAGGAGATTCTTAAACATCATGATTCATTGTTATCAAGAACCACATTGAAACATTCAGATAACCTGAACATACTACTTGCACCCCTCAACAACCATGCTTCCTCTTCGACGATGACATCTACACTCAAACCAATGGTGTACCCATAGGAGCTCCTATATTCTCGGTGGTTGCTGAAATATTCATGCAAGCATTTGAAGCCACGGCATTATCAACAGCAGACCAAGGCTCAACTGTCTGGGAAAGGTACGTCAATGATGTCTTAGCATCTTAGCAATTATCGAAAAGGATCACCTACAAGATTTCTTTGAGGACAGCAACAGCACACTCAAACATTATATTCACTGGGGAGAAAGAAGAAGTAACAGAAATAACCTTTCTGGGTATCCTACTAAAGAAGCAAGCAGATTGCAGCATTTCTTTTACCATCTACAGGTAACCAGCTCACACTGACCAGTACCTCAATAATGCACCACACCAACCAGTCTCAGCTCGTAATAGTATCATCGTCATTCTGTTTGGAAGACCAGGAAGTATTATCTCCAGCCCAAGTCCTCCTAGAAAAGAGGAAAGACACCTCCAGAAGGTTCTCTTATCCAATGAATGTCATGCTAAGGGCGTCCAGAGAGCCTTATACTGAACCACTTGACCTAACCATAAAGATAAGGAACCTCTGAAGCATATAACTCTACCTTACGTGAAGAACACAAGTGAACACCTAATAAGAACTCTCCGACAACACGACATTCAATACTCTCTCTTTACTACATCCACCTTAAGGAAGATTCTGTCAAAACCAAAGGACCTAGTCACGCTTGAAGAGAAGAACAACGTATTTTACAGACTACAATGTAAGGACTTGCTTGCCTCATACACTGGTGAATCACAGCATGTCTTGGGTCAAAGCAAAAAATGAACTCAAGAGAGCTGTTCAAAAAAGTGACACCAATAATCGAGAAATAGTCAAACAATGATGGACACAATATCACACCTCTCACTGGGAAAATAAAAGGATTATAGACTAGGAAATCAACACAACAACAGGAAAAATAAAAGAAACAATTCATTTCCTACACCACAGCAAATACTTTAGCAGTATATCCTACGACCTTCGAGAAATATGGATTCCAGCACTAAAGAAACACAACAAACACAGTAAACACAACATTGGTATGGCACCACTAATCGAAGCAACTCTATCCCTGTCTACACGTAGGTACACACTGCTAAGACATAAAACAGCTGTACTTAGTCACTTCAGTAGCCCAACGATGAGAGAAGTCTCATCTCTCAAAAGTAGCTCTGAACATCCTAACGATACATGACATGATGAAGCTGTTATATCTATACCAACCATCTTGTTGTTTAGAAGCTTTAGGTAATACCTTGTAATCTACATCGTAATTATCAACTTTCATTTTTGGCCTTTTTTTCTCAATAAGACTCAGTAAATTTGCTTTCTTGTGAAGTCACTTATCATTATCTTCCATTGGTGCTTCAAAGAGCTACTTTCTAAGGGAATAGTAATCTTCTCTTTTTCACTTTTATTCCTCCTTGCTGTGGGTCAGCGCTTTGGATTTTTTCCCGTTCTGACTTTTCCTTTACTGAAGTAAAAACCTCTAAGAAAGTATTTTCACTAGTCATTTTATCAAAAAATATTATTTACCAATGAAAATAGCTAAAGGACATATTCAACTGTGAGAAATACTACGATAGGTGTTGTTCAATATGTAAAGTAATACTAGATGAAGGATTTGAGATAAGAGATGGCAATATGTGGTTTATATATCAGAACAACTGATACAACAATTTAACAGGCAAAAATTAGTAAAACAAGAATAAAAAATCTCACTTATTTCTGAAAATAGAAGGCTCAAGGTTTGATTAAAGGTCAACCAAAGAAACTACTACAGATGATGAAGTTACACTCAGACTGTTGTCATTGATGCTTTAGAAAACGATCACTTGCATTACTTTATTTGCTAGATCAAATTTGAATATTTTCTGCTTAGAAAGGAAAAATTGTAGTCTCAGTAGCAACGGAATTTTGCGATCTCTTTATTCAGTGACAACAGAATTTTGCGGTTTTCAATAAAGGGCTCTTATTATTGGGCTTACCTTCTAAACAACGAATATTTTAAGAAAAACTAGATTTCTTTGGAACTATTAAATTGTTATTTACTTTCTGGGTTTTGATACTGAGCATTAATAAGTAGTTTTAAAATAGTAGACAAAGACGTAGAGTCCTTATCTGGCAAAAGCAAAACATATGTGGAAACAGCAAGTAACGTTAATAAAAACATACTAAGATGTGAGCATATGATTACACCTGATTCTCTTGAAGTAAAGTATTAGTTCATTTTAAAGGAAAAACATATTTTTACCTAAGCTAAATAATTAGCAGCACATTGCTTTAAAATAAAAAAGTCATGGTGAGACACTACCTTGGCATTCTGTTATTTCAAACAGATTAAATTAAATTAATGTCTTTCAAAATTAATATACTTAATTTCCAAATTAATTAATGTCTTTCAAAATTAATTTATTTAATTTCTAAATTAATTAATGTCTTTCAAACTTAATTTTTTTTAATTTCTAAATTAATTAATAAATTAAGTTCTAAATTAATGACATTCTGTCATATTTAACATAACCCTTCCAACTTGATGTCCAGTAGTCATGTTTCTTTCAGTTTGTTTGAGATGAGTTAATTTTCTCGGCTTTTTACTAAAAAGAGGTAAAAATAGAAAGCTGCTAACCTGTTCTTTTTCAGTAGTAAACACTAAAGATAAATAAAGATTGTTGAGCTTAGTGCTGTCTTGTTCATTTTATACGAATATTTAGTGTAGATTTGACAGATTATTTTTCATAATAGCCTGGAAAAATATTGTCCAAAACTGGACCTAGCAATGAGCCCATTTGAATTTTTTGTCAGTTTTCATAATCTTATGACTTCTATACTTTGTCTAAATGCAAAGGAAATGTCCGGAACAAAGAGTGTGATATAAGTTCTAGAAATCACATCTTGTAACAAAAAGGAGGGTATATAATTAATTTTCGACAATTTTATTAACTGAAAGCTTGAAAAATTGATATATACGATGTGTTTTACACACTCATGTACGGCAGCACTAGAAACATTAAGAAAGTGAATATTTTGCATCTTTGTATCTGTTTCTTCTTGCACTACTGGCAATTATACTGTTTAATTGTTGTCTCGATTTGCATTGGAAAAATTTGGAAGTTGGTTGGACCTTGTTTGATTCTAATAACGTATCTTTAGTGTTAGTAATTATATTTAAGTAAGTTAAGTGTATAGCACTGTTTATAAATAGATTTTACTGTCCTTATTACCTAAATTAAGATGCCGGAGTCTCATTCCTGCATTTAATAACTATTTTACTCTTCTTAAAGCAGTTAGTATGGATTAAACTATAATGTCCGTTAATGTACCAAATCAAATTATTAATTCTTTTCCAAATGTTCACTAGAGAATTGTATGTGTGATGATATCATTTGACCTTTGTAATGACCTACGACATTTAAGTACATGATTGCACTTGCCAGGACAATAATGGAACTTGGCAGTCTTTCTAGCCATATGTGTGCATGACGTCAGGTGTTACGTTCAAAACAAAATGTGTCCGTAAGACATACAACAAAAGAAGTACAGTAAAGCAATAGAGGTACTTTTAAAGAGAATAGATTATATTGTCATTATTTGATTAACAAATAGTCTATTGTTTAAACTTTTGCCTGGATACACCACAGGGGCATTCTGATATGTGAAACAAGTCAATAAATTTGCTTAAAGCTTATTAATTACCTTATTACTCCTATGTGTTAAAATCAATTCCTTTCTTTATACTACTTGACAAAAGTAAAAATTTCACATTGCAACTTTCTCTATAGATTACTGAACAATTTTACTCTTGAAAAATTGAATTTGATAAAGAAAATTGTTTTCAGTAGCTCTCATAATAAACAAATCTTTGATTACATTTCTCTGAAAACGAAGAGTATAACTTTTGTTTTTACCCTAATACCACTTTTGGGTTTTTCGCTCCTAGGAAAATAAATTAAGCATGGGAAAATATTTTCAGTAGCCCTTACTTTTAAAAAACCTCTTTGATTACGTTTGTTATTAGTATTTATTAAATTTTTATTTATTAAAGTAAACGATGATAAATAATTAAGCAAATGTTATTTTAGTTTACTTTATGATTTTTTTCCGAAAATAAGACCAAAATAAATAACTAAAAAATCGCACCCAACTGTTGAGAATTGCAATTTTTAAAACTGGTGCTACATGTACATTTTTCTTATAAAGCGTAAGAAAGAATCGTTTTCCATTTGATCCAGAGGGGTAGGGAATAGATAATTGTTGTAGAAGAGGAAGCAGAAACAGTATTTGAGTTACTTTCATTAATATAGATGACCTCTAAAGTTTATAGATTCATAATTCTGCAAATTATGCAAAATCTATATTGCTATAGCAGAGTTAAATATGAATTATCTCTGTTTGAATCTCCTGCGATGGTGTACGTTGTATTGCCAGCTAAGCATCAGCTAAGATTGATTTATGACTTCTCTTCGGTGACTGTAATTTAGGAATTCGTATTTTCTTTACGAAGCGTCCAACCTAATTAAATTTGTCTAATTTTAACAATGCACGTTAAGGACAAAACAAATTATATGTTCTACGGTTGTATTATCGATGTCACTGTGATGTAAAAGCTGATTTCTTTTATTACATTTTCTTCCCTTTATACGTTTATTTTGCTTTTTAATTGTTATACAATTATTTGGCATAGAATTTAACTTAAAATTTGTCTACTAAATATCCAATACCATTATTTAAAAGTAATTGTCACTTTAATTAAAATTTATTTTGGATTTAGTTAAGAAGAAACTATGGCTCTAAAAACAAAACAAAGATCAGACATATTGTATTCTTTAGACAATTTTCCAATTTTCACATTTATTTGTGATGTCTTTTACAAATTTGGGTGGAGTCATATTGAATACCACTGTACTAATATTCACTACAATTATGATCTCAATTTATAGATCAGATAAATTAAGATCAATTGCTGCCAACTAAGAGGCAGGTCTATCACAGCATGAGTCTCTCCAGGGTCTTATTCAATGTCTTTCTTTCTCATTAAGTATAGTGAAAAAATGTTTGAAATCTTGTGGAAGATGAACTTTAGCATTATAGTTTCCCCCAAATGCTCAAGGGTCCTGTTGCTACGCGTCAAAATATTCCATTGGTACCTATAACAATGTAATACTTTAACTGGAATGGACTTTTGTCGTTTTTATTACAATGATAAAAAGCGCAATAATAACATCATAGTAGGGTATTTACAAGTATTTATTACCATTCTGTACACTGTTTAGCAAAGCTATAGTACCTTTCTCTTGTTTTTTAAAGTATTCCTATGAATCATCCATGTTCATTGTTACAATTACTTTGGTTTCCACCAGAGGCAAAGAGCAGCAATTTCCAAAAGTAGACTATTGAGAATTCATATGACTAAAAACACGCTCAAAGATGCACTTAAAGACGAAATGCTCTAGACATGTTGTAAATTTAAAAAATAAATTTTTGAATACGATTTTGGCTCTGCGCTTCTAAAAATATGATTTCATTTTCCAGTTTTATATTTTTCCATTTTTCTGATGCTGGAAGGTGCTGTAGAAGCCGTGTCAATGTTTTTGTCTTGTCATACAATGCATCCATATCCACTTTACCGATTTTTAATGTTTCCGTCAGTTCTACCAGTTTGTGGAACTCAAAGTACTGATAAGCAAGTGCAGACAGCGGTAGAAATTATCGATCACTTTTGCAGTCAACTTCTCGTCCAACTGTGACACACGGTGGCATGTGACGTACGCAAAGAACTTCTATTGAATCTCAATGTCGCTTCCTGCCGAAGAACAGTCATGACGTTAAATAGGCCGACAACGATAACGTTGCTTCTTTCCAGCTTTTTCACATCTTCAACAAAAAGCTCGAGAGCGCAGGAGGTAAAATTAACATACACCTCTACTTTCTCATCAATTTTACCGAATTTTTTGAAGAATAATATTTTGATAAACTTTGGCAAATCTTTATGAGAAATTATCTTAAAGTATTTTGTGATTTTTTCCCTTTGTGACAAATTTGTCAACTCCAGATCTAATTGAAAGCCAAGGAGTTGTTACCTGTCGGAGCATATCTTAAACTACATAAGCAAACCCACTAGTTAAGACTTTCAGATCTCACGCCTTTCAACTGATCATCCAAAGTGACTATAGGTTTTACGAACACGAAATTCTACATTGGTTCCGAATTGTTCAAGCTGTATTTTACACTATTGTGTACGATGTGAGACTTAAAACTGGCACCCAGAAAATTCTTGTTTTGCTCTTTAAGTTAGGTGTACGTAAAATGTTTGGATCCAAAGTTTACATGTACAAGTTTTAGTTTATCTTCTTATTGCCTCTGTTTGAGGCATCAGTTTGTACAGCTTATGGAACACCTGATTTCAGCTGGTTTTTTCAAGGTAAGCAAATAGGACTTTCATTATTTAGACTCCTAAGCAGTTTCTGGGCTTTTTCCATCATCATTAACTGTTGTTTCCTTTGGGCAGCCCGCTGTACCTGATGGTTTGTTTTTTGTATTCATGTGCACATTTTAGCCTCCGTTTCGAATAAAAGTTGCCTCTATTTGAACAATTTTCATGTCAGGTTTTGTATTTGTTTATTGTGAGTAAGTGAAACTGACCTTTCTGCATGAGGTGTTGGGATTTTGGCTGATCTTCAAACATGAGAAACTCTAGAAAAAATATTCTCTTTGTGTGGCAAAGGAGTTCAGCATCACATGATATCTTTTTTATAAAAGTATTCTCTTGAATCATCTATGTTCATTGTTATATTTAGTGTGATTTCCACTGGAACCAATCAACAGGAATTTCCAAAGGTAGATTACTGAGCATTCATATGACTAAAATCACGCTCAAAAATGCACTTAAAGACATAATGTATTTGTTTATTGTGAATAAGTGAAACTGAACTTTCTCCATGAGGTGTTGGGATTTTGGCTGATCTTCAAACATGAAAAAATCTATCAACAACTCGGCAACTCGGCAACTCAAAGTTGTCACGTGCTCTCAGCTTTTGAGCAATGTTAGGGATCCACATAACAAGTGAAGCAGGAATATACTTAACTTATAGTAAGTGTTGAATCCAAGCAGAGGTGAATTTTGCAATAATAAGACAGTTTTATATAACAACTTTGTAATGTTTTTGTCCGGTGCTTATTTCAAGCATTTTTTTAATTGATGTTTCATATTTGGGAAAGGAAAGATATCCATGAAAATAAACTGGGATATACTTCTCTGTTATTTTTTATAAAGCTCTACCTTTTAATAGAAAAGTAAATTCATTTCCCATCTCGTTTGCTTTGCACAAATCGTATTTTTATAGGATAAAGTTAACTTTATGCCAACTTCCAGTCTCAAATGGCAGTTGACGATTCACTGTTCTAAACTATAAAAGATGATTTATAAGGTGAAAGGAAAGGTTGGAAAAATACATTTTTCTTTCAAATAAACCTTTTAACAGTCTGTACATTTTCCCTTATTTCATAACTGGACATCACATAGGCGTTGCTGTATAAATTGATATCTAAGTACATTTGTAACTAAACTAATAAAAAAAAGGTTCAAGAAGTCATACAAATTCAATACAAATAATAAACCGATACTGCCCAATATTTCTTTAAAGGAATTTATACATTTAATGTTTACATTATTTTGGTAAAATAATTAGAAAATCTGTAGAAGACATAATATGTCACAGGAATACCATCACTCAAAACCGAACTTTCTATGAAACAATCTTAGAAAAATTATTATGCTGTGGGTCTAGTATAAGCAGTAGAAATTATATTTTTCTGAGGGTGTGTGCGTGATTTATAGAGTAATTTGGCACTCGGATGCTTCTATTCAGGCTGACTGACTAGAACTTAATTAATCACTTCTATCATTGTATTAATATAAGCGATTTAAATTTTTAATAACTGATGAAAATTTACATTTCTTTATCCTTTATCAGAACAATAAACTATAACCGTAATACGACCTATTATTCTACTGTATGGTGCAGAAGGGTGGACAATGGGGGGAAAAGGAGGAGAGGGTACTGGAACTACAGAAGTGAGGATGTTGAGAAGAATCAAAGGAGTGACACTGAGAGATAAAGAAAGAAGTACTGGCATAAGCAGAGAATTGGGAGTGAGTGACATCAAGAGAATGTCAAGGAGAAAAGAATAAGATGGTACGGACATGTGAGGAGGAGGGAAGAAGGACACCCAGCAAAAGTGGCTTTGGAAGGTATAATACTAGGTAGAATCCGAGAGGAAGACCAAAGAAGCGATGGAGAGATAATGTGAAAGAGGATATGAGCTACTTCGGCGTACGTCAGGAAAAGGCCCTGGAAGGAAAAAAAATCTGGAAACGGAAGACCCGGGCAGCTGACCCTGCAATGCGGGACCAACATCCACAAAGAAGAAAAAGAAGAAGAAGAAGAAGAAGAAGGAAAAGAAGAACAATAAAGATCAGTGGTAATTTGTGTATGCAGGAATGTAATGATATGGGATAACTGAATGTTTCCAATTATAAATGACTGACGAAAGAAGAATGGGCAATCTTGTAATATATTTTTGAAATATTTTTCAGCGACATTTACTGAATTGACTGTCCATCTTTTGATTTGAAATATTTATTAATGACATCTTGGACGTCTCCCTTCTCTCCCCCCCCCCCACCTCACTCCATCCGTAAACACTACACAATTGCGGCCTTTATTTGCATTTTCTTTCTTGTCAATTTTACAAGCAACAACCAAGTTACCATGTTTCTGTTTGTCAGTGTTCAGTGCATTAATAAATAAAATAATAAAGCAAGCATAACATTTTGTTATAGTAGCAGTGAAGTGAACGAGCGCTTTCTCTTAGTTTAAGGTCAAATCTCGTCCAGCCTCAAAAAATCTGTTTTGTTTTGACAAAAAATCCCTAAAAATCTTTGTAAGCCCTTAAGTTGACAAACAAAACTGGTACGCGTTTTAGAGGAGTGCTTTGTTTTTGAGAGTTTTATTATTAATTTAAGAATAAATAACAATGTTTCCACCACAATATCCGTTAACTTTGAATACGCAGCAAGGTAGCTGTGAGGCCTGGTATGTGAAGGTAAACAACGAAGTTCGTCTTCTGCGCAGGTTCATGCTTTCGTCCATCACACCAACTATTGTTTTCTTCTTTGATGACGACCTGTGCCTAAAGGCTTCTATACAAAATAATACAAATCAATAAAGGATCAAGTTGTTTTAATATTCCAAGCAATCCCATCAAAACACTGAGATTGAACCACTTAGTGTCCATGGTATAGTAGTGTAGACCTTACAAACTCTGCAAACTCTGTTCTGTAACCTGGAGATTACATCTACCCACCAACAAACGCATAATGTGCTAAAATAACGAGCAGGTGGAAAATAATGTATTTTTAGTGTACGCTACATAGTCGGTAACATACAACGGAATGGCTCTGAAATAATGTAGTGCGTGCTGAAAAAGAATATTTTTGGTCACCCTAGCGGTAGGTAGAAAAGGACTTAAGCACGTATCTCTTTACTATTCAGCCATCACATAAACATTGTCTGGGGTTTTGCATTTTTCCTTTACTTCATCTTCCTGATGGAAACATCTATTCCTTTTTTCTTGACTTCTTTCTGTAGATGGATAGGTGCAAACGTTTGGAGGACTGATACATCAGAAAACTTTCTTTTTTGATGCACAGAACTGTGTCAGAAAACAAGCGTTGGGCTCTAATTTGTCGTGAGGATAAACCTCAGCTCTCCAAAGATTAATGATGTTCTTTCAAATGTATAATCTAACATCGTTGATCATCAAACCTGCAAAAATTAACTAAAAGAGTTTTTACATAAAGTTAACATATTGACTCTCATTCCTAGCCTCAAATAGACCAGTTTTCCTGCCAGTAACAGAGTTAAAATATTTCATGTTCCACATGAAACTGTTGTTCTTCTTCTGGCAATAAATGACCGGCAGTCGTGTCCCACCTATTCAAGATAGCAAGTCCTATCCAGAGACCTGCTGGTAATTCCCGTCCTATTAACGCCTTTAGTATGTTGACAATAATTTCTGATTTACAAAACATCCTTGGAAAAATTACCTTAGAAGGGCAGATACGACCCTTACATAGTACAGAAAGATCAAATATAATGTTCTCTGTTCATTTTAGTTATTTTTCTACAGAAATTTTTTTCAAGTGAGAAAATTAGAGGTCTTGTCTTTATGTCTGTAGTTTCCTTTCTGCAAATAGTGATTAGTAAGTAGTAATTATCTTGTATTCTAAGCCAGTGTCGATCAGTCATCAAAGAATATTGTTTGTTAGCTGTTCGACATCATCATCGTTATCAAAGTTGCTTTTGATGTCCCATAGGAGGCAACACCCTTGCTGGTGTAGCTTCGCCATGCGATTTGGCGCTACTGTCTTCCAGGTGTTGGGGTTGACCTCGAAGCTTTTCAGAGATATTTTGAGCATGACCTTGAAGCGATTTTTCTGTCCACTTTGTGAGCACTTGCCTTTCACCAGTTCGCCATCTAGCAGTTTCTTGGGGAAGCGTGTGTCCGGCATCCGAACAAAGTGGTCAGCCCATCTAATTTGTGCTCTCCTCAGTGGGGTGTAGTTGGTTGGCAGATTAGCTCGAGAGAGAGGAACTCTGTGAGTCGACTTCATCATCAATATTCACAGATCTGGAGAGTGTACTGCCGAGGTATGTGAATTTTTCAACAGCTTTCAGGGTTTCCTCTTCAACGGTGATAGTTGGTCCCATCGTGCACCAAATCCTCTTCCACCTTGGTCTTCGCTTGTAGCCTCCGCAGGTTGAAGAGCTTGATATCACTCCTGAACCTGATCTTGATGCTAGTTTCATCGTTGTCGCAGAAGGCATCTGACAACATGGCTGAGAACATCATGTAGGTGTAGGTACGAGCGTAGGTGCGGGTACACAGCCTTGCATGACTTCATTGACTGTGAATGCGTCTGACGAATCTCCATTGTCCAGTACTTGAGCAAGCATGCCGTTATGAAACAGTCGTACCATTCGCGACTTACGGTGTCAAAGGCCTTGGTTAGCTCTACAAACGTTGTGAAGAGGTCTGTTCTGTTCCTGGCACTTCTTCTGAAGCTGACAGGCAGCAAAGATCATGTCAACTATCCCACAGAATGTCCCTGAAGCCACACTGACTCTCTGGCATATGTCCGTCTTCCATGTACTGAGTGAGGCGGTTGAGAAGGACTCTGGCAAGGCTCTTGCCGGCGATGACACGAAGAGAAATTTCGCGATGGTTGTCACAAGACTGCCTGTTTCCCTTTCTCTTATAGAGATGGACAATGGAGGCGTCCTTGAACTCCTGAGGAATAGCTGCCTGTTGCCACATGGTCTGAAGTAGCTCAGTGAGCTTCTGAACCAAGACTGGACCACCCTACCTTGTAAACGTCAGCTGGGATGGAGTTGGATCCTGGAGTCTTGCTATTTAAGAGAAGCTTTCTCGACTTCTGGTTCTGTTGGAGGCTCTGCCAGGCGTTGATGTTAACTTAGGGCATGCGAGCCATGGCTTCATCGGTGATTGAAGACGGCCTGTTCAGAACGTTGTTGAAGTGCTGTGTCCATCTGTCCAGGATTGCGTTCTTCTCGGTGAGCAGAGTGGTCTCATCCGCACTGAGCAGTGGTAAGGTACCAGAGGACTGTGGCCCGTACATGTCTTCAGGGCATCGTAGAAGCGTTTAGAGTTGTTGCTGTCAGCATACATCTGTATCTCATCTGCCTTGTTGATGAGCCAGAAGTCTTGCATTTCTCTGAGCTTTGCCTGCACCTTGCTTTTGGTGGAGTTTTTAGCTGCTTTCTTTGAGACAGATGAGTTGTCTTCCTGAAAAATTTTTTGTGCTTGACGGTTCTCATAGAGAAGCTTCTGGATTCCCTCGTCATTGTCGTGAAACCAGTCCTGGTTTCTGTGTGTGTTCTGGCCCAGATGAGTTAATGCGGTGCTGTACACGATGTCTCTGAATGCTGCTTAGTCCTCTTCTGCTCCGTTTGAACCAAGATGGAACTGGCTCAGTTTGCTGTACAGGTCCTCGCTGAGGTTCTGTCGCACAAAGTGCTGTTCCAGCTTGCTGACCTTTAGTCGCTTGTTTGCCTTCTTTCCTTATGGGCGCCGCCTTAATGTAATGTTCATGCTGAGCTTTGAGAGAATGAGTCTGTGGTCTGTCCAACATTTTACGCAACATGGCCTTCGTCACCCAAACATCCTGCCTGTCCCGTCTCTTGACTATGACATAGTCTGTTAGATACCAGTGGTTGCTGCGTGGGTGCATCCAGTTCGGTATGCGAAAGTCTGTGTTTGTGATGAGTAGATCATGCGCTGCACAGATCTTCAACAGTAGATAATCGTTGTGGTTGCTTTTGACGACTCCGTTCCTCCAAATAACTCCTTTCCATGCCTTGCAGTCTGTACCAACTCTGGCATTGAAGTCGCTAAGAACGACTAGCTTGTCCTCCTTAGGCACAGATGCTAAGAGAGCTTCCAAGCATTCATAGGACTCGTCTTTGATCTCTTCAGGCTTTGTCAAAGTGAGGGCGTATGCACTAATTATGATGGCGTGGCTCTTTCCTTTCAGTGGGAGTCGCAGGTGCATGAGCCGGTCGTTCAGCCCTTTGGGGAGGCTGGTTAGCTTGCTTATCAGATTAGACCTGATAGCAAAACCCACTCCTACTTCACGACGTTCTTCCCTGCTGCGGCCGCTCCAGAAAAACGTGTAACGGGCCTTGGCTTCTGTCAACTGACATTCGTCTGCGAACCTGTTCTCATGACTACAGCTGCCAGTGTATCCGCACCTGCTGCCTCGCCATTCCCTATTCGCCATAGGACTTATTGTTGGGTCGGGATGGGGTGATGTCTTGACTTCCGCGTGAATTGATTTAAAGTAAGGGAGAGTTGCGCAGATCATCAGCTTCACTCTCTCGTCCCTTCCTATCGGGACCTGGTGGCAAGACGTTGAGACAACTGGAGATAGGTTGGGATGCAGTGGATGACCAGCAATGTAATTTGTATCTCACTCTACCCTAATCGCACGACGGTTTGCGGGTCCGCCTTCCTGCCCGTTTAACCAATCTCGTGGTTTCCTCCGCGCAGTCCGCCGTTCCAGTCTTCACATGCGTAGGTAGAGAAGCCCTAACTCGCTGAGGGTTTGAGACCCATCGGCTTTCCTCACCAGGGTTAGCCGACCTGTGGAGACCCTGATAAGAGTTGAGTGCCAGGTGGGGACCACTGCCGGCGAACAACTCCAAAGAGCACCACATGTTCACCCGTCAGAGGTACCACCCGTCCCTGACACACAATAAATTGATCTAAGTTACAACGGTATCATTTCTTGTCAATAAAACGAGGGTTCTGTGTCAGAACCAAGTATCTTGTTTTTGGCTAATTTTACAGGAGAACGTTTTATCTGGAGTGACTTATACACGAAATTCAGTACTAAATATAGGTTCCAATCAATAAATATTGGTTACTGGACTGAATGCAGTTGTTCACATGAAAGACAGTGAAAGTATCTACCATCTGACAATAAAAAGTAAAAAATGCCAAAAATGGTAGATACTGGGTTCTGACACTGAACACTCGAAAATGTCTTTAATTTTTTAGTGCGATGGGGTAATTAAACCATTAATATTTCCCTGTAACGGAACAGTTGCCAAAATCCAATAGACTTTATTTGTTTCTGATTACATGAATGCAAGCTTTGCTCATTGAAATTGATCGAAAAAAAATAATGCGAAGTGAGTATTTAGAAGAATCGCAAGGTTCAGTAAAAGAAATTCAAGCAGCATATTTTTTTGTTTTTTCCCATAAAGAGATTTTATTTTCCACACAATCATTCTACCAAAACAAAGAATCCTAACAAGAGACATTACTTTTTTGGATGATACAGCTGATGATACAGCTGAAGTAAATGCTACCAGTACAGCTCTGTCTAACTGTCGTATTATTTTATGGTGTTTTCTCGTGAGCAATCGCTAAAAACCCCACTAATTACAAATCACCTCATAGACAAGCACTTACCTTTTATCACCTACCAGCTCCCAAGTGGATTCACTTCTCTCTTTCCAGAAAGAAAACCAATCTTTCTTTCCCTTCATATTTTGTCCTTTAAACTATGAGATACAGTCTTCAGCTTTCTCCATTTACCTTTGCCTTCTGATTCTGTGTCAAAAGAGGGGANTAACAAGAGACATTACTTTTTTGGACCAATAGTGTATAGTTCTACCGAAGAAGGATGATACAGCTGAAGTAAATGCTACCAGTACAGCTCTGTCTAACTGTCGTATTATTTTATGGTGTTTTCTCGTGAGCAATCGCTAAAAACCCCACTAATTACAAATCAACTCATAGACAAGCACTTACCTTTTATCACCTACCAGCTCCCAAGTGGATTCACTTCTCTCTTTCCAGAAAGAAAACCAATCTTTCTTTCCCTTCATATTTTGTCCTTTAAACTATGAGATACAGTCTTCAGCTTTCTCCATTTACCTTTGCCTTCTGATTCTGTGTCAAAAGAGGGGAAAACCATTTGTTTACTGTTAAACAGTGTCACATTTCAATTATTTACCAGCGAAGTCTTGAAAATTGCAAAGACCTTTGTCAAATGCGCCAGATTTGTATTAGACAACAAAGAGATGGTGTTTCTGTGAGGAAAAAAAATTGTTAAACCCTTGCCAATGGATTACCTCTCTTTCTAACAGAGTATTAACTTTGGAGTATAATACTTTGTGCTTGCTGTTTGTATTTTGCTATTCTGATGCCAGGCGAAGGTAATTAGAATTAAACTCTGGGTTTTATGGTAACTAACTAGACTGATACTAACATCATTTATGTACAAAACGTAGACACTTGCTGCAGACTTCCCAGAGCAATGATTTCGTCGAAACTCAAATGATACTATCTGAAAATTCTTTTCGAAAGCCTCTTTCACACCTACATAACCAATACCTTTAGAAAAAGAACAACATGAAAAAAGGGTGTTAATTTAGAAAAGCTGTAATTAGTTACAAAGAAACAAAATCCTACGTAGTTTGACCAAGTGAAAAGTCACAACAACCACATTCCTGTGACAAACAACATAATGGATGGTAAAATATCACAACAAAGTAGCACTGAGCGACAAACAATACAAGAGAGGCATAAGATTGAAGATTTTTCCAGTCCGTAAGTGTAAGCAAATGATACATCTTGTTTTATCTAAAAATATTAAAGTAACTTGGTTAAACAATCAAAGCTACTTTGATTATCACGTTGGCTGCAAATAGGCTGAGACATGGTAAATATTTACAACTAACTTGGCCTGAAAAAATTGTCTCTGGCAATAATCAGATCCAGATTATCTCGTGATGGCTACCTGAAGGATGAAGGTATTGGTGAAAATATACTACTACTACTACTATTACTACTACTGCAATTCCTGTTGCTAATAATGCTAATAACGATAATAATAATAATAATTTTTCTTCTTCAAAAAAAATCTCCAGTCGGTAAACAATTTACTGGGTGTGTAAGTTCGATTTGAGTCTCGGATTATTCCCTAATCTTAGAGGTTCAAAACATCTCTCAAAATTCTGGCAGTACTTGTGATTGCTGATATTTGTATACTACCGCTTATATCAGGAAGGTCTAATTCTTTCAAATACTTTTCAAGTTCGAATGGAATCGTTCCAAGAGCCCCGACAATTATCGGGACTATTGAAGTCTCAACTTTCTGCTCTACACGAATGACACCAGCCAGGTCAATGTATTTTTGAATTTTTTCGGCATGTTTTCTCTCACTCGATGATCTTTTGGAACAGCTATATCAATAAGAATCCATTTATTACTTGTTTTGACTACGATATCAGGTATATAATGTTTTACTTTCCTTGTAGTAAGAATGGGTGTATTCCAGATAAGTTCAACACCTGTACTAGACATGCAAGAAGAAGGCGGAACATGATCATACCAAACCTTGCTCGCATCAATTTTGTATTTTTTACATAGCTCCCAGTGCACCCTGGTGGCTACCAGGTCATGTCTAAACACATACCTTCTCTTTGCCAATTCAGAACAACCGCTAACAATATGAGACACTGTCTCATCTTTTTCATGACAATAATAATAATAATAATAATAATAATAATAACAATAATAATAGTAGTAGTAGTAGTAGTAGTAGTAGTAATAATAATAGTAATAATAATGATAATAATGATGATGATAAAATATGTGGGGTGTAAATAAGAGGGCCAGAAAGAATAAGTCTCAGTTTTTTAGAATTTAGATATCTATTTCGAGGATTTTCATTTGGCTTATTTCACTCCCAAACAGTATTCTTACAAACTAAAAAGACAGCAGACGTATGAACGTTTATACCATTGCTTCGAAATGGGTATTAAACAATTTTTTATCGGAAAATTCTAGATCTGGTATGGTTTTAAGACTCTGGAAATTCGAATTTGAAAAAATATTTTCTTATTGGGTACCTATAAATAAATTTTTAAAAAATGTTTACTTATCAGTAAATCTAAAAAAATTCTATGAAACAACTAAGCTACATGAACATCTCACGGTCATTACTTTGACAATAAATGATCTTATTGCAAAATGATTGTTAACTTTTTCAATGATGAATAGTTAACCAATAGGAGCAACCAATAGGTTTTGCAAGATTATATTTCAGTAATGATTTTTCAGTAAATACTTGTGACCTGTTATTCTCAATGACTAATTCTGATTCATAGATTGGACTTCCTAAAAATGTCTGTCATTAGACATTTTTTATCATAAATTAAAAAAGCAACTTAATGTATTTAAGGTTGCTTTGGAAATGTCTTGAGAACAAATTATCTTTCTTGTGATAATTTTGTATTCTATATTTTTTTACCAAGATTAGGTTGATGCTAAATGGTTTGCTGCTTCATTACAAAAAATTTAAAATTTGTAATTTTCACTTGTCATATCTTTCATCTGTTATCAAGTACTGTTGCAAAGCCTGTCTGTTTATATTCATTTAATTTCATTTAGAAGCAAGTGGGAATTTGTAACTGCAACACTGCAGCAATTGATCTCCACTTAATAATTCTGTCTCTTTAAACTTCTCTAATGAGCTAGGTGCGATGTGAGGAAGAAGCTTGTTTATGCTGAAACATTGTTCCTTCCCCAACCTAACAAACGGCGAAATCTATGGCAACTTTTAGGTAACTGTAAGATAAAGCGATGTGAGGAAGAAGTTTGTTTATGCTGGAACTTTATTCCTTTCCAAATCTAACATACGCGAAAACTACGGCAACTTTTAGGTAACTGTAAGATAAAGCAATTAATTTACCCAATAATATTTGGTGCAGGCAGCAATAGAAATAGAGAAACAAAGACGGATATGCATCCAGTTGTCCAAGGCAAATTGGATTAAGTTTTTCTGTAAGACCTAATTCGATGACGTTACCCAAATATTCGTTCCTTTCTTCTTCCATCCAAATTCATCTTGTGAAGCAATATCATAAACAACAAGCTATGACTGCCTTTTCCGTTTGATCACACAACAGCTTGTTTTATTTTGTCTTTTCTTAGTACTTAGATAACATGTTTAAAATACATTGGGGTATGTTTATTGAAAAGCCAACATCTTCAATGTTTACTAGTTATGCACGATATGTGATGGCTGTAGAAGATAAATCTGTCATGCTTCTAAAAGAAAATCATAGAAGCAAACCCGATAACAATTCCATTGACTAGTTCATGTAAACAATCTCTTATTGACCTTCCCTAAATAAAGCTTTATTAAGAAAAAAGGAGAAAAGCCTAGATATTTCTTATGTAAAAGTAAGGGTATTTGGTAATATATTCAACAGAAAAAAAGACTGGCTTTCAGTGGGTACTTCTTAAAGTACATATCCAATCTGATCTTGACCTAAATAGTTGTGTTTTTTTTCCATGAAGATATAATTGAAAAGTAGACAGTTCGTTACATATAACTTTATGTGGAAGCGTAAGTAACTTGGAAATAGTTAGCTTAATTTCTTATTTCCCCAGTTCATAAATCATTTACAGATCCAATTTATTTTCAAACCACCTTTATCTATTATGCACTGCACTGCATTTGCTTTCTTAATTTTCATAGATAGTATTTTTTTCTTCTCATGCAAATAATTTGATTTATGATTATCAAACAAATGATAACACTAACATATTCGATTAGAAAAAATTCAAATAATTTAACCAGCATTTATTATTCTGAAATAATCTTCTTCTGGGCTTAATCCTTCGAAGGATAGGTCTTAAAAACTTTAATTTGTCGATCTCCTTAACTTTTGTTTCACAGAAAAGTTGGTCAAAGAAATCTCATTCAGACACCTTCCACTACGTTTGTATTCCAATCTGGCATCTCCAGTAAAACCACATCACGCCTTTGTTTGGACTAGGATCACCACCTTTAACATTGGAAACTTGCCGTAAGTAATTTGATAATATCACATGACACATCAAAGATACATATCTCACTGAGTTTACAATCTTTTTCAAGTAAGGAATCAATCGACTTTCAAAGTCGATTGTGCACGTTTCTGCTGCGAGAAACACTGCCAAACTCACCATGAACGTCTCAAAAATATGTGAGAACGCTGTCAGAACAAATGCGTTTCATTATTTAATGGCAAAGGGTACATTAAAGCAACAGTGTGTGTGCTGTGCTATCAAGCGAGTTTGTAAAACCGGAAAAAATTAAGGCAGATTTTAAGTTGAAGCATGTCACTCAAGAGGGTCACAATCGTGCTCTCTTTGAGTAGATGTACCAAACTGATAGCTACAAGTTTAGATTCTGAACGTTTCAACCATTTAGTATTTAGTTAGTTAAAAAGTCAGCAGGATCGAAAACTGCCTGGCATCCCGATGGGTGCATTGTCTCTGTTGATCACCATGGTCAATTATATTAAATTAAATGCACATAACACACCATTTTCATCTGTTTGACCAAACAATAAACAAACAAATGAATTTATTCTTGTACATCCAGGTGCGACGGTATGGACTGTCAACGTGATCTTCTGTTTCATAAACTTAGAAAATAATTAAAAGAGAGTTTTCATTTGCAGGAAAAAGCAAGAGTGAGTCATGGATTTGGAATCAACTGACTTGTTTACTCACGTATCTTACTTGAGCAACATCTTTGAGTGGCTTAACTTATCGGACCATTCGTTGCAAACCTTGGGATTTTTCATCGATCAAAGGCGTTTTTCAAATTGTGACCCTGCTTAAAGAGGTTGCAATAAAATACTGTTGTCATGGAAATGACACTCAAACAGCCCAAAATAATCTCACGCAAGGAAATGTGTCATATTGAATTGGTCATTGAAGAATCACTTTTTTTCCAAATCTGGCACCAAAATGTTCTCCATTGCATGTAACCTGTTAAAGCTGAATTAAAGCAGCTTGGGAATGACGATTATGAGCGGGAGAAATTGAAGGGTCTGAAGCAGTACCCAGTGGCCAAACAGGCTTTCAAGTCATCTTCGATCTCTCTATTCTCTTGTAGTATGTTACCAGTCTAATCAAAATTGTCAGAAAGGGTAATACATCTTCTGATGTTCTATCCAGCAACGTAGCTGTGCAAAACGTAATTTTCGACTGTGGCAATTAAAAAACCAAAATTACAAAGTAGACCCTTTCCAGAACATAGCACTGATTTAAGAGTTGAAGTGTTTGTTGAGAAAATAGAAGCTCAAACTCCAGCTGATTTGAAGATATACACCAACATAAATCATTAAACTCAGACGTCTTTCTGTAAATTTATTCTGGACATGCAAGTTGAATATTTTAATTCCGAGAAGTTACAACTTTGCACAGTAAAGCATGGCAATTTAACGTCAAAACGTTATGCCCTCGGTATTAAGATCAAACTGTATCCGGTTGTGCAGTTTCGACGTCAGAGAATGTTATCCTTTGCTACAAGTACTTCCACATTGCCCTTCAGCAAGGTGTATTACCTGATAGCTTTGGCCTGAATAGACACCAACCACCATGGAGGAAAAATTTTGATGAAAAACCAATGGGATTGAGGATTTCTTTAGTCTTGGTTGGCATTTTTCTGGAGATAGTCTCTTGAAAAAATATTTTCTGGAGATATAACTAGGCCATCCACACCAGTATCTTGTCTCATTCAGTTACAATATACCACAAAATATATTTAACGATAGCGACATCAATGGAAAGTGACATCTTATTTTTCATTCTTCTTTGTGATGCCAAGTATTTTGTACAAACACCTATAATAGATATTCTAATGATTAAAGACATTATCGATTGGAATCTCCATTCTGTAGAGAAGATTTAATACTGTGGAAGAGTTGTAGGTAACATGATACACCTTAAAGGTTTAGTGATGATTTACAATTTTGTTTATGGTTGGCTCTACTAGAATGCTGTTTAGAAATAGTGGATATCAAGCTTTGACCTTCTGAAATTTGTTACTTATTGGTTCTACATCGTTTTGGAAAATTTCTTATTTTTACAAAAGAAAATCTGCAACTTTTTTTGTTTTTCAGACATTGTATCTCTAATAGGCTTCACATTAGTGTGATATTGGGTTTCTTTTTACCCAATCATTAAACATGGAGAAGCTTACCTACCCAACACCAAGTAAACCAATTTTTTTTCATAAAGTCAGATTGGCTTTACGCTAGTTAAGTAAAACCAATGTTTTATCTATGTATTTATTTTTCTGGATTCAAAAAGTTTTCAAAAATTATTAATATTTTATGGTAAGTTGATATAATTCTATAGTAGTAAACATCAGGACATTGCATTTAAAGACAATATTATTGATTTTTTTGGTCTTCGTGAGACTAGCCTGTTTATGCATCGAGATAGTTCGAGGGAAATTGTTATCAATGCAGTCATATTTTAATAGTGTTATTTTTACCACCTAATAAATTATGGTACGATATTACAACACATTTTCAACTTAAATAACGTAAATAATAATAAATACAAGTTATGCAGCTTGTAAATCCCGTACTGACAGTCTTTTTGCATCATCACATTCCCTTATTGTTTGATACCTCAGAAAACTGGTAAAATTGTATTTTCTGATCTCTAAATGAACCCCATAATTAATTAACGTAAAATAGGCAAATAATCCAAGTAGTTCCTCTTTAACATTTTGGGTGTGTTGAATTCTGACATGTCAGTAATAAATAAATCAGGGTTTACCTATTATCATCATTATGAATTAATTTTACGATAAGATAACAATACTAAAAACACAAAATAAAACAAGGAAAATTCCAAAAATGAACTTGCCAGATAAAACTGCTTTCTCTTGAAGAACAAAAATGATTTTTGAAAGTCAGAGTCTTTGCTGCTATTCTATTCCTGCTCTCATCAAAATCCGACAGTTAAAAAATATTTCAACAGTAGTATCAGTTTCTTTATTTCAGGTTCTCTAAAACATGCATTCTATACTTCTGCAGTACCCTATGCGCAACCTAAAATATTTCACATTCTTAGGTGATACTTTCTATGTTGGGCATTTTCCTAAAATAGAGTCTACACAACTACTGAAATATGAGTCACAATAAATAAAAATAAAGTCTGATAATCCTCTAGGTATTACAAAGTAAAAAGTACAAAGAGTAATGTACGTGAGCACAAAGAACACTTTTAAAAAGCATGGAATTCACACTTGGGTGGGAGTTTAAATGTCTAGTACCTTGCATTGATTTATTTGGTCATGAAGACTTATTTAATATCAAGAAAATGGTAAGCTCCTAACTAATGGACGTTACAGTAAAAATGGAGCAGAGTGAGAACCTATCAAATGACCATTTTAATCAGAGAATGACTAGCATAAAAGGATGGAGAACTTTGGGAAAATGGTACTGGACATATAACTTATCATTTGAAGTAGAAGAAAAATCAGTGAGAAGTAGAAGGAAAAGTATAACTGATCCAAATTAGGGTATACTCTGAGAAAACCCTTATTTTCTGTTGCCATGGCTAATCTGCAGAGGTTTTTATACCAGAAGCTATAAAAGTTTATTGATTGGGAAGCGTAATATAGACAAGGTTGGGAAGAAAAAAAATTATATGGCTGAAGTAGAGGTACACAAATGCCAATAATCTTAAATTATTCTCCTTTCCTTTTTAACAGAACAGTGACCAGCTGCATAAAACTTGCTCTTTATTTTCTTGTGCTTCAGAGTTTAAAAGTGTTGTATAATTCATTCAAGGGTACTTATCTAAATTTTTGCTGTTTTCAAAATTGTGACCTGCTATTGGATATTTCTTTATACTTCAGATATGTTAATCATAAGATACAGTAGTGCATAAATCGATTTACTTAAAGAGACTTCTTTTGTGTTTAATCTTCAATAGAAACACTGCCTTCTATCATTGAATTTCACTGGTACCTATCAATATCCTGTCGTTAAGTAAATCTTTTCTCCAATGTAGGGTAATGGGAAGTACTTATGATAGACAGACAAAAGGAACATTTCTGAAAGGTTGTACACCAAATTGTAAATGCCTCTTTGAAATATTTAATCTCCTTAGAATCAGTTACAAGTAAATATCTTCTTTTAATTCCTGGAGTTTATTACATATCTTGGGAAATAGACAATAAGAACCAACTAAATTTTCAAATATTAAATCGCTTCTCGTTACGAAAGAAGATACACAGCTGTATGGATATCAATTGAAGATTTTAGATCCACCAAATGAGATTCCAGTTGGACAGACATTGTAGCCAGGACGTTCGTTTAGTCTATAGCAGAAATATATGAGAAACAGATACCAGTAATGAAAAGTTGTAATACATCGTGAAATTGCTAATAATAAAAAAACGGAGATAATGGTGGGACAGAGAGAGAAAGAGAAAGAGAGAGAGAGAGAGAGAGAGAGAGAGAGAGAGAGAGAGAGAGAGAGAGAGAGAGAGAGAGAGAGAGAGAGAGAGAGAGAGAGAGAGAGAGAGAGAGAGAGAGAGAGAGAGAGAGAGAGAGAGAGAGAGAGAGAGAGAGAGAGGGAGCGAGAGAGAGAGAGAGAGAGAGAGAG
>RDPX01000140.1:1264462-1278879 GCA_003991215.1 Morbakka virulenta | reverse complement strand
ATTTTCCGTTTTTTCTTTTTCTTTTTCTTTACACTTTTCCGCTTCTGGTCCTTGTCTCTTTAATACAGCTATGTGGGGATAAGAGAGAGAGGAGAAAGAGAGAGAGAGAGAAAGAGAGAGAGAGAGAGAGAGGGAAAGAGAGAGAGAGAGAGAGAGAGAGAGAAAGAGAGAGAGAGAGAGAGAGAGAGAGAGAGAGAGAGAGAGAGAGAGAGTGTGTGTGTGTCTCTCTCTCTCTGTGTTGACACGTGATGTTTTGTTCTGACTTTGTTTTTTTATTTAAAATATCTTCAGTTTGAACGATTGTTTTATTGCAAGCTATAGTATAAGCATACGTACATAAAGCTGTTATATAAATAAAGAAATCCGTATTTTTCAAAGTTTATTTTGTGTACCAAAATGAGGCATTACTTTTTCCAGAAAAACAGGTTTTTTTGTTACTATCAATCATATGTAAAGAGGAAGAGATCAACACTGGTCCCCTTATTCAAAAAGGTATAAATAATTTAAACTGATCAAAATGACTCAACATTTTACCTCAAAATACTTGTTATACACTGAAAATTTGACGAGATCAATTAAATTTTATGAAACTGCAAGAAGTTTTACCTGTTTGGTCTTACAGAAATACTTTTGAAAGACAGAGACAGACATATTTATTATACACCTTTATCCAACAAAAAAGTAAAACAAGCACCTGTAAAGATTTGGAGTGCACATACAAAATGGTATAAATTTTGAAATTAGTGAAGACCTCTATAATAAAAATGCGCAAGGCAATTTTAATTGAAATTGCTCTCAAAGCTGCAAAAAGTAAAAACTCCTTGAAACATTAAACATTTCTCAATGACCTTCGAAAATACACTCACACAATAACGTGGAGTTATCAACAACGAAAGGATAGGATCGTCGTGGGAGATCTCTATGGTGATTATCTCAAAAAAACCCAACCCTAAATCAACAAGCTATTAAAAAATTTCATTGTTAACATTTATAATCAGTTTTTAAGATACTACTTTGAGAATCACAGAAGACTCATCCACATTAATTGATGTCACTCTTGCATACATACATTCTTACAAATATTCTTACAAGCTTTCATGCATGTTTACAAACAGCCCAAACACGCAGATATAACATCTGGGTCAAACGATCATAATTTGTTTGTATCCACAAAATGAGCAGTGTAAAAGATAAACTCTCCAATATAGCCCAAGGCACTATCAGAATTATGACACTAATGTTATCAATAATGATTTTTTTGACCCAAACTGAGATACACTTAAGGATACACATTCACTTGAAATATTATCAAACAAATTTATTTAATGTTCTAAATAATCAAACTCGATTAACAACAAAACATGTCAAAGAAAACATTTCTTAATGCTAATATTAAACAACCCATAAACATGCATGCACGTGATCAATTTCTTCTTGAGAGACTATAACTCATAGTCAAAACCGACTGAGAGGTGACATAAGAAATTTTGTTACGAACTAAATTAATCAAGCAAAATGCGCTTTTTAAAAAAATTTACGAATTCAATCCAAAAAAGCCCTAATCAATATGGAAAGTCGTAAAAGAAATATTTCCCGTCAAACAATCTTCTTAGTTAACAATAAAATCACTCGAACTGCATGATACATCTTTACTGATTAAAAAGTAATATTGCTGAAGAAAAGTTTTGCCATTGGTTTTCAACTGTTGCTAAGAAATTGAAAACAACCCCATTTCCTATTTTGAATTTTTGTGGAGTCTTGAAAGAGCTCAGAATTTATATCACAATTTTATCAAAGGCAACTTCAAACCTGTCACTAAAATGTTACTTTTAAGTGGTGTTTATTTTAGTAAAAGTACTTAATGATATTTCGCAAACAATCGATACAAACGTTTGGAAGGGAAAAACTTTATATCTCACTGAATTTCAAAAGCTGTTTCCAGACTTTATTGAGCAGGAATAACTCTTGTTTAAAACAAATTTTATGTTCTTCAAATTAAATAAATCTACACTTTCTACCAAAACGTGCCTGTTACTCCATGGCCATAAGTAAAATACAAATCATATAAGTGAACATTGAAACCTACTGCGAGCACGACTGTAAACACATGACAGACAAACCACAAGAGTACAAACCCAGAGAACATGACAGGAACACTCAAAACAGGTAAATCCTATTATTCTTATTGTTTTTCAGTGTCCCTGACATGAACAAATATAAAAAGGTATGAACCAGGGACAATAAATCAGGGGAATGAACATAATCGATTTTAGTGATATGTTTGATACAATAGTCATTTCATCTTGACAAACAACTGTAATTTTATCACTAAAATATAACTTTTAAGTGGTGTTTATTTTAGAAAAAGTATTTACTGATATCTCACAAACAATTAATACAACATCTGGAAAAGAAAAACTATGTCTCACTGAACAAATCCAAAAGGGTGTAGAGCAGGGACAATACACCAGCGCAATTTACATCATCGATTTTAGTGATATTTTTGATATAATAATCATTTCATCTTGACCAACACACTCCAAATCTATGGCATTTCTAGCATTACACGTGACTGGATCACTGATTAATTTTTTTAAATAAAGTCAATCAGTATCATTCCTTGGTATACTTTTGTCACCACATCCTAGTTACTGTGGGATACAATAGGCATCAATTTAATTTTGTTCCAATAAAGAAATAAATGTCATCCAAGATGGGCTAACAAAGACTTATCAAGTGGCATCCAAGAAGCTCATTATTAACTAAATATCACTAAAAACTGAAAAACTAAAATTGTAGTTTTTGGTCATAAGGTAAGATGAAACAAATTATATCAAACAACAATAAACATTTCTTAAAATGGAAACCAGATATGTTTCAGTGAATCCTACAAGTGCCATTTGCATGGGTAAGAATAAAATTTGTTTCCCATAAGGTCATACTAGTTCGCAGAAAATTAATAAGTGTAGGGGAAACTTTATACATGTCCAATGTTTTTAAAATCCAAGAATGGGGAACACTGTCAAATGCCTTCTTGTAGTCAATCCACGCAGTGCTTAAATTTCGTTTTTTAGAGTGGGTATTTTCTAGGATCATTTTGTTTATCAAGAGCTGATCTTTACATCCATAAGAACCTCTCTTACAGCCTTTCTGTTCAGTAGGGAAAATATTTTGTTCGTCCATATGAATGTAAGTCCTCTCAGTTAGTATTGATGTCAGCAGTTTATACGATGTAGACAGACAGGTGATCGGCCGATAGTTTTTAGGGTTGCCAGTCTCACCACTTTTTGGTAACAGATACGTTGTCCCAAGGCAGAACCACTTGGGTATTGATTCGGGTTCTAGAAGAAGTTTATTAAAATTAGCTGCCATTCTACTATGGGCTGAAGAAAGAGTATCAAGCCAAAAATTCGGTATTTTGTCAATTCCAGGGGACTTCCACTTGTGAGACTTAGATAAAGCTGTTTTAATTTCATTGGTACTAATGTCTTCCCAATGTTGCTCCAGGATATCCTTGGTGCTATCCGCCAAATCTCCTAACCACTCGGCACTTTCATTGTAACCTTTCTCGTTACCCCAGATCTTATTCCAAAACTCCCTAACTTGTTCTTCAGACGGCACTTCCTCTACCGATATTACATCTTTCATAATTTCACGGAAAAACTTTTTAGTATCTGTTTCAAAGATTCTATTTTGCCTGTAGAATTTCTGGCGTTTGTCAAATCTACGGAGTCTTTGAGCCTTCACCTGCAGCTTCTGTTTTAATTCTTCCTTTAAGCTTGGCAGTTGATCTCTACTTTTGATGTCATACTTTCTTAAAACTTTTCTAGCTTTACCTGATTTTAAATCCTCATTTTTCTGCAATTCGTCTAAAAGGGATATCTCCCGCCTAAATCTTTCAATTTCCTTTTCAATCCTAATTTGCCATTTTGGCTTACTCGTTTTCCTTACACTTTTCCTTTTCTTGACCTTAACACCACATTTTTCTTGGATAACCTTGCCTGTAGCATACATCAATTCGTTCAACTCTGTTAAATTAGGATCAATTTCATTAAAAATCGATTCCAATGCTACGTTACAAAGATTAAAGATGTTACGAAACCTTTGGGGATGTCTAATTTTGAGTAAGGCCTCCCTATCTTCAATGTTGGTATGTTTAACCGATGAGAATTCTTCTAGGATGTCGTTTTTCATATCATTTAGTTCTTGTTCATTAAGTAATATCACAGGTTCTGGTTCAATCGCTTCTACTCCTCCTTCTTCTAACACATTAACATTCTCAATTACGTTTTCTACCTGGTTTTCAGCGTCCCGTTCTAGCTCTATTTCCTGATCTAAATGTTCCCTCGTATCACATTTTACTCTATCCTTGATACTTGAGACTTCGATTTCTGTTAACTTCTTTTCGCGCATAATGTACCTTCTCTGATTTGCTAGTCTATTAGCATCCATATTTTCAATTTTATCATTATTAGTATTTCTCTCGCACCATATTCTGAAAGTATCATCAGTATTGTTAGTTTCTGGTTTCTCAAGTGCATAATAAAAGCAGTATATTACCTCAGCATTCTCTTCCCTGCTCCACTTTATTCGTTTTTTCTTTTGAAGGGAGACACTAGTCGTAATTGATGGTGGTTCCGAAGGGCCAGAGGTGAGGGTAACCTCGTTCCGGTGACCTTGCATACTCTCATTTTGGGAAGAGTTAGACCCAGTAGCATTCTTTTCGACCTCAGGCTGGTCTCGCCCTGAGGGATGCGTCCCTTGTTGACCCGCGCGACGGACGATGCGGTATGTTTTACTTCTTGTTCTCATTTCATTTCGGGGTGCATTTTAACCTTACTGCCAAGGGGCTGAGTATTCCGCGCCATTTACCATCTGGTACTTTGAACACATCGCGGATCGTGGACAGACTCAACTCCGCCAGACCTCAACCCGGTATTTCAAGGCCTCGGAGTAGGCTAACAGGTGCTACACCTTGCCCAAGGGTGACCTGGAGGTACTTGTGGCAAAGGGTAACCTCATTCGCCCACGTCGAAACTCCACAACCGGATGCAGTTTAATGTCAATACCCAGGACGGTCATTATTATTATTATAATTATTATGTTATGGTAGCACATTAACATCTTTGTTAATTGAAGTTATTGCCTGAGGCTTGGTATCAACAAGACTCCTCACATCTTAAGCATTTTCAGGGTAATCATAGCTGATTGTAAAAGTTGCCAATTACGTTTGCCGGCAATGCAATAAACTATATTCTGAACTTCATGAATCTCTGTGACTTTTTGATGAGAGTATCATAGCGGCCCTGGTAGACCTTTTGTCCTTTTTACACCTGGTAGCTGGTTTAATGGCATATCTGGGATCAAACGTGTCAGCATCCGTAGAAATAACAATTTGTTTTAAAGCTTTATGACCGTACCATGGAGGACACAAATATACTTCATTATGCTTTAACAATGTCTGTCAATGAACGTTCTTAAGTCTAGACTGCTTTTATTAACATCAAAACGTGATTTTAATCGTGCAAAAATGAGAAGTGGGGGAATACCTTATTGTAACGATTGTGTATTTTTCACTAAGGCCCTTCTATTTTTCTAGCAGTACTTTATCTACCTCAAAAAAAGAAAGAAGTGTTTTCTGCAGTAATTATAGTCAGTTTTTCCATAAAGCATTCAAAAAGGCATTGTCTTTCAACCATCCAAATTAAACTACATTGCGCTTTTATTCTGTCCTTTAAAAGACATAATTTCTTCGGTCAATAAATTCTATATTTATCAGGTAATAGTACTCTCTAGTAAGGATTTGGTTATTTATTGTTATTGATCAAATGCATTTGTTGCTGTAAGCTTTAATCTTCTTGTTTTTTGTAACTTATGTGCAAATTCAGGTTTGCTATAGTGCTTCTCATTTTCATCCCAAAGAGCATTTTTTTTAATGACTCACCTTTCCTACATTAGAAATTACTCCTTCCTTTTCATTTCAGTTTGATTTCAAGTTTGTTTCGTTTATTTTCGTCAGTTTCAAAGATTTGTTTCTTGTTTATGCTTTACATGCCTTGTTGTTTTTGCAATCACAACCTATTTTCATTTGTGTTATGTTACTGTTATTAGTTATTTCTTTTAGATATTATTATTTTCTTTCTAATTCAATATTTTTAAATAACACTTCAATTTCCATTGAAAAACGTAACTTTAATTCCTCCACTCTATTTTCTTGTACATTTTAATTCTACTTTGTTGTACTCTTCTTAACATCTCCTCCTTTTTCATTTACACCAAACACATTTTCCACATGTGCATTTGAATATCTTATCAAATTGTTTATTTAATTGTTTTTTCTCTGTTGTATGCCTACTATTTAAACGATCAATGATTCTACATATATTCAGATCCACTTTATCCTATTAATCTCGGTCGACTTGATAAACAACTTCTCATAAAAGCTTTTTCCATAATTTCATTCGTGTGTATTTTCATTTCTTGATGTTCTTAATGTAATCCATTATATTCATTCATCAACATCTTATTTTCTACGTTCACTCCATATTTTATAAATGTTATAACTCCACCAATTCATTGTTTTCCAGTGTGATAGCTGGTCATGTCTGAGATCCCTGCTTTGCTTCTAAGCACCCTCACAATTTCAGTCTCATCTGAGTTTCTTTTATTTCAATTCAAATAAATCAATTCCAATCACACAGCCAAAATGCACCTTCACATCGTTCATAACAAACAGGTGATTTATTTTACCTATTTTTTTGAAAATCTTTCTTAAAGGCACTAAAGGAACCCACAACAATATGTCAATTAAATTGCCCACATGGCAAGTTCTTGGGTATTAATTGTTCTAAGTAATGCTGGTAAGTGATACAAATGGTTTACTTGGTTTCCTGCTGATGCCTGTTAATAGAGCAGAAAAGAAAAATGCCATTCTTTTTGTCGTTTTTTCGAAATATTTGAGTAAATCACAAGATTTCTGGCTTCTGGATATAGAACATTTATCATGTTGTGAGACGTAAGGTTTTTCTGAGCTCAGAAAAAAATAGACTCACAACATGGTAAAAATCTTATGTGACTTGCTTCCACTTAGTCGATGAAGTCAACAATTTTTAAGATTATTAGAAATTTCTAGCTTCCTAAAAGTTTGAAAGGAATAACATAAGCTGTTGTATTCACAAAGAACAAAAAACATTTCTTACAGGAATTAAAACTGTTGAGCCCACATTGACAAGCTTAATGAGCTTAATGAGCTTCCCAAATGCTAATGATTATAGCACTGTCGTAGACAGCAATCTGATAAACTTCGCACATTTGCTTAACCCGACTCTTTAAAATAACTTGGTTCTGTGCTTCGGATACCAGCTTATTGATATTTATATATCTCTGTAAAGTTATTTTTCTGATATTTTCTTGCTTCAGTATGATGAAGCATACCTTCAAATTCTATTGTAAAATGTTTAAGAATTTTCTTTGTCTTACTGCAATTATATAGATTACTAAATTTCAAAAACGAAAAAGGAGGATTCAAATTAAAGATTTTCTTGTAATCTGTACAAACTATGCACGTAATGTAAATTTTTCTTTCAAGTTCTACAGAATCGCACTTTTCCATCTTTTTCTGCCCTGTAGTCAATTTGATTTCCATCTCGTAATTCCCATGTATATAAACTGTTTTTCTTTTGGGAAAACATGGTGTTGGGCTATGAATATTTGGTTTTCAATGCAAAATTACACTAGTTGCTCACCTACAACGATTTGCGTCCCTAGTCTAAATCTTCCATTGACTCCTTTTTTTCAATATTTCCCACTTTCGCACTTCAGTCTCCAATTGAAAATTATATCTTTCTTTGGTATATTATCTAGTACTTTCTGTAGTTCATTGTAAACCTGTTCGCTTTCACATTTTTAATAATTCAAACTTCATTTCTTCTGTATTGCTGGTGTCCTGAGTGAAACACTAGGTGATCACTATATCCAAATTATCCGACCCCTGTCCATTTCAGTTTACTTATTCCGAGTAAGCAAGGGCTGCGCCCATCATCAGTAGCACGTTAAGTGCTATCCGATCTGGGGTGGACATCGTCAGGCACTACAGCTATTTTACTTGAGACTGGCACTTTTTCATTATATTTTCTTGGCAGGATACTGTAGCAGTTTGCCATTGCTTTCTNCTTAAAGGCACTAAAGGAACCCACAACAATATGTCAATTAAATTGCCCACATGGCAAGTTCTTGGGTATTAATTGTTCTAAGTAATGCTGGTAAGTGATACAAATGGTTTACTTGGTTTCCTGCTGATGCCTGTTAATAGAGCAGAAAAGAAAAATGCCATTCTTTTTGTCGTTTTTTCGAAATATTTGAGTAAATCACAAGATTTCTGGCTTCTGGATATAGAACATTTATCATGTTGTGAGACGTAAGGTTTTTCTGAGCTCAGAAAAAAATAGACTCACAACATGGTAAAAATCTTATGTGACTTGCTTCCACTTAGTCGATGAAGTCAACAATTTTTAAGATTATTAGAAATTTCTAGCTTCCTAAAAGTTTGAAAGGAATAACATAAGCTGTTGTATTCACAAAGAACAAAAAACATTTCTTACAGGAATTAAAACTGTTGAGCCCACATTGACAAGCTTAATGAGCTTAATGAGCTTCCCAAATGCTAATGATTATAGCACTGTCGTAGACAGCAATCTGATAAACTTCGCACATTTGCTTAACCCGACTCTTTAAAATAACTTGGTTCTGTGCTTCGGATACCAGCTTATTGATATTTATATATCTCTGTAAAGTTATTTTTCTGATATTTTCTTGCTTCAGTATGATGAAGCATACCTTCAAATTCTATTGTAAAATGTTTAAGAATTTTCTTTGTCTTACTGCAATTATATAGATTACTAAATTTCAAAAACGAAAAAGGAGGATTCAAATTAAAGATTTTCTTGTAATCTGTACAAACTATGCACGTAATGTAAATTTTTCTTTCAAGTTCTACAGAATCGCACTTTTCCATCTTTTTCTGCCCTGTAGTCAATTTGATTTCCATCTCGTAATTCCCATGTATATAAACTGTTTTTCTTTTGGGAAAACATGGTGTTGGGCTATGAATATTTGGTTTTCAATGCAAAATTACACTAGTTGCTCACCTACAACGATTTGCGTCCCTAGTCTAAATCTTCCATTGACTCCTTTTTTTCAATATTTCCCACTTTCGCACTTCAGTCTCCAATTGAAAATTATATCTTTCTTTGGTATATTATCTAGTACTTTCTGTAGTTCATTGTAAACCTGTTCTCTTTCACATTTTTAATAATTCAAACTTCATTTCTTCTTTATTGCTGGTGTCCTGAGTGAAACACTAGGTGATCACTATATCCAAATTATCCGACCCCTGTCCATTTCAGTTTACTTATTCCGAGTAAGCAAGGGCTGCGCCCATCATCAGTAGCACGTTAAGTGCTATCCGATCTGGGGTGGACATCGTCAGGCACTACAGCTATTTTACTTGAGACTGGCACTTTTTCATTATATTTTCTTGGCAGGATACTGTAGCAGTTTGCCATTGCTTTCTACAGATTGCAGTTTTCAAATAACTAAAGTTTAATTGTCACCATTCATTTGGCTGTAACACATTTATACCTACAGCAATAGTACACGATACCTTACCATTTATTCAGTAAGACAAAATCTATGCTTAAGCATCTCCACCCCGCTCTGTCGGTGGTGCACGGATGTAGTTTAAAGTCGTACCTAGGAAAGCTATTTGAGCCATATCGTGGATTCTTGCAGGTTCTACCTCTGGTCAGAGTGAACCTGAGAGTAGTGGTAATCAAGGGGTAACTCCATACTCCCCAGAACCTAAGAACTCCCGAACCAGAGCTTTACCGTACACATCAATTCAAATTCATTGCCCATGTCTATTTTTATATGCTATATTGCTACTATTTTCTGTTTTTTAACATTTTTATTCGTATAAATAGGCCTCTTGTGTTGTCATACTTCTGAATTACTGAGCACACTCTTTGTCCATAGTGTCCTGCCCCATAAATATTTTCTTAACTTGATGATGTACTCTCCATAGGATCTCATACCAGTTAACAACCAGCCCAATAAGTCTTGTTTGGTTTGACTGAAAAAGTTGTTCCACCTTGTTGTATTGCTCTTAAGCTTTTGTTTTGGAAGAATTTGTTCTTCTACTTTGGTTTCACTTGACAACATTTTTTATTACTATAATATAGTTTTATTGTTTTCTACCTTTACTATTAAACTTCTCTGCTATTTATCATATAGTTTTCACCCTTTGGAGCAATTCTTTCCGTTTTTCATAGTTTTTACTTTCCTCCAATTTTTAATATGTAGGACGTATGAAATGATCATTTCAAGGTTTTCTGGTGGTAGTGGCAAAGAATTTGTTTTTGTTGTGCTTTTACTTCTAATAAACAATTTTTTGTTGCATTTGTTATTTTCTAAACTTTTTTCTAATAATTCAAAGTGTGGTTACAGTATTGTTACTTTTCTTTTCTTCAAAGCTTTTTATTCCTTTTGTAATTTACATTGGGAGTAATTCTATTTGCTCTGCTGGTTTTGTGTCCTTACTCTTAGTTTTCCATCTGTAACAGTAATAATCTTGCTCTTCATTTTCTTTTCGCGTCTAAATTTCATTATATTGGCTTACTTTCTTTAACATTCTTATCCTGGAAACCATTCTATATTTTCAATACGCTACAAGTGTTCACGTAGGAGTTTATGACTAACTTTAGAAACTCAAATTTCTTGTCAAATTCGATAATTTACTTTATTATTTTATTATGATAATTATGCATTACCTAATGGAGTTTTGTGTTGTCCACTTTACCAACTTAAAAAATTCACAGATATTAAATTTAACTAGCAATATGACAAATATTGGTTACAAATAAATTTTTTTTGAAGATAATGCAATGGGAATATGTATTAAGTATATATAATGTATATCAATTAGTTTTGTGGAACAGGTAACAGAAATTGTGAAATATAGTTACACTGTAAGCTGTTTAATGAGATCTTTGCTGTATCACCAAAGGTTTAATTAAGTCTTATAGATATTAATAGATATTAATATTTTTTAAAGAAACAATATACCGCAGATTGGAAATAAGATAAGAGCAATGAGAACAAGGAAGATAATATCAAATATGACGAGAAAAAATCCGCAATCAATTAATGTTTTTTGGTAAAAAGTGAAAATATCTCAGTTGACATGAACAACATAAAAAATCTTGTAAATGTTTAAGTATTACTTATCTGATAGCTTTGAGTGATTTTTCACCTAAATGATACAATAAAGATCTAAAGCAAAATCAAGACGCCTGTACAGACATCTATTTTAAAACAATTTTTTTTCCTGAGCTTTATATTAAAAAAAAAGCATATTTGAATTTGGACAATATGAAGTTTAACCAAAATGTTTCTTTTCTTCTTCTTTTTCATGATTTTTTTTCAGTCATTTTGATCAATACTCCTTTATTTTACCTCCAAATTCAATGTCTCTTTGTTTTTTGGTCTCCTTCTCCTTATAGGCTGTGGCAGTCTTATCTCGGTCAATTTTTGTTCTCCCTTTCCTTTTCTATTTCCATCGACATGGTTCCACCAACTGAAAGGTCATGTTGCATTTAAACTAAGGTTTATTTGACTTATTAATCGTTGTGCTTTATCTTCTTCTAATTTTTGGTAAATTATCTTTCCTGTTTATAGTTAAATTGTCTGTCTTGCACATACTGACATTCAATTCCTTTGCTATGATGCTCTCTTTTATGACTGTATTTTGAATTCCGCTTCAGAACACGTGAAAGCGACCCTCTTTGTTCACATCTTTCCATGGTTTGTCGATAATAATTGCAAAGTGCAAATTAATTTTAAAGGTCAGCCTTGATAAATTCTATTTTTAAGTTATATTGGTTGAAACCTGCCTACAGCAAAGTTTCCTATTGTCTTGTTTCTCGTAACTATTCTAAACATAGCTAATGTAAGTCTGTGACACACTACCTTCGAAACTCCATTGTTGCCGTTTTGCAAACCAGGCCAAATCAGTACTTTTTTCCTGTTTCATAACTTGTATGCTTCTACATACCCAAATTTTCTCTAGTTAAGTTCTCTTAAAGCACTTTTCTTGTTGCAGACTTCAACTTTTATGGATCTAGTTTACTATCTACAGAAAAATTCTCTCGAGCTGGTTCGTCGTATCACTCCGCGGTCACAATGCTGAAACGATTGTATAAACATATTTCAATCCCGGCAGTTCACATAAACCATTATCTAGGAATGTGTAACAGCGTAACCACAACAAGGCTGACAAATGATAAAGAAATAGATGGAACGAACTCACCAAGTAAATAGGCTGACCAAAATCACAACGACGGAGATTCAGTTAAGCCATATTGATCTTGACCAGATTTCTTAATTAAATATAATAATACAAGACTCTTCTTTATCCTAGCATGTCAAATAAAAAACCAAGCAAGCCAAAGGCTTTAGACGTATTATCACTAGGTTTCTTGGGAAATGGTTGATATGTTCTATTAAGCACCAGTATCCGGTACTTGTCAAGTTATGAAAGTAACATTCACTCTATGCCATTCAATAAATGAACACTATCGACCAGTTCAGGGGCTGGCACTTATTCCTTTTCAAAACACATTAGACTTTTGTTGATGAAATTCACTGTAACCTGTTGGAGTCACAAAATACTTTAAACCGTTGGAAAAACTGAGTAAAGAAGCCCAAGACCTTAAAATATCATGTTTGCCTCTGATGGATTTAAAACATATGCTCTTTAGCCTTGCTTGGCAACCCACCTAGAGATAGTGTTTCGAGAAAATATAGTATAGTAGTATCCCTTTATTACCACTGGTCTTTTATGACAACAATGTGTAGTAGACAGTGTCCACTGTCGCTTTATCTAATACCAATTCAAAACCCACCAGTTGGCTTAGTTAGTCTGCATGCATATGGTCTGCGTCTAGGTGATAGTTTTGGGTACCTAACTGGATCCAATACTGACACCTCAATGAAGAAGAAAATTTGGGATATTGGAGTACTATTACTCGAGACCTGGAAAAACCTGTTATCCTCAGAAAAATACCCTCTATTTTGCTTTATAAAAGTTCAGCACTTTTTATTTCAATTTTTCTTCTGTAAAAGCTTTCCTTGATTCCGAAATAATTTTTTTTTTCTTTTTGTGAGACAAGCCTTGAATACAATGTTAGTAAAAAGGATCTTCATATTGACTCTTATTTACCTTTGTTTCGACTAGTCTCTACTACTTATCGTCAAGCTCTTGTAATCTATGCACGACAGGATCGTCCAGCATTTTGGATCTCAAGAATTAGAATCTAATGATGAGCATTTTATAACCTTTATCTCTTCTCTAGGCCATTTATTACCCTTTTTTGGTATTTGTCACCTTCTTCTGAATCTTGCATAGTTACTATGGCAGTACAAGACTCCATTGCTATCGGTCTTTATATTAGTTGTTGATTTTCCCACAAGACGTACTGATTAGGAAGCAGGAGAATCTTGTCTTGTAGATAATTTTCTGTTCCTAAGCATTGTACAATTTAAACCTTTTTATTATCTTCAGATTATGTTGTTGTCACTGTAGAGTTTGAGGCAAGTCTGCAAGTCTTTCTGACAACCCACATCATCTGAGTCTTCTGAAATCGGCCAGGCTGACGTGGATAGATTTTAAAAATCTCTTGGTACCATTTTTTAGGATTCAGTCCTTATTAAATTGGCTTCTGATGCTGGTACTGGATTTGCAGACTATGTTCAAGTGGAAATTTAAATGCTTGTACCTAGATGTAGTTACAAAGTCAAACCTTATTCTAATTCATTGTTAAATATGCAAAGTTCTTCTACCATTACTCATTGTAACAATTACTTTATTAAGCTTACAGGTGATGAAATTGATGACTCTTGGGTTTCGTTTACACTGGCTTCCAACACTTGTTCTTCTTCTTCCACTAGCTTGAATCACATTTAGATGGGATCGCCGGTGCGGATTTGCATTCGCCATTCCCTCCTGTCTTGCGTGTCCTCTTCAGTCGCACCAATCTCTTTCAGATCGTCCCGGATGTTGTCACGCCAACGCCTTTTCGGTCTTCCCCGTTTCCTCTTTCCAACCACTAGACTGTCCATCCGTTTGCCAACATAACTGTCTTCCCTTCGGCACAAGTGACCCTACCAACGCAGTATCGCTTCCCTTAACTTTTTCCCCAACTCTGTTACTTCCAACCTTGATCTAATCACCTCGTTTCTGATACAGTCCAATCTTGTCACTCCCAACGAGAATCGCAGCATCTTCATCTCTGCCACCTCCATCTTTCTTTCCTGGGTCTTCGTCATAGCCACCGCTTCCATCCCATAGAGCAATGCTGGTC
>RDPX01000140.1:1205469-1253952 GCA_003991215.1 Morbakka virulenta | reverse complement strand
CATCCTTTCTGCTCTTCAGGTAATAATTCTTGTCCCTCTAGGTATCTGTATATTTCGTCAGAGAATATGCCTGTAAGTAATTTCCACGCAAGAGGTAGGCATGTTATGGGCCGGTAATTGCTTGCAACTGTACCTTTGGATTTATCTTTTTGTATAAGCACTGTCCTTCCCTTTGTCATCCACAATGGTGTTTTACCTTCCTCTAAGCATTTTCTTAGACTTGATGCAAGCTGCGTGTGCATGCTTCTGAATTTCTTTAGCCAGAATCCTTGGACCCCATCTGGTCCTGGTGCCTTCCAATTGGGAAATTTTCTTAGGATTTTCTTAATCGTGTTTTCTGTGATGTGAATCTATTCTTGACCAACAACTTCTTTAACTTCTTCATAAAACCCCTTGAGCCGTACCGCATCTTTCTTGTGCTTTCCTTTTTGCTCCAGATATCAGACCAGAATGTTCTTGCTTCTTCTGGATCTGGTGCTTCACTTTCCTCCCAGCCTTGGTCGTTGTTTAGTTGCTGGTAAAATCGTCCTTCATTGTTACTGAATAATCTGTTCTGTTGAAATTGAGATATCCGCTGATTGTATCTCTTTATTTTGTTATTATTATTATTATTATTATATTATTATTATTATTATTATTATTATTATTTATTAATACGAAAGTCCAATAAAGATTCATCTGCACTGATGTTGATCAGCTGAAAAAAGTTACCTGGATGATCAGTTATGTAAAGCAAGAAGGGAGTTAAACCAAGAATAGAAGATTGAGAAACACCAGCATTAAGGAAATACCTATCAAATGTAATTCCATCCTGTGTGACCAGTATTTAAAGATCTGAGCAAAAGTACCAACTGGTACCAAAGACTCTTTCTCAAATATCGTGACCAGAAGGATTATGAAGGAAGAAAGGTTGCCAAAAATTAAAAAATGGCTTGTGAATATCCAAAATGTAAAGCACGCCTTTCGCCAGAGGTATTTACAAATCTGTAAATAAATTTAGTGATCACAACCAAAAGGTCACCAGAAATGTGAGTTTTTCCCATCCCTACTTTGAAAATTGTTGCTATTTTAAAGCATTCTCAAGTATCATGTAGTATCAAAAAGCTTAATAGACAAATAATCTAATATTATGTGCTTGGATGTGCAGCATTAACAACTGAGACAACGATCTTTGTGAAGATCATACTAAAATATAAAATATATTTGAAGAAAGTACTCAGTAGCTTGAAAGTAAGCAATAGTTTTAATGATCTGAAATACTGATGTCACAGTTTTTGTGTATAAAGCACAGTTGTCATCTTTGCTATCATCCAATAAGGGCATACGCTGGTGAGTGCAAAGGAATATTTTGTATTTTTGAAGGTTTCGAGGTGAAAAAGGTTTCAAAACTGTTTGTAAAAATTTATTAGTTAAGTATTCAACAACTTGTGCAAGCAGTCGATCAAAAACGACAATGAGTAAAGGCCATGGTAACTCTCATCAAAGGTGAAAACATACATACCTATACGTATGCCTTTCCTTAGTTTTACCAATATTGTGACCGACTATACGCTTTTTACGTACAATTGAGGAGTAAATTCAAAACCGAGATAAAATTCCTAAGGATAAATCAACAAGATATGAGCTTTTAGGGCTAATATCATAGAGTTCTGTACAACTAAATGAGATCAATTAAGCCTTTCCACACTGCGTGGTGTTAAGAGCTCAAAGGATGTAACTTTAGACGTAAAATTAACTGTCGACTTTTTAAATTTCTGTTCCCCGCTTTTCTGAAAAAAATATTAGAGTTTCTTTGAACAAAAGCAATAATAAGATAAAATCACACTTTGCATGCCTCTGTGACAGCAGGACTTCTAACGACCATATGTTTATCCAGAAAAATTTTGATATAACCATACCTTTCTATCAGCTCAATTACACCATGAGGGTAAAAACTTGGGAAATATAACGTAACAAAAACAACCAAGTCAATGATGAGACAAATCATAGCCTATCAAATAATATCCGATTACATTCTTAACCTTTTGGACTATACAGTTGGCTCTCTCTAATTTGAATCTTTACTATTCGAATATTTCTATTATTCGAATGAATTTAAAGTCACATTCAATTTTCTTTAAGAAACTCTTTTAACTGACTTTCTACTATTTGAATCTCTGTAGTTCGAAAACCTTTATAATTCGAACGAATTTTAAGGTTCCCTCTGCAACATTCTCTCTCTAATTTGAATTTCAGAGTGACCTGACTTTTATTTCTCGTTCATGTCTAAGCGACTCCATGTAGATAAAAAAATTGAGACCAAGTGTAAAGCTTTGTTAAAATTAGAGAAAGGAAAATACAATAAAGAAGTTGCTCGATCATTTGGTATCCCGCTTAATACGCTTTCAACTTGGAAAAAAAGTAAGGAAAAGGTTTTTGAGACTTATGAAAAAGGGAATGCTAAAACCAAACGGATGAAGTCTGATACCTATGAGCAAGCCAATAATGCTGTATTGAAATGGCTCACACGCGTACGAACAGAAAATGTTCCTGTTAGTGGCATCCTTATCAAAGGAAAAGCTCTTTATTTTTCAAAAGAATTACACTATAAAAAATTTCAAGCATCGGTTAGCTGGTTAGAAAAATGGGAAAAAATTTAATATTTAATTTACTGAAATACAGTATGAAGTTCATATTTATAACATTTTAGGAAGTCTTTCTTTGAGAATATTAATGTACTTTTCTTCTGCTGTGAAAATTAAACGTAACGGTACCTTCATTCACAACCCTTTTTGTTTACAACTTTACCAACGACCACTACTTTGCATTTGTTTTCTCTGTCAGCTTTTAGAAAATAAAATATCGTCTTTGCGTTCTCTTGCAGTTAAGAAGCAACTTGCTAACTTAGAGAAAGGAAAGCAGCTACCGAAGATTTCCATCTTAACAGCAATGTCAATGCTCAACAAGGTTTGGGGTTCTACACCTAATCGCACTTCCTTGAACTGTTTCAAAAAGTCCGGTATTTCTAAAGAATCTGCGGAAAAGGCGTTAAATGATGATGATGACCCATTTGCAAACTTGGATGTCGAAGAAGATGTCATTGAGAATTTACAAGGTGATCTCCAAGTGATGAAAGAAAAGTTCAAATTAGATTTTGAAATCAGTGTTTCCGGTATCATATCCGATGAAGACACCATTGTCGAAGTGACTGGATGTGTTAGTAGCAACGACAGTGAGGATGATGATTCCGACGACGAACAACCAACCAAATAGTGGACTAAACCCCATTTCAAAGATGCCATAAATGCCATTTCCATACTCGAGGAATACAGCAAATTCACGAAATTTGGAGTCGATTTGAGGAAAGCACTCAGTGACGCAAGTCGTGTGCTTGATTTAGACTACCTTGCAAGCAACAAACAATCAAAAATTGAACATTTTTTTCAGAAATCTTGAAACGTAGGAAATAAAAATGATTTTCAAAGAAATCTCAATTTTGTTGTTGTTGTTTTTTCAACTTATTAGTTTTTCTCATTTTTCAAAATTTCCGATTTCTCTCTCTAATTCGAATTTTTATCCTTCAAACCTGAAAATTCGATTGAGAGAGACTTTCTACTATTCGAACCTCTCTATAATTCGAATAAAAATTTGTCTCCCTTGAGATTAGAATTAGGGAGATCCAACTGTAGATGGCTTCTTGTCGCCATAGTGATATATGCCATTCATATTTTCAGACTTTTCTGCAAGCATGATTAATTTTGCACTTTACATAAACATTCCATTCGAAACCTAAATTTCTTAATATCCTCCTGTTGTAGAAGAAAATCAGGTTATTGTTTGGACAAAATATCTATATTAAAAATTCTGAACTTTATGAACTCAGAGGAAGCCATAAGTCTAAGAGCTTTATCATGTCTTGAGTCGCAAGCTTTTTTTTGTTTCCAAAAACAATGTGTGATAAACAAACAAACAAATTTTGGAGTTGTGCAGTAGTTTACTATAACATCAGCTCAACAGAGAAGTCCACAAACGGAAAGGACTTGGCAGAAAATTATCAGTTAGCAAATCTTTAGTTTCTTATTGCCTTTATTAGTCTCGCGACTCCTATCCGTAAGTGACAGGTTATTTATCCACCTCCACTTATGGCTACTGTGGCAATAAGATGCATTTGATTTATTTTGAAAATCAAAAAAATTTGCCATTATTCTCTACAATGATGGACTGTAAATCTGAAGGAGCACATTACATACAACATTCAATTTATTACATCGAGTTATTAAGGCTAGTATTTTTGTGTGTTTTATGATATGGGATATCATAGCGCTATCAGTTGTTAGGTTCTAACAAATATTAATTGATTTTCTAGCTCAGAGTGTATTTACTTTAAAAACAGTTTTAACTACATTCTTCCGCTTTTTTTTTTGTTCTTTCAATGAGAAATACATATTCTTTCTTTTGAAAGGAAAGTATCAAGATCGTTCTCTTGCTATTTTTTCGTGAAAATCTCTAGCAGATTGCTTTGCGAAAGTAAGTGTATGGCAGACGTTACAATTCACAGTACATAGGATTGGTAATATTAATTTATTAGCTGTAAGAGTTATGGTGTCCCAACCAAGTTATCTTTAATGACATCATTGCCCCCACATAAAAAATTCCCCTATTAATTTAATAGGTACATTGAAATAAATAGAGGCTGAAAGTGACCAAATGATAACAAATTTAAACATTTAACATTTAAACATTTAACATTTNCGAGTTATTAAGGCTAGTATTTTTGTGTGTTTTATGATATGGGATATCATAGCGCTATCAGTTGTTAGGTTCTAACAAATATTAATTGATTTTCTAGCTCAGAGTGTATTTACTTTAAAAACAGTTTTAACTACATTCTTCCGCTTTTTTTTTTGTTCTTTCAATGAGAAATACATATTCTTTCTTTTGAAAGGAAAGTATCAAGATCGTTCTCTTGCTATTTTTTCGTGAAAATCTCTAGCAGATTGCTTTGCGAAAGGAAGTGTATGGCAGACGTTACAATTCACAGTACATAGGATTGGTAATATTAATTTATTAGCTGTAAGAGTTATGGTGTCCCAAATAAGTTATCTTTAATGACATCATTGCCCCCACATAAAAAAATTCCCCTATTAATTTAATAGGTACATTGAAATAAACTGAGGCTGAAAGTGACCAAATGATAACAAATTTAAACATTTAAACATTTAACATTTAAAGCAATTTAAAGTGAAGTACATTGAGTAGAAGGTAAGTAGCTAAAATGTTTTATAACAATTTAATTGTTTTTGGAAAAAAGCCAAAAAATTTGTACTGGTAAGTGAGGCAAAAATAATTTTATCTACTTATCAGTTTTCTAAAATCTTTTGGTGAATCATCTCTGGCCTAATATCGATAAAATATGATAATTTTCAAGGCAGGTTGTAATATAAACTTTTCAAACAAAACCTTAAATTTTGTTTTTAAAGAAAATATTTTTCGCTCTCTTTAAGGATTGTTTGAACGTCGTACCCAATTACCAAAATACAGGTAATACCCTTGGATATTATAAAATCAAATAAAGAACATCTGTTGAAGTCTGCGGTTATTGTTAATTTTCATGAATCTTCACTTAAAGGACTGTATTAAAAAATACATTATCCAAATTTTTATTGGGTAATTAAATGTCGCGACTTCTTAAATTACGCCCATGCTTGCATTCAACCTAAGGTAGTCTGATGTTGATAAGGAATTTAAGTATTTTCTTTGTTTGGAGAACTAAAAAGGTGGAAAGAAGAGCATCATTTTCTAATTACTTGGGAACTTTGTCCAAAAGGTAAAGCTGACATAATGATGCTTTTTATATTTATGTTACGAAAAAAGCTTAAAATGCCAACATCGGCTACAGATACTGTTTTCATCTTTTTACCTGTTTCAAACCTGTTTCCTATGCTGTTTTCTATAAAAAACCTATAAGATTAACCAATCTATCACCATTTATTTTTTCAAAATAAGCACAATTAATATATCTGAACAACTGATTTTCGTTAAAAAGGTCCTCTCAAATTCCAGACAATGCCAAAAAAAAATATTAGGTACTACTCAAAGTTCAGTATAAATTTTAAAGCGTAATGTATTTTTATGTTACTGTTTTTGTTTAAAATTAAATAAATATCTTTTATGGGCAGTGGAAATGTGTACTGATAGAACTGTATGAAAGAATAAGGTGTCCTTAACCTACCACCATCCTTAAGGACATACCTTAAAAAGGTACCCTTTTAGCCTTCCTAACCGGCGTTAACAAAGCAGTACCTATTAAAGCTGCTGATTGGCAGACTCAATGTCATATCTTGGAACTTCTTCATACAACCAAGCTAATGACGGGGATCACTAATTAGTGTGTCAAACTTGTTACTGTGCTGCATCTGAAAAGAAAAGGACAATGTATGTTATTGGTCAGTCCTGCTGATAATCTGTGTCTTAGCCCTGGTTTCCGCTTTCTATTTCTATTTTTAAACGTATTATATATTTAACCAAACAAATTCCCTCCAGTACCTGGCAGTTTTTTAATGACCATGAATTACAAAGAATATCCTAATCCAATACTAACTCTACTTGTGATGTTGGTATTGCCACTACACAGGCACACAAAATGCTGTCACTTTTAAAACTAGCTTTTAGAAATGCCAAAAGTCTCGCTTTTTTTCAAAACATTTTTTCACTCTAACGCTTTTTATATTATTCCACTTTGTGAGGTGAGCCTCAGGGATAGAGTCAGTAATAGTAAACTTCATGTTAATTTTTTATTTACCTTTGTTTGGACTGGACTCTACACACATCTTCATTATCTTTCTATCCATGCATGAGGGATCTTTCAGCTTTTAAATCCAAGAACCAGAATTTGGAGATAATTATCTTCAATTAAAATTTAAAGCACATGCTCAACTTTGCTCACCTTTCTCCGCCTTGTCCTGAACGGGTAGCGAGTTTTTGCCGAAGTCCTACCTCTATCTGTGTTCGCCATGCTGTTCTATTCGCTGTGAGGTCTTCTGGAAGGTTGCACACACGCATGTCCCTCTTGATTGTGTCCTTCCACCTGTGCCTTGGGCGTCCGTGATTTCACCTCCCTTCTACTTTCATTTCGCTCGCTCGTCTGATGTCATCATTTTCTTCCCTTCTCTTAACATTCCCGAACCACTCTAATCTACTCTTCCGGATCAAATCTTTGATGGGTATTACACCTTCCTCCTCCCTGATCTCTTCATTTCTTCTCCGTTCTTCTAGGCTGATGTTTAGGCAGTATCTCAACATCAACATCAGTATCTCAACATAAAATTAAAGCACATGAAAAGATAATAATCCTTTCAGGTGCTTTAAATTTTATTTTCAGGGCACTTTTTATCTATTTTTCTTGCATCGGTGCTTTTTTGTTTCTTGCTCAGGTATTGAGAAGATATCAACTCCACTGATAAGGCTTTTGATAAGCATCACACTGTTGACAACATTACCTTTGGCAATTTTTACTCATCTTATGATCTGGTTACCTCATTCTAATATGACTGCTAGATATAAAGAATTTACTTACAACTTCATTCTTACTCAGCATCTTGCACAACTTATTGATTTCCCACAAGATTGCCTGAATTAGACTCAGAAGAACTTTTTTCTATCTCTTTTAAATCTCTTGTGTATTTTTTAGACCTTTTGTGTATTATGTTAGGTCTCCTTTAAATCCTTTTAATAGACTTTTCGACTTTTTATTGTGACTTCCGCTCTTGAGCATTGTATCTTTTACTTGTTACCACCTTTTAATCTTTGACCATATTGTCACTGTAGAGGCTAAGACAAGGGTTTTGTTTTCTGGTTACAAAACATAAGAAGTTTAAATATTACTAGGCTAACTGCGATGAATGTTACTTTTTTAGAGAGGTTTCTTGCGATTCAGTCTTGGTCAAATCGGCTTTTGGAGCTCTAACTAATATCACTGATTGAGTTAAGATTTATATTGAAACATGTGTTTTAGTTTAATACTTATTGTTCTTGTGCTACTGCTCATCACAGCCATTTCTATCTTCAGTTCCAATGTGATGAAACTAATAAACCTTGCGTTTCTTTCAGAGTGACTAACAGTACTTTTAAAAGAATGACTACGGTTGCTAAACGTCGAGCTTCAAGATTTCTGGAAGATTTAGAATAGTGTCCTAAATTCTGGGAAGTCAGTAGTACCTGCACGGTTTGATGAGGTGTGATTGTCTCTGTTCTCTAGGAAAAGTGCTAGGGTTTTTTTTTTCAATATTATTTTTTGTTGATTATTCTTTTCATCCTACTAGAACTTTCGACATTGTTTTTCTTTGTAAACAGATTTTAGAGACAGTATCTCTTACAATACACTAGACGTATGGCTGCCAATTTTTCAAAGGAATGGCAACAACACAACAAAATACAAACTTAGTAAAGAACAAACAGATCTAAAGTACGCTCCTAAACTTCCAAATTTAGAGTACATAAACAGGAGTAAACTTTACTCAATGTGATACTGATTTAATGGTCTTTTGAATTATTGCAAAAAGTAAAAAATCACCAGGGTCATAACATGATTACCACTTGTTTACCATTATAACTAGATTACCACTAGTGGGTGGAGACCAAACTAATTTTTCATATCCACAGCAAACACTAGTACACTCTACACATGACTAAAAATATATGGTAATGATAAATCTTAAGAGAGAATAATTGTATACCCAGTGTCATGGACGACTAAAATGATATCTTGCATTGAACTTAAGTTATCATGTACCTAACCTTAGAAATATAAAGTGTAAAGTCATTACTTGATCATGCCATATGCACAGCCTTGATGGGCAATAAAACTACATAAAAATAGGTCGCATGTGAGGCTCGACACTGTCATGCATGTAGCTATGCAATTGACAAGCATTTATACACAGTGCTTTTAACAATAAACCTATATGTTATAAAAAGCTATAAGAAGTAACTGGAGAGAGAAACTGGCTCAACAAGATGTTTTCTAAAGAATCGATTAGGTCAAATAAATCTAGAATCACTGTGTTTTTATTTTGTTCTTCAAACAATTTAGCACCTTTGTCCAAGTATCAATATTATGAATTTTTTACATAAAGGGGCTGAAGAACTGTATCTTGACGTTTATTTGCATTGACCTGCCTGTCTTACCTATATAACCTTAACTTGCACTCATTTTACGATTAAATTACCATCGTAATTCATGAAAAGTTCACACAAAACTATAAGTTTCTTTGAATCAGGAAAACTCAAAGGAGATAAAATTACTACTATTACTACAGGTCATAGGCTTTGCCTCTGCAGAGAAGAAAAGGGATAGGTTTTTCTTTTAGCGATCAATTATAGCATTATTTGTACCCTAATGCGAACATTTTCTACTTTAAATGTCATTAGATGTCAAATTCAACTTAATCTATGGCCACGTGGCAAGTCGTACTCTTTATCATATATGTTAAACTTACATTTTACTTCAAAATTTTGTTTCAATTTTTTTTTGTTTAACAGATCACACCCCTGTTCACAAATGTGCATTTGCCACATGGTAAAGTATCCACCACGTTTTTCAAACAGTAGCTTCCTTAAGGACTGATATAAGGAAGGTCCATAATTAGACCGAAATAAACTTTTTTTAGTCCCTAATATGCAATTAGGTATTTGGTTTGTCATGATAATTTTTACAGTCAAGCATATATCTAATAGGAATGTGTGTGCTCCTCAGTTTCTTCTTCATATTCATGCACTGTTTCAGCTTCTTCGGTTAGCAGTACGATTTCAAGCTCTTCAGAACTTGTCTTTTCAATCCATTTCATACGAGATTTTATGTGGTACAAAGTTTAATTTAGCCAACATGCCAGGAATGATATATAGCTGAGATAAGGATAGAAAAATTTAACTTTTTAGGCAAGGTCTGACTTATCAATCAACATATCCGTCTCTATCTTTGATTTAAAATTTAGGAAAAATCAGTAAGAAGCTGAAAAAACTGACAGCTAGTTATAAAAAACTGGTATCCTTACTTCACAGTTTTATTTCCCATAAACATCAGGTAAGGTATGTAGTGACAATCAAATTAAAAGCATTATCCAGATTCGTTATTATTTTATGTTTGGGATGCCTGTGGTGCGCCCACAAACACTTATGTCAGCGAACTCTTTTATCGAGCTGCTATGTTTTGTTGAATTGTAATCAGCGTGTAGTTTTCGCCGATTAAAGCCTCATAAACGAGGGAAATGTGTCATGTTCTTCGCAACAATTTAATCAGCGAAGAAAAATGGATAAAGTTCTAAGGTCTGAGAGATTCAGTGCTGATCCAAGGTCGTCTGGAGCTTCCAAATCGTGGATTCACTGGCGTTGAATTTTTGAAAACTAACTTCCTCGCCGTACTAACGGAAGATGGTCTTGATAAATTTCGAGTATGTAGAGGAATGTGACGTTTACGACTCTGCCATCGAAACTCTTCAAAATATTTAGGTGAAACCGACAAACGAAATATACGCCAGACATCTTCTCGCACGGCTGCCAAATATTGCGAGAAATATGTACGGGATGCTTTTTTTCTGCTTTACATTCTAACCAAATTCATCAAAGTCTCCAAGAAAGCAAAACTCTAAATCCGAAAACGATGTTTGATCAAGCCAGGGCACTAAACGATGTTTGATCAAGCCATGCGCAGCTCAGAAAGTTACTCTGCTCCTCAACCTATTGCTGCTGTACGAAATGGTCACTCACTCAGCAACCAAACCAAGATACTGTTAAGTATCTAACTCAATACTTGCAGCCAGAGATTCCAAGTGCTTCTTTTGTGAAAATTCTAAACACGCCCGCCCTCAATAAGTGGCAGAAACGAGGACACTTTCTTAAAGTATGTCGGGCTAAGGTCTCTAAGCCCAACGAAGTTTCAGCTGCACTCTGATCACCTACTCTTGCCACGATAGGAAGTCCTCCAGCACTCAAAAGGTCAACCGCAACTGTTATTGTCAACAATGACTTGAGTGTACAATCACTGTTTGGTAGCGGTAGCAGTGAGAGCTACATACATCCCAGCCTGGTTGAAGTTGTTGGCATCTCTGTTAATCCTGTACCCAGTAAGGTATCTATGGCAACGTCGTCGTTAAGCACAAAGACCGAGGGCTCTTGCACTGTAACTATTAACTACCAAGGACAAACGTATAAGGACGTCCATCTCTCAGTTATGCCAGGATCATGCTCTGATCTGATTTTAGGACTTGATTTCTAGTCCCAACATTGTGGAGTCACTTTCAAATATGGTTGTAATACCGCCGCTGTCCATATGCAGTCTCACTACTCTGAACATTGAACCTCCATCACCATTTTCAAACCTCACCACTGAATGCCACCCTATTGCAACAAAGTCTAGACGGAACAGTAAGGAAGACCTGACTTTCATAGCCAGTGAAGTAAAACGATTGCCTAAGGATGGCATAATTGAGCCAAGCCAGTCCCCTTGGAGGACACAAGTGGTTGTCACAAAGGATGAAAATCACAAGAAACGTCTAGCGAATGATTACCCACAAACAATCAATGGATTCACACAATTGGACGCTTTTCCTCTACCGAGGATCAGTGATGCCACCAATGAAATAGGTCAGTACACAGTCTTCAGTACCCTTGACCTTCAGAGTGCTTATCATTAAATTCCTTTAAAAGAATATTAAAAGGCTTACACTGCGTTCGAAGCCAAGGGTGGGTTTTATAAATTCACCCGGCTTCTCTACGGTGTCACTAATGGTGTAGCCTGTTTCAAAGGAGAAATCATGCGATTTGTTGAAGATCCTGTTGAAGATTCACCTTAAAGCTTTGTTTCCATAGATTGACAACATAACTGTCTGTTGAAAAGACCAAGATGAACATGACACCAACTTAAAGCTCTTTCAGGAAGCTACTCAAAAGGCTAATCTTACGTTCAACGAAAGCAAAAGTGTCTTCTCTACCTGGCGATTGCTATTACTGGGATAGGTCATTGACGATTACTGTATTTATCTAGACCCTGCGAGATTAAAGCCTCTACTGGAACTCCCATTGCCACAAAACACAAAGTCTCTTAACAGATGCCTGGGATTTTTCTCTTACTATTCTCAATGGGTTCCCAACTTCTCTATCAAAATTAACCCTATAGCCAGCTGCAAATTATTTCCATTATTATCAGAAGCGAAGCAAACATTTCAAGATTTAAAGAGAATCATTGCCAAAGCTGCTGTATCTGCCATCGACGAGAGTATTCCATTTGAGGTAGAAACGGAAGCTTCAGATGTAGCAATAACTGCTACCCTTAATCATAAGGGTATACCAGTGGCTTTTTTCTCATGCACTCTCCAAGGTAACGAGCTAAAGCACTCTGTAGTGGAGAAGGAGGCCCAAGCAATAGTTGAATTTGTCAGACACTGGAGACACTTACTGGATCTCACTTCACTCTGAAAACTGACCAAAAATCGACTTCTTACATGTTCAAACAACGTCATCAAAGGAAGATTAAGAACGATAAAATCATGCGATGGAGGATTGAGTTTTTATAGATTTGACATAGTATATCGACCTGGAAGAGATAACTTTGCACCTGATACTTTCTCACGTGCCACATATGCTTCTAGCGCCAATGATTCCCTCTATAAGCTACACAACTCACTCTGTCACCCTGACATTACGCGATTCTGGCATTTCATCCGAGCAAAGGATCTTCCTTACTCACCAGAAGATGTTAAGAGGACTGAACTCGTGTCCAGTCTGCCATGAATGTAAACCAGTATTCCACAAACCCGACACAGCTCATCTCATAAAGGCTACTCAGCCATTTGAACGAATTAACAATGACTTCTTAGGACAACTTCCTACCAACAACAAGAACAAATACTTCTTGAATGTTGTTGATGAGTATTCACGATTTCCGTTCGTTTCTCTATGTCCAGATGCGTCCACTCCGACAGTCATTAAGTGTCTTACTTCATTTTTTTCCATATTTGGTATGTCCTCATATGTGCCTTCTGACCGAGGGGCTTCGTTTATGAGCCAAGAGTTAGGAATTCCTCGCCAGCAAGGGTGTGGCTACACCCTTGCTGGCGAGGAATTCCTACCACGTACTACCACTTACAACCCAACATGTAATGGTCAAGTCGAGAGGCACAATGGGACTGTATGGAAGGCTGTAACTGTGTCTCTCAAATCAAAGAATCTTAAGATTCTTTGATTTGAGAGACACAGTGGCAACTGGTCTTGCCAGATGTGTTACATTCTATTCGTTCTCTCCTATGTATCGCAACCAATGAGACTCCTCATGAGCGTTTCATGAACTTTGCTCGCCGTTCGTCCACTGGTAGTTCTATTACTTCGTGGCTAGCAGAACCTGGTCCAGTTTATGTTAAGCGGCATGTACAAAACAGCAAGTTTAATCCTCTGTTTGACAAGGCTGATGTTGTTCAAGCCAATACTAACCATGCTCATATCCGTTATCCTGACGGAAGGGAAATCACAGTTTCAACTAAACATCTTGCTCCTTATGGTGAAGTTCAACATCAAGAATCGTCCGACTCAACCCCGCTTCCTGAACCTAAGATTCCTGGTAAACGTCCTCCAGACAAAGTGGATCATGTTACTACTTCTACTCCTGGTTTAAGTGACAAATCAGAGTCCCTGATATTGAGACGATAACAAAGAGAGCGTCGTCCTGTAGATACATTCAATTTATGGGAAGGGGTGAATGTAGTGACAATAAAAAAAGGGGGTAAATGTGTCATGTTCTTTGCAACAAGGGACATTCAATGAGAGCAATTTTCTTGATACGATTGCTTAATTACGTGTATCAGTCTGCAGTTACAGAAATTGTATTAACTGCCAAAATATATACACAAGTAACGGTTCTTGTCTATGTTCTTGACAATATATACTTTAAACAGCGTTCTAACAATTAATATGAAATCTTCGACAACAGTTACAAAGTTAAGGCAATAATTTCATTCTACTTTATGTTATTCAAATAATGTTTATTTTTATTATGACATTTGGACGTAAGATTACATCATTGTTTAATAGCCTTGGTGGTTCAACATGCTTTTGGTTGGCTTCTTCTGGTCAAACATCGGCCAATGCGTAGAGCAACATACCTGTAGTAGGAGGCATTTTCAGCAATACTATATACTAGTGTTTATTGTTAGTTTTCTTTGTTTTCTTGTTTGCACAATTTATTAAACCTTGTTTTAGTCTCGCCATTTCACTTTGCTATAGGATTACGTCCAAGAAGATAACTAACTGATATCTTTTGTAAGTTGACTATTATGACCCAACATTAATTTTATCAAGTTACAGAAGAAAATTTTGACACTTATTCAAAAATTTATTTCTTCTTCTTACCATCCTATACAAAAGCTAAAGTTGGATAGTCGCTAGTCAGAGTTTTTGCCACAAAGTATGGTTCTGAAATAAAGTGAACCTTCCTCTCACGTTATTCCTGTTCATTGATTATTTTGTCTTGATCTTCTCTACTATCCAGACACCGATGCTAGGGATATTTGGTTGATCTTCACAAAAATTCACCTACTTCATCAAAATCAGGTAACTTGCCGTACATAAAGGAAAAATTTACGAGCTTGATAAAATAAATATATTTTCCAATAATTAAGTTAAACAAAAGGAAATGTAATCTAAAATACACTTAAACAATAGGAAGGTTAAACAATAACAAAGTTAAAATTAGTAAAGGTAATCATTTATAAAGTCATCTAATAGTAAACTTTAGCACTGGTAAATGTAATCAACAGTTAAGCAAACAATAATGAAATAAAACAATAGGAAATTTAACTAATAGCAAAGTTTATACAAATAGTAAAGTTAACCAATAGGAAAGCTTTATCCACTAGTAAAGTAATCAATTGCAAAACTTTATCCAATAGTAAAGTTAAATAATAGCAAAGTTTTATCCAATAGTAAAGTTAACCAATAGGAAAGCTTTATCCAGTAGTAAAGTTAAATAATTGCAAAGTTTTATCCAATAGTAAAGTTAACCAATAGCAAAGTTTTATCCAGTAGTAAAGTTAACCAATAGCAAAGTTTTATCCAATAGTAAAGTTAACCAATAGCAAAGTTTTATCCAGTAGTAAAGTTAACCAATTGCAAAGTTTTATCCAATAGTAAAGTTAACCAATTGCAAAGTTTTATCCAATAGTAAAGTTAACCAATTCCAAAGTTTTACCCAATAGTAAAGTTAACCAATAGTAAAGTTAACTAATAGCAAAGTTTTATGCAGTAGTTAAGTTAACCAATAGCAAAGTTTTATCCAATAGTAAAGTTTTTTAATACTAATTTAGAGCAATAGTAAATGTAACCAATATTAAAATTGGCTACGAGTAAATTTAACTAGCAGTAAAGAAAACTAATAGAAAGACTAGCCTGGAAATAGTACCCAATAGCAAACATAACCAATAATAAAGTTAAACAATGGTCAAGGTAACCAAAAATCTGGTAAACTAAAAGTAAGATTGAATAATGGAAAGTTACTTAATAACAAATGTAATCAATAAATAAAATTAGTAGTAAAGCTAACATGTTTAATGTAACCATTGATAAAATTACCCAATCATAATGCGAACAATATTACTTTTAATCACTTGCAAATTGAACTGGTAGTACGTTTCAGCAATAACAATATTAACTAATAAAAAATGTAACTAAAACAAATTTAATCAACAAAATAAGCCAACTTTTAGTAAAAGGCTACTAATAATAACTTTAAAACAATAATAATGTTAACCTAAAAAAAGTACCAAACAGTAAATGTATCCATCACTAAACGTAGTGAGTAAAATAGTTAATCAATATTAAATTTAACTAATAGTAAAGTTAAGCAATAGCGCACAACCAATAGTAAAAGTAACCAATAGTTAATGAATCCTATGGTGAAGATATCCAATCATAACGTTGAACAATACGAAGTTGAGCCACTTTCAGGAGCGTTTCAGCAGTACTAATGCTAGCTAACAAAAAAACTATACTTTAATAAATTTAATCGTTAGTAAAGGACAACTTTTAGTAAAAGGTTACTAACAATAATAATAATCTTAACCAACAACAAAGTTTACAGTAGTAAACTTTGTTGTTTACTACTGTAAACTTTGTTGTTTACTACTGTAAACTTTGTTGTTTAAGGGTAATCATGAACAAAAGTAATTAACAACAAAGTTAACCAGTAGTAATAATTTTCAATTGCCAAAGGTAAGTGATATCAAATTTTCCCAGCAAAGCTAAGAAATAAATCAAATTTTTCAAATAGTTAAGGTATTTAAAGTAGTCTTAACTAGTAAAGTAAACCGAGAGTAAAGTTAATGAATAGCAAAGATAACCAATATTAAAAATATCTAGTAGTAAAAAGAAGCGATAGAAATGTTAACAAACACCAAAGTTAAGAAATAGTAAAATTAGCCCAAATTTAACTTTTACTTACAATTAAATTTGAAAGTTGGTTAACTTTTTCTATCAATAAACTTTACTGTTAGTTAAGTTTGCTACTTATAAATTTTACATGTGGCTAACTTTACTTTTGATTAAGTCCAATAATATTTATAAACTTAGTGGTCTACTACTCACAACACTTATAGAATTGGACGGAGTACTTACATTAACGTTGTTGAGACAAAAATACGGAACTCTTGCAATGTACGCTATTAATATAACAAAATCAACTAATAAGTAATAAAAAAAGAATTGAGACTCATTTTTAGTTTGTTTCATTTTCTAATCTTATAGGAAAGGATCGTAAGTTTTGTTGCTCAAATTCAAATAAATGCATACCTTCTAATGACCACTATCAAACTGTGATTTAAAAGACTATGGTAAAAACCGTTGATGTTACATCTTTTCTTAAAGCAGTCAGTTAATCGAATTATAAATTTTATTAAAGGAAATTAAAAACTTACTACTGTGTTTGAAAATTTTTGGTAGCAATGTGCGTAAAAGTAATTTTAAGGAAGAAATAGAGGAGGTGTATTGAGGCGATCAAAACGAGTGTCAAGTTCTAAGCAAGATCTTGAACTACTGGCATAATAGATTCGACATTAGATAATATCTAGCAGATTGAAAAATTATCATGGGATAACAAGCTATATATACAACAGTATTTAATACAGCAGAAAAAAGTAATTTTGTAAAAAAATACTGATCAAGGTGGAAATATTTGAACGCTATAGAGAACTTATTTATTAGCTATAAGTTTGGCAATTGCTTGAATATATTTTCTTCAAAGGAAACCATTAGATATTGTCATGCAAAGAACACAAAAAGAACTACCTTTAGGTTTTTTGGTGCAATTTATGGGAATGATTAGTAGGAGAGAATTTTGGAAATGGTTTTAAGGTAAGGTGCTGTATTGGACAGTGTGTAAGGCACCTGTCATTAGGAATTCTACCTTAAAACAGTTTGAAAGTTAAACTCATGATCAGATCCACCCTGATGTTATCAACCATATTACAAGACGTACTAGGACAAGACCATAAAGTACAACTGGCAGTATGTAAATTTTATAAATTAGGGCTTTGATGTGATATGGTACTCTTTTTGAAGTCTAGACGTATTCTGTGTTTAACAGATGTTAATCCATCATTAGTGGAAGAGAGTTTATTCCCAAGATATACAAAACTGCGTACTTCTTCTCTGGTACTTCCATTTATTCTGAGATCAAGATTGCTTTGTGGATCGCTTGTCATACATTTTGTCTTTGAAATGTTTATAAAAAATCAACTTAGCTGAGTATTTTACTAAGCGGTCATGGAATTTTTGAAGTTCTCCCCAAGAGATATTTGCAAGTACAATATCGTCTGCAAAAGAGAGATTTGAAATTAGTTTGCCACCGATAGTGAACCCTGAAATACACTCTGACTCAGCTTTCCATATTACCGTGCCTATCACAACACAGAACAGCAATGCTGAAAGAATACCCCCTTGCTTGACTTCATTCAGAATCTGGCCTGGTGATTCTGATGGCCGTTTTTATTTGTGCCATGGAATTATCATATGTTAGTTTTAAGATGTTAATGTATCCTTTATTCATATTTGTTGTTTCAAGGAAATTCCACAGTTTTCCCAGTTTTATGTTATTGAAGGCCTTTTTGAAGTCAATAAATGCAATATGTAGAGGACTATTGAACTCTGTTGACTGCTCAATAATTTGCTAAGGCAATAACTCGTTCTATAGTTCCTTCCAAACATTTTAACACTCCATCCTACTGCCTTTCTTATAAATAACCACAATCAATGCTTGTTTCAACTTTTCTGGCATTTTTCCTGTTCTTAGCATCTGGTTGTATAGGTGTAGGAGAGCTTTTACAAGGGGCTCTCCACCTTCCTTTATAACATTCAGAATATATACAATCTAATCCAGCACTTTTTCCAAGTTTCAAATCGTGAATGGCACTTTTTCAACTTCACTTTTTAGTATTGTTGGCACTGAATAATACTGGGACTCACCAGTATTACTATCAGATGGGGTGTCATGATACAATTCTTCATAAAATTCAGCCGAGCGTTCTAAGATTTTGTCCTTATTGATTATTATGTTACCATTTTTGTCTTTAAGCCAACAAACTGATATGTTTTGGTTTACTTTGTAGCCTTTTTAGGGAAGCCTAAAATTGCTTGTGAAGTGGAAGCGCATTTACTTTATCAATTTCTTCTTGCATTTGTTTCAGACAGTCTTACTGGACCATGGTTTTAGCTTTTGTTTTGACGATTCGGTATTCAGCAAAGTTATTCCCACCTTTTTTCCTTGCTTTATGTTTCTCTTTAATTGCTTCTTCCGTGTTTGTTGACATGCATTAATCAGATTGAGCCTGTTGAGATGGCAATATTTTTTTTGCTGTTTTAAATATTCCATCCACTTGTGATTCCATTAAAAATATCTTTTGGTTCTGATACTTCGCCAAGGGCACTGAATCTGTTTGTAAGTTTAAGTTAAAATTGTATCCTGCCAGTAGTGGTCAGTATTTCAAGACTGAATTTTCTTGCCTTTGACTTGTGCTTTGGCCAGGAAAAACAAATTCTTATTTTAGTTCGTACCATTCTGTGATCAGATATATCGAGTACATTGAGAACTGTGCCGTCAAGGATGGATTGACGATAAGGCATATTTCTGGTGAGAATGAAGTCAATTTGATTTCTAGTCTACCATCAGGCAAAATCCAAGTATGAAGTGTTCTTTTACAAAATTTAGTATTTGTTATAAACAGGTTGTTTCTTGTACATTCTGATAATTGTTTACCTCTTTCATTAGCTTCACCAATAGCGAACGTACCAATTGGTTCAGGGTAGTTTGTTGTGTAGATTTCTTACTTTGCAGTTAAAGTCGCCCATAACAAAAAGATGATCTCTCTTTGGTACATTCTTAATTGTTACTTCAATTTGATCATACAAGACGCTGATATCTTCATCAGGATATGTTGATGTATGAAAGTCGCATTGAATAAATGCTCTCATTTTGTTCTCATTGTTAACGATGCTAGTCTGTCAAGTATCGGTTGATAGTCAGTAATATGTTGAATATGACACTTATTTACCAGAAATCCAACACCATTGGATCTGGATGTATTGTTTCCATAGAAGAAGATCTTGTGTCAGGAGCTATTTAGTTGTTGAATTTTACTTTCTTTCTCTTTTGTTTCTGAGAAGCCAATAACATCCCAGTTGACGTTTTCAACCTCACGAAGCAATGTATCTAACGCATGTGTGTGTTCACATCATTTATTGTTCTAGTGTTGTAGGTGCATATGTTAAAAATGTTATTGGTCTTTTGTCTTGTTCTCTGACCTCTGTTCGCTCCTGTCATACCAGTCCGAGGCTGCCGGTATGGCCCCCTGGTCGTGTCTGTCACATCAGTCCGGGGCTGCTGATGCACCCTCCAGTCCTGGGCATTGACATTAAACTGCATCCGGTTGTGGAATTTCGACGTGAGAGAATGAGGTTACCCTTTGCAACAACTACCTCCAGATCGCCCTTGGGCAAGGTGTAGCACCTGTCAGCCTACCCCGAGACCTTGAAGTATCGGGTTGGCATCCGGCGGGGTCTAGTCTGCCTAATGGGTAGAGGGGACTCTTTAGCCCTGACCGGCACCCTCCCCTATTGATGATAATCCATCTAAGAGAAGGAAACTTTGACATAAAACCAAACTGGATAGGAGAATTCATTGGCTCAGTAAGGCAATCTTCTAGTGATGGTGTCATAAACATAACACCTGCTTCCAACTTGTCATAAGCTATCACGGAAGTAGTAAGGCTGTGAAAACTATCACTGAAATGTTAGATTACGAGTACAGAGGGGGCGACCTCCGGACCCTTGTCATGCGATCAGGAGGGTGCATCTGAAGGAGTACAGAAAAAAGTAGAGTTCAGGTTGTGGACGAGAATCACTGAGAAAAAGAGCAGATACAGTGGATGAGCAAATATTTGTAGCAAGTTGTGAAAAATAAAAAGAATGCAAACTGTGTGGCAAAGATCTTTTAGTTATCCGATCTAAGTAATTGCAAGCTACCTAAATATCATGTATTCTTCACGTTATGATTGGGTAACTTTACCAATGGTTACATTAAATATGTTACCTTTAGTATTTGTTTTGTGTATTGGTTAAATTTGCCATGAAGTAACTTTTCCATTATTTAAGCTTTAGTTTAGTAGATTATTAGTTACCTTTATCATTGCTTAACTTTATTATTGATTAACTTGATTATGTTTGCTATTGGCTAATATTTCCTGGTTACCCTTTCTATTTGTTTTCTTCATTACTGATTAAATTTACTTGTAGCTAACTTTAATATTGTTTAACTTTACTATTGGATAAAACTTTGTTATTGGTTAACTTTACTATTGGAAAAAACTTTGATAGATAAATTTGAAATCTTCTAGTAGTAATAGAGCAAACTCATGAAAATTTGAATAAATTACTGGATAAATATAGTAAACATATATAAAGGGATTTACTACTAAGCCAAATCAACAAGCAAAATGTCAAAATGTACAAAATTGTTAAGTTTATTAAATATTTGTGAATAAATAATGATTAAAAGAATGATAATTGTAAAAAAAATCATGTAAAGGATAGATGGAGAAATAACATTTTAAAACTTCTATATAAAGAATTTTCTGGAATATTTATAATATTCTATTTTTGTACCGTCTATGTTGATTATTGGTTGCTGTCTATTGGTTGACCTACTTATAACCATCGTTTAGTCTTTTGGGCATTCATTTTCATATCATATGCTATTCCAACCTCATTGACTTTATTCACCAAGGCCTGGAAATCTTCCATTTTGTCTGCAACTTGTACAGTATGTCCTTCAACTTCCCAAATACCTTTTGTATATCCGACGTTATAGCATGTTCTTCCCTAGACTTATTCCAAAAATTGTAGATAGGCTTTGTAATTTCAGTCAAAAGGTCACCAGTGGAGTGAGATCCTAAAAATCCCTTACTGAAAACCAACGACAAAAAAGCTAGATCTAAAACAGAAGATTCTCGTGCCTCTGAATCACGATACCTTGAGAGAAAACCAACAGTCTGTCCAAGATCATGAGAAGTAGCTAAATGGTAAGTAACTTCTCCAGGTTTGTTAGTCTTATTAGAATAAATCAATCGGGTTAGCAGCTATTGGCAGTGTGATGCTTATTCATAATGTTATCAATGGCATCTGATGCTCTTTAATTACTGAGCAAAGGTCAAACAAAGAAGATCGCTGCACGTGAAAAAGCTCATCTTTACATTCATATGAAAATAAGTTGTAAAGTTTAATCAAAATAAAGGTAATTAGCCGTTAACGTGATGGTAGTCATTACTAATATTGTCAATGAATCTTGTCTCACAAAGCGTTTGAATATAAGAAGTGTCAGAATAAAGGAAAGTTAGCTTTCGCAAAAGAAATATTGGAACGAAGACTATGATAAAGCTAAGAAAAGAGTGTGTATTTAAGATAAGAGACTTTTCCTGATCAGAGAGCCAATACTACCATACCTCAACTCTACATCTCGGAAGTGAAGTCAACCTTAGACCTTAGCTCACTGTGCACTTTGACTATTGAAGCCTATCGCGTACTTGGGGAATTCTATTTCCTGAAACTGTGGTAAGAAAAATTGAAAATTAAAGGAGATGTCAGAAACCATCACTTCGACGCAAACCATCAGCATCCTGAATGTGGTGACAGGGATGACATTAACCTGAGCGGCACCAGAATTAAACTTTAGCATCATAATTTATAAAAACTAGTATCAATATGACCTTTTACATTAACCAGCACAAAAGCTAGTTAATCTAGAGAACAGTTTAATCCAATATTCAGTGAGGACTGCCAAAGCATTTGATAATGACACGCGCTACTCGGTCTGTTTTGTTTTTCGTCTATGTACCCTTGTGTTGTACTGTGTTGTCAAGAAAATGTAGTCATCAGCATTTGTTGTGTTATCTACTATTCATTAGAAAAAGTGATTTCTGTTTCCAAAGCAAGTCAGAAAGGAAATATTTTAGATGCAAGATAAACTCTGGTAAAAAACCCTGATTTACCAGCTATTAGAGAATATCATACACAACAAAGCTCTGATTCCTTTATACCTTGGGTTATTTGAATTATTTATTTTTTTTGCAAGAGAGATATTTTAGTCAGTTTGGTGTTGTTCGATTCCGCAAAGCCTTTATTCTTTTTTGATAATCTAAGTTTTTTGATAATTAGTTTATATCAATTCCTGGTTCAAATTGAATTAGTATTCACTGCATTTTGGACAGCACCTACCATAGTAAAATATCTTATTCCAATGTCTTGATCATAGTAATAGTAGTAGTAGTAGTAGTAGTAGTAGTAGTGATCTTACTCAGTCATTCTATGCCTTGTATTCCTATGTTAAATACATGCTGTGATAGCACTAAAAAGGCTTTCAAGCCATTCCCTGTAGGCTCAGCAGTACCTGAATAAGTGGCAGTCATTGCACATATCACACTGTTCAAATGCAAGTAAGATTAAATATGACAAAAGAGATTTGGCATGCATTTATTTTCGTAGCAGTTTTCATTGGCATAGACGTCCACGTTTGCATATGAGTTTTAGTAAATGAAAAACTGAATAGCTCTTTGAAAACAGAATCTTAATAATGAAAAATGTATAAAAATACAATAACACAAAACATTTACAGATTCTAAGTGTTCGTAAGAAGCTACAAATTTATTAATATAGAAATATTATGGCATACCTTGCTATACATGATATCTTGCTATACAAGATATCGTCTCCGCATCCAATTTGACATGCCCGACGGTTCCTCAGCTAGTTGCGTATTGAATAATCTGCCGTTTTAAATGACTAAATTTATTTAAAAAAAGTAAATATAGTAGTTTATAGCATGGGCAAATCTGCTTTGAAGCATTTAACTTGTTCTTGACTGGATTTAAATATTATCTGTCTTAACGATGTGTTATTTTTTAAATTCATTACAATAATTAATTTTTAGCCTTGGAATAACTTTGTCGATAAACACTTGTCAAGCTCGAAAGAATGTCCTCTTCATATTTTTAAATCTCCTCTACAAATGATTAAACTTTCAGAAAAGGTTTATAAAGCCAGGCTTTGGGAGGGAATGTGATAGAGTGGCCACATAATGACGCCATATGTCCCTAGTTACCATTGTTCCAGTTCTGCTCAAAATTTCACTTTTCCTAGAAACAGTGATGATGGTAGCTTTCGCGATCATCTTTCTGCTTTTGTACTTCAAGGACAAGTCAAAATCAATGACCGAGGCCAGCGGCTGCATCTCCAGTTCAGTCCGTCGAAGTGAGGCACCTTTGTAACTTGGAAACCATCATTAATAGTCAAAAAAATTAAAACAAATGCAGCGCAATACGAAATTAGTTGGATACTGGTGCACATAAAAATCCCTGTTTTTCAAATTATTTTATTGTAAAACATGTTGAGTAATTTCAAATATAAAACAGTTGGATCAGAATTCTATTATGTCTCAAAATTGCGCAATTCTTCATTTTGCATATTTTTATGTAGGTGTACTGCATGGTGTAAGTCAGGCGACTTTAAGAACAACACACATCAAACTGAAGCATTTTTGTCTGAATGTATCAAATTTACTTTTAAGAATTTTGCCAGTGATATTAGCAGGGAATTTTTACGTGGCGGTGGTGGTGGAGTACTACCCTGAATTTTCTCTGATATCTAAAACCTCCTGTAGCTGTTTCTGTAGCCCTTCAGCCATAATAAGCTTATATTTTCCTCAAACCGCCTTCAGTAGTTAATGATCATTCAAAACATTTTCTTTTTAGGAATGCAGGAATGCAATGAATGAAGTTCCCATTCTTAAAACATTTCCTTTTAATTTATCAAAAAATGTATTTTCTTTACAGAATGTTCTTTTGTAGACCTCTAATATATCTGCAATGGTGCTTATTTCATTTACAAAATGAATTCTTTTGTGAAATATCTAGGGTTAGTTCCTGGACCAGCTAGTTGTAGGAATACTAGTTCCTATTCGTAAAACATTTTCCTTTTTATCCAAAGCAGAATGTAATTCCTTTAATAAAATATTCTTTTGCCCCATGGGCCTCTAATGTATGCAATGGTGTTTATTTCATGTTGCTAAATAAGTGCTTTTGTGAAATGTCTAGGGCCTATTGATTAACCAGACATGGGATCCTGTGTACATTCTTTAGACTAATTTTTTTATTACCTTAAAACGGGGGTTTTTTTACTCTTCCTCTTTGCATTGGAATAACGCTATAACAGTTGTTTCAATTTTCAAAAAAATAAATATGTATTAGTATCCTTGTCTCTATCGTTAAATTGACAACTTACGAATTTCAGTTGAGCTCTTCATTAGCTCTCTTACAAGTAAATTGAGGTTGAAAATCCGATATCCTCGCTGGAAATGCAGTTTCTTAACAAGAAATATTAAATGGACAGGTATTAAATCAGAAAGGAAAAGAATATATTCAACTCATATGTCTACAGCGAAGCTTTAACAAAAATGGCATAAAGTATTGAAAAATTGAGGCGGAAGATTTTTTGCGGATACACCTGAATTATGATTATGATCAGGTTCCATCAAATCGGTATCAACTCCTGGTGACATTATGCACTGCTTGCCTCCACCTCCCTCTGTCTCGTACATCTTTCAGTTGAATCAGACTCTTCCCCCTGGCTTCAATCACTCCATCTAACCATCTTTGCCGTGGCCTGCTTCTTCTCCGTCTACCCTCGCACAGCGATAACATGAGGTCTTTTTCCAGACATCCATCTTTTCTCATGATGTGACCAAATAATCTCAACCTTTGCTTTACTATGCGTCCTTCCAGAGATATATTTGCTTTTATCCTCTCAATGATGGATTTGTTGGTTTCCCTTCTTGTCCATGGAATCTTCAAACTCGCCTCCAACACCATCGAAAAGCTCGAAAGCATCTATGCGCTTTCTGTCTTGTTTATTGATTGTCCAGCTTTCACATGCATACATGGCTAAAGGAAATATCATAGTTTGAACTATTCTGATCTTGGTCTTCCTTGTGATGTCGTTACTCTTGATGATTTTGTTCAGATTTGACAAAGCAGCTCTCGCCATACCAAGTCTCCTACTGATTTCATCAGATGATCCTCCCTCTTTGTTTATCTTACTTCCCAAGAGGTTGCACCTCGATCTCCTCTCCGTCTATCACGAATTCTCTAGTTCCATCCGTCGTCATGACTTTAGTCTTTTTGATATTCAAATACAGTCCAGCCTGTGCACTTGGTATCTTAACTTTCCTCAGTAAACACTTCAGGTCATCAACATTTTCCGCGGTATCGTCCGCATATCACAGGTTGTTAATGCATCTTCCATTTATCATTATGCCAACTTATTTTTCTTCTAGATAGTCCGAACGCATGATGGCCTCTGCATACAAGTTGAAGAGGTATGGGGGAAAAATACAGCCTTGTCTTACTCTCTAAATGTATGGTTCCTTTGGATTATTTTCAACAATACCTTGCTGCAATGACAAATCAGTGCGATTGTTCTATTATTTGCACATTGCATGATGTCGCCTTTCTTCGGTAGTGGTAAGTAAACGGAACGTTTCCAGTCTTTTGGCCATTCTATAGTATTCCAGATTTCTTGACAGAACCGTGTCAGTTTACTCAGTACTCTTTCATCACTTGCTTTAAAGAGTTCAATGGGAATGTCATCTATGCCTGGTGACTTCCGGTTTGAGGTTGATTTCAGAGCTGCTTCCACTTCTTCTAAAGTCACTTGGGGTTCTGGTGTGAACTCATTCGGAAGGTAGTGGCACCTTATTCTAGGGCCTCGATGATATAGTTCTTGAGTGTATTCTCTCCATCTATCTTTGATTTCTTCTCCGCTTTCTGAAAAGCTTGCGAGAATTGCTTGTGCTGCTGTGTGTTTCCAAAATCTTGAATTCTTCAAAGAAATATGTATTTTTGTCTCTCCTTGCGATTCTTTGAAAGCATTGATTCAGCTGTTTGTATTTATCCATGTCGCCCTCATTCTTTGCTCTTCTTCTATCGTTGGCAACTTTTATTGCTTCTTCTGATAACTATTTTGACTTTTTTGGAGGTTTTGCAACAGCCAAATTCTGTTTGGGTGACTCCTGAATGGTGTCTTTCATGTCTTCCCATAGCTTGTTTGCTGATTTATCTTGAGAGAGTAATTGAATCCTATTAGAAACAGCGACCGAATAGTTAGCTGATATGTCCTCAAGATCGTACTTCTTCTGTGCTGTTTGGTTGCTTTTGATTTTCTTCAGCTTCATCTTAATCTGAGCTATGAGTAATTCGTGATCAGAATCACAATCAGCACCAGGAAGTGTCTTTGTATTTTGAATCATACTTATCCATCGTTTTTGACTTATGATATAGTCAATCTGGTTTCAGTAGGATCCTCCAGATGATATCCAAGTGTATAATCTACGACTGGGTTGTTGAAAGCATGTGTTCATTATTGTCAGATTGAGATCTGTGCAGAATTGAACTAATTTGTTTCCTCCTTCAAGAATATGTTTACCTGTGACATTGGCTGTTACTATCCTACCTACTTTGGCGTTGAAATCACCTATTAACATGATTACTTCCTTTGTGGGTGTGCCATTGATTGTCTCTTCTGAAGTTGGTAGAAGTCGTCTATCTCCTCCTCTTCTGCTCCAGTTGTTGGTAAATAAACTTGAATAATTGTCAAATTGACTAGCTGTCCTTTAATATGAACGGAAATCAGTCTGTCTGAGATTGGGTGAATCCCATAACACCGTTTTCTAGGCGTCTTTTTATGATGATAGCTACTCCATTCTTACTTTGCGATTCGTGTCCTGAGTAATAAAATGTATGTTTGTTTGAGCGAAAACTGCCTTTACCTGTCCATTTTAGTTCGCTTATGCCCCAGATTGATATGTTTATCCGATCAATCTCCGATTTCACTATTTCATGCTTACCACTGGCCATACGCCGGACATTCCATGTGGCGATGTTGTGTTTATTGGTCAGGCGCACTTTTCCTTTGGCATTACTGGCAACATCAGGCGAAAGGCTTCCATCTGGGTTTGGCCTAGCTCCGTCATTTCTACCAGAACCTTGTGGAAACGATGCCTCTTACCCAGTAGCTTGATGAGTGTCTTCAGACCTGAGGAGCTCACTATCCAACACTATATCTTCTCTCGTTCTTGTCGTGTACATAATGTATTCATGGCAGTAAAACTGAAGTGGTTTGCCGTTGCCTTCTTCAGCGCAGTACCAAACTAACAGTGGTAGGTATCGGTCAGCCGTTGTCAATTTAGATCATCCGCCAGACCGAAAAGCTTACAGACCGTTGTTCCATAAAATTTTATAGAATTCTCCGCTCTAATCACATCCGTCATCCTGCTGCCTATGACTTCATCGTTGCTCTGGCACGGGAGGCTACCAGGTACTGCACCTTGCCCAAGGGTGCCCTATAACTATGCATCATGGGTAAGGTGGTTTAATTCCCTAAGACCTCCTGGTCCGCATACCCGAATCTGAATTAAATAAACGTAATAATATTAAAATAACTAAGAAAAATTATAATTATACTTAAAGCATTTCTTTAAGTCAGAAATGAGGTGCTATGAAGACACAGGTGTTACCTCAATTTGAAAGTATCAGTACTTTTAAATTGGTGGGATACGTTTTACCGTATAAATATGAAAAATAGGGAAAAATGAAATTTAATAAAATGTTCTACAATTACTTTTAAAAAAATACGGACAATCCTAAAGGTCTTTAAAACTCTACAAAGGAAAAAACTTTAACCACTCTTTAAAGCGTTTAAATTAAACAAGAATCTTAGTTATTTGAACCGAGTGTATTGCCAAAAATGATGACACCTGGTAACAATTTTGTAGCTTAACTCGTGATCTACAAGACAAGTATCAACCAAATCCTTCTGTATCTTTCAGAGATATAGTTTTTTACCCTGAAGATGAGGAACAATATGGACCTCAAGGAAATGCTTGTGTCAAGTTTTAAAAAGCTAAATCTATGGTTATTAGTGACAGCTTACAAAGAAGACTCTTTTAATCCAAGAGCTAGCTTGATTCCACTTTCAGCGTGGGGTCATTGCGGCAGTAAATCTTCTCCATGACGTTTAATCAAGGACATCATTCCCTTCTGCCCCAACCCAATTCATGCCCTTTTGGGTGCATTTCGAAGGGACATGAAGCAAGTCGTTGACACCAAGAGACAGCCACGTCTAGTCTCTTGTTGTCTCGGACGTCGAGTGGCAGAGTTTTTAGTCAATACAGCAATGCTGGTTCCACTACCATCTTGTATATTTTACCATTCACCTTTGGTGCAATTTGTTTGTTGGAAAGGAAGTCAGTCTTTTTTTTCATTTGTTCCAGCCACACTGGATTCTGCGGATAACCTCCGCACTCACTCCACCATTGCTCTGTAATGTACTTTCCAAGAACCTAAATTCCATTACCTGTGGTACCTGTGTCGATTGCATCTTGATACTTCCCGATATTTTACCATACAAATACACATATTCGGACTTTGATCGTGATACTTTCATTCCTCTCCAGAGCTGCTCTCCACTGTTCCAGGTTTCTTCTATAAGGCTCTCTTCCGTTGCATAGAGTACCAGATCATCTGCAAACATCATTTGCAATGGGGCTTCCTTTCTGATTCCCGCTATCAAAGAATTCATAAAAAATGGCAAACAGGAATAGGCTAAGTGCTACTCCTTGATACAAACCCACGTTCACATTGAATGCTTCGCTTGTACCGTCGGCATTTCACAACTGTTTCGCACCGTTGGTACATATCTTTCATTGCTCTGATATATTTTTCAGGTGCCCCATTATCTCGCATGCACCAGTAGAGCTCTTCTCTAGGCATAAGCCTTCTCTAAGTCTATCAACACGCTCCGGAGGTCTTTCTGTCCTTCTCTGTATTTCTCTTATAGCTGTCTCAGGGCAACTATGGTATCTGTTGTTGATTTTCCATTCATGAAACCAAACTGTTCTTTACAAATCATCACAATAGCTATGGATAGAATTTAGCTATCACACCCCTGTGATAGCTCCACACCTCTACTGGGAGATTGTCAGGTCCATTTGCTTAACCATTTTTATTTTCTTCAAGGTCTTTTCCACTTCTAAGCTTGTAATTTCAACAGTGTCCATCTCAAGCCCTCTCTATGTCCCCTATCTGTTTTGTCTTGGATTTTCCTCATTCACTAGTCTTTTAAATTATTTTTGCCTCTTTAGAATTTTATCATCTTCCAGCAAAACTGTGCCACCGTTATCCTAGATCAACTTTATCTGACAAACGTTGTTTCTTCTTAGAGCTGTTGGTATGTTCTAACCTTAGCAATAGTACATTTCTTTTAGCCTCTTACTTTGCTGTCTTATAGGTCTTCTTGTTCTGGTTTCTCTTCCCACCCTTCTTCCTCATGATGCACTTCTGTACCTCCCTTTCCACCACCGTGTCTCCTTCCCAGGTTTGGAATTTCCTGATGTCAAACCTAACATATTTTTTGCAAGCTTTGTAAAGTCTCTAGTTAGAAACTCCCAGCAGTGGGTTCCTTCTCTCTTTCTCTGCCCGTACCTTAGTTCAACCTGCTAACACATATTGATTCTGGGTGTAAGTGTCTGCCAATTTCCACCGTTTTATCCTTGGTGCTCTTGTTGTTGGCTTTCTTTCGTGTGTTCTTGACTAATGCTTACTCTTTCACACAATATTACTTTACTATCTTTGATGTTTCCTTTGTCAATGATACGGTACAGAATACAGTCGATCTGAGATTCCCTGGTTCCACTCTTACGTATATTATCCTGTGTCCCTGAGCCTTCTCAAAGAAAGTATTCACGACGCGGAGGTTATAATTCACTGCAAATTTCACACTTTTGTTTCCTGCTTCATTGTTTGTCCCAATTCCATATTTCCCCATGGCCTTTTCTTTCCCGCTGTTGTTATTTCCCCAACGGCCATTGAAATCTCCTCCGATCCAAAGTTTCTCACTACCTGGTATCTCTTCTAGCTCTTCATCCAGTTCGTTCAAGGACTTCTCCTTTCCCTCTGTGCCACATTCCAACTGAGATGTATACAACCTCATGATGTTCGTAATGACACTATCTAAGACTACTCTCATCCAGATGATCCAGTCTGATCTCCGCTTCACACTCTGGATTCCTTTTCTCATTTCGTCATCCAGTATGATCCCCACGCCGTTTCGTTTTCTATCTGCAATAATGTAGAACAATTTAAATCCGTTTCTAATTTCTCTTTCCTTGTCATCCTTCTATTTCGTCACCTTAACACACAAAATGCACATCTTGGGCCCCCAGGTGCTCCCTGCCCACACAGGCTAAATTTGACTTCCACACAGACGTCATTAATATGATGCACCACAAGACGTTGCAAGGTTAGGCTTCTGGTTGTATGCTAAAGTTTACAAGGGAGAACTTAGGCGTTCTGCCTCTCCTTTCATCTCCAGGCAGACTAGCAAAGCGGTATTCCGTCACCAGACATTACAAGCATAATTTGATTCACAAAATATCGATTAAGCACAGCCACCAACAGTTGCACTGCAAGAGGCAGGCCACCTAAACGTTGGAAAAAGAAAATAACTGCTGACATTGATTTCTTACTAAGAGCTGTAGGAAACTATCCTTTAAACATCGCTCGTTGGAATGAACTTGTCAGAAGTAGCATGGGCCATATCCAGACTTAATCACATAAACAAGTAAGCAATAGCATAGATATAACATTTTCTTATCTATGTCTTAAGACTTCAGTACCCTCAATAGAGACAAATTTGCTACGTCAGTTATATCAGACAATTTTAGCCTTAGCTTTCAGCTTGTAATGGAATTCAATTGCATATAAATTCCAAAGCAAACATATTTGATTCGATATAGTGACCATATGATACGATATAATAATATACGAATGGACGTTACTTACAAAAGAAAAATTAGCTAGAAAGGAAGACTGAATCCAAATTGTTTTGGATAAAAAACAGCCGTATATTAATACAGAAGATGTATTGCAATTGCCTTCCTTTAAAACCAAATAAAACTTAGAGCACAGGTTGGATATTCAATGCAATTAAAACACAAGGTATACATAAATTCAAAATATTACTACAGTAAAAGAAAATGCTATTTATTTAAAGACAAACTGTCTAAAAAGGTAATCAAAGGTGGAGAAAAGGATTACAAAAAAATTCAAGACTTTAAGAAAAACGATAAGTATAGACTAAGTAAATCATAATAAAGTAGCATACTAGTTCTGTGAATGAAGTATACAAATAAAGTATAATATGTCAAATATAAAAAGAAACTGAAGGACGCACAACAAGAAAACTGTCGTCAATTCTTATTTGTAAACATACCTACCTGTTTTTCAACCTTAGATAACTTAGGGTTACAGCAAACTGTAACTTTTGTTTTATAGTGTTACGTACTACTCAAAAACTCGGACGTTCAACAAATTTTTATGGTAAAATTAGAGAAGGGCTGAAATCTAGAGTCATAACTTTCGATTGGCTGGACATTTTCACTTACTTTCATTTTTCAAATACAATGTACAGACAATTTACGTGGCTATCAAAAAAAACAAGTTCAGCTCCTCACGTGCTACTAGTGACGTACAAAAAACGGCATAGATGAAAGCATCGGAAATTTGAGAAAGTATTCTACTTGTCATTGTAAGGGTTCTTCTTGTGTTTTCATCCAGTTGTGGTAAATCCATGAGGGCTAAAATGACTTGAAAATTAACAAATTGATCATTTTCTTTAAAAATGGCCTCTCAAAAGTTCATGATATGAGCAAAAGACACTTTTAATGATATTAATGATAGAACTAATTTGCGTGCTAAAAGCATCTCTTTGAAGGTGATTTGGAATTATGTAAAGTCACTTAAATGCATTTTCTTGGAGGAGTCATGGCTTTATGGTTAGTGCAGTTGCACAGTAACCAAAATGTTCCAGGTTCAATTCCCTGAGCGGGTGAAGAGACGTTGGAAAGGAAAAAAAGCCATTGGCTGGCGTCAGGAAGGTTATCTGGCCTAGACATTCCTCACTTCCAAAACAAAGTGCCCCTGAAAGACACAGAGCTCCAATTGCTGGAGGAAAATGACGTTAAAACCATAAAAAAATTTAAATGCATTTTCTTTGATTTACTACATTCTCCAGATTCTTTGGCCGTCAAAATAATTTGCGTAAGTGGTACCTAATACTACTTTTGATCAAAACTGCAAAACGTGGCGAATTGAAGCGATCAAAATTTAAAAGTGATTTGACCAAAACACTAGAACTATCAAAACATGGTTATAAATGTATCAGGATCCTGGAGACATGAAAACTAATTTTGGGTTTATTTGTTTACCTTCAGCAGGTCTATTTTCCTCTTCAAAAATGCCTTGAAAAAGCAGTTGTACAATCTTCTTACAATACTTTTCACATTCTTGAACGGATAACCGGTATACATGTGTAGCACGAAAAAACTTTTAGAAACATCTTGCTACATTGGATTTTACGAGTTTTGAAGAAAGTATAACAATATTGAGGAAAATCGTACAGGTTTATTGGGGACAGTTCCAGTTTTCCTCGCGAAACTTTTAAAGTAAATTCTGCTTCATCTGACAGGTCAACTGCGTTCCCTGCATCATCATAAGCAATATGTCTCTTGCTTGCCACTTATTCACAAATATAACAGTGTCAATTTTTTTATCATGTTTGAGGCTAATGTGTCTTTGAAATAGCAATCGATCAAATCTAAATCACCTTTACTGTCTATAAAGCCTATTGTACAGCAAACCTCGAACTTTAACCTTTAGAGCTTAAAGCTGTTGATGACATCCTCTGCACCATTCCAATAGTTGCTTCCATTTGAAGCCGGAACAACCCAAACTCGGCTTCAATTCTACCAATGCCGAATTTACACTGCAACACATAAACTTGTCCTTCTTTCGGTAGCAGACGAATAAGTTTAACAATTCCCACCAAACTACAATGTAGGACATTGACTGTTTCACCAGTCATCGGTTTCACAAGTTGGCCTTGGATGCTGTTGTCCATTTTCTTGGGCATGATAGTCGTTTATAAAAGAAGTTTAAGTCGTGGATCCTCGAGGTCGATGAAGTTCTCAAGACCTGAATCATTTATACTCTTTGCAGTATCAGGGTACCTGATGTTTAAAATCTTCCACATTCGCGTAACTAGTTTGACAAATGCATGTTTCCTTCAATTCCCCTCTCTCCTTTCTAGTTTAGCGTTTTGTGATTAAAAATGCTGACTACAAGTTGAACGTTTTGTTTTTAAAGTCATTAAGATAAAGTTAGTGTGGAATAATTTGGTTTCTTTGAAAATGCCCCTTTCTGTTTCTTCTTTGTAGATCCTTTTCAAGTCACTTCTTTCAAGTCACCCACAACATAATTGCCAAGATATTGCAGTGCTGGGTTGATATCGATTTCATCAAAGGAGAAAAACCCATCCTTTTATCCATTATTCAATTGTTAAACACATTGTCTACTGTTTTCCTGCATTCTTTGTCACTCTCAGTTAGACCATACTTCTAAGACAAACCTTGTTTCAATAACTGACGACATCATCAACTTTGATGATAATATCATGCTTGATGGCAATTTGTCCTCATTGTTGTGCACGAGCTTCTGTTGTCTCATTTCATCCTTAGGGCTCATCTGGTGTTTTAGAAATTGTTTGAATAAAGAGTAAGGAATTCGTAATTTCAAAGATACAAGGTCATTCGACTCTTACTGCAGACCTAACAGACTGAGCTTTGGTGCTAACATCTGACGGGATATATTCATAAGTCACAACTACATGACTTTAGATCTACTATCCTTATCCATGTCGGGATACAATTTGTCGGGCAAAGGCAATTTCAAATATTTTTGCTCTTTAAGATCGCATGGGAAGCGATAACGACTTTACCTTCAATTGATTGCTTTCTGCACGAAAATTAGTTCTACAAGATTTTCTATTCTAAAGAGTACACACTGATTCAGCATCACCAATGCGTTGACACACAAAACACTTAAGTCATAGCAATTAACTACCCTCTAATGTTCTCAATGATTCAATTCAAACTTTGTTCTTATCAACAGAGCACGTAATGAGGGGGATCAATCGATCTGAATAGTCTGCCTCTACATTATTCAAATGCCTTAAGTATTTGAGTAGTCTTTGGCAAGACACGTACATATAACTTCCTTTTGCTAACTCTGGGACTTTTTCTGCTGTGATGAAGTAAAGACATCTCAAATACCACAGAAATTTCATATAAGCAGTCAGTGGAGCAAATGAACTCACTGATGTGATCTTCCTCTTCATTTTGAACCATTCATATGTGACCTGTAAAAAGTGTTTGGACAAGTATAAGATTTATCAAAAAATGAAAAGAGACCACTATAAGAATAAATTACAGTTACTTCAACTTAAAATGATGGGCCACCTATTTTGACATAAATCATGAATTGTGACTGACTAGAACTGAGCTTCATAATATGTAGAAAATGTGGTACAGCAAAGAAAATAAATTTAAGTGACTTTGCAGGTGTCACTACCACTATTAGAATCAAACAAAATGACCTTTGCTTAGAAATAATGGAACTGGGACGTTTTTTGTGTGAAAATGGTAAAATATAGGTATATTGTGAGCCCGAAATGAGGGTCAACATGTAAAGAAGTGGTGGTAATTAATTATAAATGGAAATTAGAGCCTTTGAAAATGTCAGTACCATTATCAATATCGATAAAAGTGACTTTTACTTAAATCATAGATTTTTGAGATACCATTTTTTATTTTGTTAATTTTCAAGTCATTTTAGCTCTCGTGGGTCCCCCAGACTACCGCAACTGGATGAAAACACAAGAAGAACCCTTAGAATGACCTTTGTTGACAAATTAGTATCGATAACAACAACATACACAACAATAAAAAAAATAAAAACTATTAAAACCTATTATTTTGGTTGTTGAGAATACATTCTCAAATTTCCGATGCGTTCGTCAATGCCTTTTATTGTACGTCACTAGTAGTACTTGAGGAGCTGAACTTGTATTTTCTTGATGGTCAAGTGAATATTGTCGATATTTTGCAAAATGGAAGTAAGTGAAAATATCTAGCCGATCGAAAGTTATGACTCTAGATTTTAGCCCTTCCCTAATTTCACCATAAAAACTTGATGAACATCCGGGCATTTGAGTACGTAATAGTGTAAAAGTAAGTTTATTACATTGTGAATTATTCTCAACCAATCAACGATATAAGCAGTGACTCAGGTGAATGCCTATTTTTCCTATTTTTTATCCCCACTTAAAAATTTCTTACCTGTGGAGCTTTATTGACAATTTTGGACAGAAGCTGCCGACAATACCAGACTATGATTGGAAAATGTTGTTACGGAATATTGATGATGCCAATATGAAACAATCAATTGAAAGGTCTCTTCATTTTTTATTTTGAAGTATAGTTTATATTCTCTCGTTTCCTGATTAATTTTGTCTCTTCAAAGACCGTTAGAGGGTTAAATACCTGCAGGAAATACCAACTTTTTAAATTGGTGTTATTAACTCAGTATTTGTGTGGTCTGTTAAAAAGAAATTGCTTTTTTACTGATTAATAGTTAGCACAAATCTTTACAAATAAAAACAATTTTGAATTATTTGATTATCATTTCTATTGAATTTCAGTCTCGTTAAGATTATTTAATGGCTTAAATAATATGTCAGTTCGGAGCAGGAAAAGCGATTGATTTTATATTTATCCATAATAACATGATCAATATTTTTAATCAGTACTAACTAATAGAAGGGAAATAAAGAATTTATGATGAGAAATAATCCACTTGGTTTTCCGTTTAGGGTCCCTTTAATTTAATTCAGGTAAACATTTCTTGATTACCTAAACAATTTTGGACTCGATTAGTATTTTTAATATATCCACAGTAGCAATTAAATAGGAATTGTTGTTAGCTAAAAAAAGTGAGAAATACCATTTTGACCAGTCCCTTGATATGACCCAGACCAATAAGGCTAATTCATCTGGCAAAGCAATTTAACGTATTATTAACGAGTTTGTCATCTTGGCCAGACTATGGACCGATTTACACAGAAGCAACTAACTGTAGCTTAATTTCAAATTAGGAGGCGCTACAAAATGGTTACTCAAATAGGTGTAATTTTATCTGCAGTCTCAGTTTCTTCGTTTATTGGTTTTCAATTTCCTCTTGTATGTTGTGTATTGCTTGAATCGTCGTTGTCTTTTGTAATGGGACCGTTTTGTTTATGTTATTTATTTAATTGTGGTTTTTCGTTGGTCAGAGTTTTTTTTTAGTAAACACTTAAAGAATCGTCTGGCCTAATTAAAACTCTCTTGGGAAAGATATTACTCTCTGTAATCTTTTCCCGATAATTTTTATTTCAGATTTTTTACAGATGTTTACAGATGTTTACTGTGAAAGGGTTTTGTTTACAGGTTTTCATTGCGCCGGTATTTTGGAGAGGATGAAAAGTTAAATGACTCTCCTTCTCGGTTATTAGCCTCTACACTTAAATCAAGAGTAGGCTTTTCACTTGCCAGCTTACCTGTAAAATTCCATATCCATACTAGGTTTACTCTATATTTTCTCCCAAGTAAAATTCAGAGAATTTTTTGGTAAAGTACCATTTCTTACCTTTTACAAGAATATGATTTAGAATTAAAACACCCTGAGGCTTCATGTACTCAGCACCTCCATCAGCTAAATTTTTCCACCAGACCTCTTAATGATTTTGGCAAGTTTATTCTGTACCCAGTTTCTTGTAACTTACCTACTGTTTTGTACTTAATTGTAAGGGGAATTAGAAAGGTACTCTTTGCAGCAGAATTTTTAGAATTTCATAAAATAGAGATTGGCAATCAAGCAAAGGAAATTCTAAATATATTTTTTATCGACATGGACGATAAATAAAACATATGCGTTATATACTACATACTATATATTACAATTAATAAGCAATTTACCATATATCATTTGTCATACCTGGGCACACAAAGAGCTACAACAGCGTGATGTTTGAGTGTTTTATTATCAGTATTTGAACTCTAAAGCTTTAATTCACTACAAAAAGAGAGATAAATTATTGTTGTCTTTGTACATTATTAAATCTAATGATATTAGTACATCATTGGATTAAAACAAAATAAGACTAGATAAAATCAACAACAATAACAAGTATAGTTACTAACATTGACTATGCTTCACTGCACAATTACCATGCCAACGGCAACTGAAAACCTGTACTCTTTCAGACTGTTGCACCTTTCAAAACTGGTCAACTTAGATAAGATATTTAGCTGGTTCTTATGTCTGGTTTCTTATGTTGATAAAATAAAATAATAATATATAACAAATTAACCTTAAAGAGTATTCTAAATTATTCCTATTTTCTCACTTATACAAAACTGAATAAGGTATCTTTATAAAAATAGTTTAATTGTCATTATTTAGGTTATTGACGCTTTTAACTCTATACTATCAATCAGAAAATTTTTTACTGAGAACTGAATATTTCCAGCATCATCGAGCTAAGGTCACTTTATGTTGTACTTGTTTCATTCTATTTGAGTGGCTCTAAAAGTCATGCCTAGCCAAGTGTATATACCGATTTTTTAATATAGCCTACATTGGTACTTTCCTTGAACAACCAAAAAATGTTTAGGTGCCCACTACGGAGATATACAATAGTTATCTCAACTGACTGTCGCTCAATGGTACTGAGTACACGTCCGTGTCCACCATTCAAAAACGAATATCAACTTTTACATGATATAGAATATAGGCCTGAAAAAGACCTGGGCTCGAAATCACTTTAGTTCGGGGACATATACTGAATTACAAAGTGGAAAGTGGTTTAAAGCCGTTACTTCTGCGCATGGTATGCCATATACCGATGGGCAAATAGTCGGCTCAATGAGGTTATTGATTTGAAACAACAAGTTGTGAAGGGCCTGTTTAAACGTAGTAGCAATGACTAATGTTTTAAGACATGCTTAACATTTTCTTACCTTCTCAATAAAACTCATCTTTAGGTTTCATAGCAAATTATAACATCATATACATGTACGTACCTTTACACTCTATAACGCGGAGCCTTTTCCAAGTGAAGCCAATGAATTAGTAGGGCAACAATAAATGTAAAAAAGAAGAACAAGAGGATTTGATGAGGGGGAAAAAGTAGAAAATACGAGTCCCACTGAAAATCTATCCTTCTATATTCTTGAGTAATAATGATAATAATAGTAATAGTAATAATAATAACAATAATAATAGAACAGTAATAATAAGAGAGTAAAAATAGGAGATAATTAAACTGAAATATATTAATTTTATTTTACGCATAAAGCCATTGATTGGCGATTAAAACTATTGAAATTGTTAAAATTACACTCAACAAATAATTTTCACGTAATGTGACCTCGATCACAGAAAAAGCCTATCTTGTTTATTGTTTATAAATGACTTTCTCTTTTTCATAATTTACATAGTGGACTGAGATATATAGATGCTCTACTTATACGAGGACTGTTTTTTCCCTGTTTTCAAATCCTTTTTTCAAACCTACTTATACTGAAAATGGAACAAAAGCAAAAATGTGAAACACTTAAAAGGATATATCGGACGTCCAGTAAAGACACAAAGATATTGCTAGTTGTTGAGCTGCAGCATTCAAGGACTTGTGCGCAGTGGTAGAACAAAAGAGAATGTTTTGCATGTTGTGCTTATCACCAAAGAAGCGAACAGCAGAAAGGAGTAAAAGATGGAGAGATAACAAGAAATAAGCACCGAGTCAGATTCGTCTCAGTAACCTTATAATGATATGCCTCTAATGACACCCAAACGGACCAATGAACAGAGAACAATTTCCTTACTTAAAAGTGTGCGATACGAGTAACAGATCAATAGATTAATAGAATTCCCACGGTTACATTAGAAAACTATTTTCCTTCTCTTCTTAACATTGGACTTTTTAACCTAAAATTGTAGTATCGGATCTCTTAGCATTGGCATAGACGAAACTAAGCTGATGCTGAAAAGGAAACAATTTCTAATGCAAACTTAGATTTTCCACAATCCATTCTCTATCCTTTAAATGGCTCAAAAGAACTGGAGTGGAAATATAAACAACAAAGCCATACGAAACTACTACTATTCTCTATCCTAATTTCTCTGTGAGTCATGTCAGCTTTTTTAGGTTCTTTGTTGAGAAAAGTGTACCCTTTTACACAGGTATTCCTAAACAGGCCAATATTTTTGTTTGTAAAAAACAATACCATTATTTCCATGCCAGCCCAATGTCTAAATAAGGACCATGGGGTTCATTTTCATGAAAATTTGATTTTTGTATGGAAAGCAACAAAACACAGCATCTGCATGCCTGAACTGTCTTAGGTAATTCGATGTTAAAACGTTAAAACAGACCTTTGAATGCCTGCTAAAAAATAATTTTTTTACCCTTCACTTCAAAACTTCAAAAAATCAATGCAGCTTTTTGTGTGTTTTATAGATCAAGAACCCTAAAAAGGAATATTTTACTGTCAGTACTAGCACAGGGCAATAATTAATATTATATTTTCAATAGGAAAATGTAGGTAGATGTCACCCTATATCAATTGATTTCATATAGAGTTTTAATTCTGTATCTTGTTTACAATTCAATAGTAGGGTGGCTCCATGGTGACAGAAGAAAGGAAAGCAATAAAAAAAACTTTAAGGTAATGACCCTAATGAAACTGGATAGTGTTGACGTAATGAAACTGGATACTGTTGTGCTGTGGGTGAAGGATGATTTATGTTGAGAGTATTTGTGTTTTTGCATGGTCTTTCGGTTAATCCTATGTATGCCTTTTCGATGTTAGGTGGTGTCGGTGTTCCTGTGGGTGGTGCCAATGATACTGTTGCCTTGAAGATGACGTTTGGTGTTGTGCATTTTCCTGGAAGAGGGCATTGACGTTTTGTTCTGCAGTTACAGGATGGGTTTGTTGTTATTGTTTTGGGGCTGGTTATGTTGTTATTGTGCTTTTTGATGATTTGTGACATATTGTGCAACTATAGCTTAATTTTAAGGTGTTCCTCTTAAATATCTTGTGGAGTTTGCTGGACGCAGGGAAATGTTTGTGGATGAGGCGTAAGAAGGCTTTTCCAATGTTTGTTTGGACGGTTTTGTTAAAAAGAGGGTTGAACCAGATGATGTTTCGTTTTCCTGTGCGGTGTGATTGGCGTGGGGTAAATGATAGGCATGTTGGATGTCCACTATTTTTGAGGGCAGTTTCGTAGTCGGGTTTGGTGTCGTTGAATATTTCTTCATTGGAGGAGTTTTCAGATGGTCTCTTGCTGATGGATTTTGGGATTTCTTTAATAATGGTTGGTGGTTGGTTTGAAGAAGTGTTAATGTAGAGGAGTTGGTCATTTTCTTTCTTGTATGGGCGATATGTGAACAACGTAAGATTGAAGGTGATGTCAAGGAAGTCTACTTGTTTTAGGTTCGTCTTTATATCAATTTTGAATCCTATGTCCTTGATAATTTTTATAATATCTATATCCAGTTTCGTATGGGATACAAAGGGAAAAACCGGAAAAGCACCCGAAATACCTTGGTCTATCCTAAAATCAGCTCCCCATTACAACAACTGCACAAAAAGATGCCTCCTTTGTCTCACTGAAAAAATGTCCATCATAACATACACCATCAAAAAACAACTTCTCAACAACAGATCAGAACTTATTTCAAAATGCCGACACGAAAACAAATTCCTCCTCCGCAACTTCATACCTAATGACTAACCGCATGGGACCTCCTTTCCTGATCAAACAGCCGAACACCTATTTACCCAATTTGAAAATAAATCACTCTTTAGTAATTTTAAACTGTATCCACATGGGACTTCCTTTCTTTCTTCCTTTCCCAGAATATTAACACCTTGTAATACGTTACCACCTGTAATTTTTTTTATTTGTAGCATTATTGCCTGATGATCGAAATATCGTGAAACTATTAGTTGCAATCACAGTTCTTATTTTTCGTGTTTTATCTTATCTTATAATATATTATATACATTTTTGTGTAATTTTTTGTGTATTCGTATCAAAAACTGCTCAATGCATTTAGCAGAGCAATGTACATAAGGTAAAACAGGAAAAATAAGAACTATGATTGCAACTAATAGCTCTTACTTTTCGTGTTTTACCTTATTTAATATTATATATATTATTTTCTTGCTTAAATGCATCTTTCTGTTTGAGCTACCACTAAACAACGGAAAAGAAGTTTCTGTCTATAATTACCATGTATGCTTTTAGGGAAGTGAGTATATTACTAAAATTGCCCTGAAAGAATGGTAAAAGACTAAAAGTGCCCAATGTTCACAATTGTACTTACATAAATAACCTAGATGATAGCTTACAAATGTTCTCTGAGCAATGCCTATTAATCAAGTGGTAATTTTGTTCGTGAAACTTTAGAGGACAAGGGTGTTTCTTTATGTTAAGAGAGTAGGTTTACTGAATCATTGTCTTATCAAATTTTAATGGATATGTGCCCGGAAAATGCAAAAATAAAGATAACTATTTCTACTACATTTAAAAACTTATTAACTGATAGACGAACATTGATGCCTTTTTGAAGTTGAAATACTATCTATATTTTTAATGTAAGGTTGGAGCTGTAAATAAATATTAAGCACCAAAACTGTCATAAAAGTTGATCATCGAGATTGAGTACATAGTTAAGCCAAAAACAACACAATAAATGTCATTCGTAGTATCAGATATATGGAGAAAGTCATTAGATGATGATATTACTGATTGTTCTTCTCTTTTTCCTTATCTCTTACCTTACCTCCCTTAGACATAAAGTCTAGACAGAAGAAAAACTTTGTCAAAGCATTGAATCCAACCGGCCATTCATTTTCGTATATTACAGTAAAATATTCAAAATTCAGGTACGATTAGTTCAAGGAAACAAAGTTTGTATGATGAAAGATAGGGGGGTTAAGGAGAGACAAAGATTTGAACAAATCATTAAGGCACTAGAAAATTTGGCAGGAGTAATTTCAAGTAAATTGTTTCAACATTTCTGAGAAATCAGAGAAATAACAATTGCCCTATAATGCTGGGATAATAGTTTTTTTGGTGTGACAAGCTGCAATATTTAACTGAAAATTCATTTTTTACATTCATATCTTAACTTTTTCTCTGCAGATTGTGGGGATTTATGGGATGAAAAGATGATGGCAAAATAAGAAAGGGTGAATGGAGATCGTCAATCATTGGAGATTTACGTCGAACAATTTAAAGGAATCCCCTAAAAGTTTTTAACAAGATAAAAGGAACAAAAACGAAATCAACATAACATATAAACGTATTAATTACAAATAAATTATTAGTTGGCTTTTTGGCTATTTCTTTATAAAAAGATGACACTAAATATATCTTCCTCTCTTTTTGTCTATTTAAGCTGTAGCTAAGACGTTATTTGGTGCTTTTGAAAATAATGACCTATAATTATTAGTTACTATAATATAAACATGCTGTAAATAAGTTAAATAAAACTGGCACTGAATACTTGTTGCGTTTAATTTGGTTTGAAAAGAAAAAAATTGATATATGTAACCTATTTACTTGTAATATTATTCCGCTCATTAACAAAAATTACAAAGAGTCATGACTTCAATGTTTACAAAACGAAAGCCTATTGGATATTTTTATGGTCATATATGAATTCAGCAATCTAAAATTGGTATAAATCAGCTAGGCTTGTCCTTGTTGTTGAGGTACAAAAAAGGTTGCTTCTCAATTTAATTAACAGATTTGAAAAAAAACACGGTAGGATGCACCTACAAATACTTCTCGAAGATAGAGAAACAAAATGATAAAATGGCAGAAATATAACGAAACCTTTAAACGAGAAAATTGATTATACATAACAAAATACATAAAAAAATACTCTACATAAAGCTAATATAAACAAATACGACAGTTATCCCATAATACCCTATAATACATATATGATATATATGATATATGTGATATATATGATATATGTGATATATATGATATATAATATATATATGATATAAATGATATATATGATATATATGTGATATATGTATGATATATATGATATATATTTATATGTAAATATTATAACGTCTATTATTTCCCATATTTTATATAAGTAAAAGTACCTATTTTTTTCTTCTTTCTTTTCTTCTTTTATCGATGTTTACGTTTGCTTTTGTCCCTAATAACCTTCCTACACCCTGTGAAGTAACCATAGAAGCAACGTTATGCTATCTTCTTTTGTCTCCCGATCAACAACATCTTCACCGCAAATATTGTCTCCATAATAAATAAAGACTATGTCAAAGTAATCATTACCACAACAAATCACACGAATTCCTTTCAAGAAACTAGCTAGAAATCAACCTTACCTTCAGTCATTGTAGAAACTGGTTATATGTTATATAAGAAGGTATTGTAAACTAACAGTTTGCTTAGTCTGTTAAAATAGGTGAAGGACCAAAATATCTAGGTTCTACTACTAGTACTAGCAATCCATCGAATTCAATGAAAATGTCCAGGTTATCATCTCTGGGCGTTTGTCTTACTCCAGAAGTACAGACTGTATTTTCGTTGAGAAGAACAGAATCTTTTAGGTTTCTTTTTGACGACGTCTTTGAAGCAAAATTTCGGGCACTGCTATTTTGTCAGGCATACTTCAAATGTGAGAATAAAGTTTGTTTCCGGACGCATTTTGTGTAAACTTTCTACATATACCTAATTTACCTGATATATATATATATATATATATATATATATATATTAAGGGCATGGGAATCAAAACTTTTCAAACGTATGTACACCTCCATATCTTCATAATATATCTTGAAGCCCGTCTCATGTAGACATGTAGGTTAAGGTACTTATTCATATGAAATGGTTGATAGAGCTATTGACCTGTATACTGTACACAGTGTCTTGAGTGTAGGGTGGTTTATTTTCAACACCTTGTTTTAGTTTGTCAAAAATAGATGAAACTTTAGATCTTGGTATTGGCAAATGTGAAACTAAAATTCTTAAATAAATGTAATGGAGCTAAGTTTTGAACTTCCTTTTTTATACTTTTCCTTATTTTATTGATATATAGATGAGACTGGAATATCAGTTTATATTTAATAATAATTTTTTGGCCTTAGAATTTTCAAGAATGAGAAAATCCGGAAATGATTTAAAATAACTGGAAAATCTATATCAACGGTGCCGTCCCAAGTTCTAAAGCCATACTATGCCTTTGGTAATAAGGATTCATCGTGGTGTTGGAGCCTGTAAAGTAGGACAATAACAAATATTTCTTTAATAAAGACCAGAAAAATACTCCAATGTATCTGTCGAAATGGCGATGGTAGCATTTATTGAATATCACAATCAGATAAGCATCTTCACCTCTCTAAAGTATTTCAATGATGCTCTATACTTTCTACAAAATACTATGTAGGATTTTATTATTACAAATCCAATATCTTAAGATAGATCTTTCTTCTGGGTAATTTTTTATGTGATCACGTACAACAAGTTAAATGGGTAATCACACATTCTTTTTCCTTTTGATTTAGCAACCAAGCACAAGCCTTAATATCTGCACTGTTCCTAACAAAGCTGTTTTCTGTGCATGATCAATCATTATGTAGATCCCTATATCTCTTACAAATTATTCAAAGTTTTTACTGACAGCACCATATGCTTCTACCACAATCGGAATCACAGTCACTTGTTTCATCTCCCATTATCTTGCTATTTCATCCTTCAACATTCTGTACTTTTCGATCTTTTCTCTTTCTTTTTCATTTACCGTCACATCTCCTGGTATTGCTACATCAATAATTTTCACGTCCTGTTTGATTTTATCTATCACTACAATATCAGGCCTTCTTGCTTCGATACCCTTGTCGCACTGGATAGTAAAATCACACAAAATCTTTATTTATTTATTTATTTATTTATAATGAATCTTTATACAGGATAAAACACTTCAACAAAAAGATATGCTGTTATCAATGTGCGTCCAGTAAAATTAAGATAAAAACTACTTTAAAAGAAACTTAAAGGATTTAAAGACAAAACTGATTAACTATAAAATTTTGTTTAACTGATAGCTTAAAAGAATTAAAATTTTTTATCTTTCTCACATCCATTGGCAGCTCATTGTAAATTTTCGCGCCAGTAAACAGAACTGCTCTTTTTCCATATTCTGTCCTCATTTTTGGTAGTCTCAAGGAAAGATTGTTATTACGTGTACCGTTACTGTCCTGAATGAGTTGATAATATTCACCAAACTGTTCACATATGTCTTTAACCATGCACTTACGAACGAAGTAACAGAGATGACGTTTTGTTACGTTTTGAAGGCATGGTAATTCAACAGTACAGTCTCTTTTGTTTTCGGAGATAATCTTTGAAGCACGACTTTTCAGCATTTGTAACGACTTCAGTTTTGTCGAACTACAGTTAGCTTGAAGAACACTACAATAGGTAAGAGTAGGTACCACCATTGAATTGTAAATGGCTTTTGCAGATTTTAAGTCAAGTTGAGGTCTTAATTTACCAAGTAGCTTGAGACGGTTAGCTGACTTCCGGAAGACACCATCAAAATGACTGTTCAGGTTTAAAGTGCCATCAATTTGAACACCGAGATACTAGTATTCACATGTTACATTTATTGATGTTCCTCCGTAGAGTTTCTTCAAGGTTTCTTTACGTTTCGACAGCTTTTGCGACGTACCAAATATCATAGCCTCGGATTTTCCCTTTTTCAAGTTTATGATTAANCATATGTCTTTAACCATGCACTTACGAACGAAGTAACAGAGATGACGTTTTGTTACGTTTTGAAGGCATGGTAATTCAACAGTACAGTCTCTTTTGTTTTCGGAGATAATCTTTGAAGCACGACTTTTCAGCATTTGTAACGACTTCAGTTTTGTCGAACTACAGTTAGCTTGAAGAACACTACAATAGGTAAGAGTAGGTACCACCATTGAATTGTAAATGGCTTTTGCAGATTTTAAGTCAAGTTGAGGTCTTAATTTACCAAGTAGCTTGAGACGGTTAGCTGACTTCCGGAAGACACCATCAAAATGACTGTTCAGGTTTAAAGTGCCATCAATTTGAACACCGAGATACTAGTATTCACATGTTACATTTATTGATGTTCCTCCGTAGAGTTTCTTCAAGGTTTCTTTACGTTTCGACAGCTTTTGCGACGTACCAAATATCATAGCCTCGGATTTTCCCTTTTTCAAGTTTATGATTAATTCATTTTCTTCAAACCACTTAGCGAGATTCTCGATGTCTTCTGAGAGTTTTTATTCAACCTCACGCAATGTTTTAGCAGGGTAAAATAACACTGTATCATCTGCATGTTTTATAATTTTCGCATTATTTATACAGTCACAAATATCATTAAAGAAAATCAGGAACAGTAAGGGTCCTAGTATGAACCCTTGTGGCACTCCGGTACATAAATTTTCTGTGTTGGATAAGACGTCGTTAAAAGATACTGTGATGGTTCTATGAAATAGGTAATCTGTGAACCACATAAGTTCAATGTCATTAATGCCATATGCAGTTAGCTGTGTAATTAGTTTTGAATGACTCAAAGTGTCAAAAGCCTTACTAAGGTCGATGAAGATTGCGCCAACAATATTACCTTTGTACATGTCACGTCTGATGGAATCGAGAAAGTCTGTAGAAGCAAGCTGAGTAGATCTTCCAGGGCGAAAAGGGTATTGTGATGGTGAAAGAAAGTTTTCAGGTTCGAGATGTGACATCAGTTGTTTGTGAACGGCTTTCTCGAGGACTTTGGACAGGATCGAAAGGACGGATATTGGCCTGTAGTTGAATTGGTTTTGAGCACCGGATTTGTGAATCGGGGTTACCCGAGCTTCCTTCCAATCGTTCCGTATCATACCAGTTTTCAGCGAAAGGTTTATTAGATAGCTTAGTGGTGATGACATCACGGAAGCTGCGTTCTTTATCATGCAGGCTGGCAAACCATCATTACCGGTAGCTTTCTTTCTTTTTAATTTCTTTAATTGGTTTTCAATTTCAACTTTAGAAACATATTGAAACTTAAAATTACTGTTTGATCCTTTACGTATTTCAGATTGCTTTCGCCAGACAAAATCACAAAGTTTAAACGATTGTGATTTACGTTTTTGGACGATGGTTGAGAAGTAGGAGCAAAATCCATTGGCGATATCTGTATCATTTAACTGGTTCCCATCGATTGTGAAAGTTGGTAAATTTGATTTCTGCTTGGATTTACAGGGGAATATGTTCTTTAAACATTTCCAGAATTTATTACAGTCATTTGCATTTTCTTTTAAAAGTTCTCTGTTGTAATTTATTTTTGCGGAACGAAGCATGATATTCACAATGTTTCTCTTTTGTTTATACAAGTTTTTGTCTGATTGTGATTTTGTTCTCTTCCATTTTCGATATAATTGATCTCTAATGTTCATTTTTTTTGATATCCATATTTAACCATGGACACGATTTACCTTTAACTCGTTTCACGATCAATGGAGCATGTTTTTTGAACGTGTTCGCAAGATAGGATTTCAGTAGGTCCCATGCGTCATTAACGTTCGATATTTCGTATAGAGCATTCCAATTTAACGATCTAAGTTCTTTGGTCATTTCAATAGGATCATATTATTTGAAATCTCGACAACGTATTGTTTTTGCATGACATTTATGAGTGTTTATTTTTCGTGTACAGCCAACCATTTCATGGTCACTCATACTCGTGGGAATCGTGTCAACTGAGATTATATTTGATGCAGCATTACTTGCAATTATATCAATTAAGGTTGCATTATTGTTATTGAAACGTGTTGGTTTTGAAATTAGCTGTTTAAAGCCA